>VCMS01000057.1:0-308810 GCA_022539475.1 Gracilaria domingensis
ACTTCAGGCGTTTCGATTGTAGGGAGGTTTTGATGAGTTTAGAACGAATGCCAAGGTGAAAAAGTTAAGTGAGGGGCTCGAAGGAGAGGATTTAAATAGGAGTGGAGCAGGCTGAAGAATGTTGAGAAGAGGGTAAGATTCTAGAAAGCGACTTGTATGGAAGAGAAGAGAGGTGGGAGTGGAGAAGTTCTTGCAGCATTCTTCTTTTGAGGTTCCTTGCAACCCGTGTCTAATGGGCAGAGGAGAGGAGAAATCTGCCTCGAGAAGTAGGTCATCATGTTTTTTCTTGGTTTGCAAATGTGTTGAGAGGGGTTCGCCTCTGTGAGAGTAGGTTGGTAGAGGTTGAGTTTTGAACGAAAGAAGAGACACCGGTGGCAGGGTTGCTGGCTTTGGTGCCATGAAGTACTGCGAGAATTCCCTGGCTTCGGGGATGTCCAGCGCTCGTAGCTTGGAGATGACTGGATGCATTGAACGAAAGGACTCCGTTTGGAAGTCCGTTTCGCGGAAGGGAAAACCTTGATAACGCAGAATATGAGTAGCAGTTGTAGGTGTATTGAAGGTGGTTTCTAGGACGTCTGGTCGAGCTGTCAGTTGGCTGTCATCTGAGATTGCGAGGTTCACCGGAATGGGGGTATAGGGATGCGTACTGTCACCAAGGAATCTGTGGTCAGTGGAAGGACCGAGTCGGAGGTTGAGGAGATGTGGATATTGTATATTCTCGACGAAGTGTGTAGTTCTGCGTGAATATGCTCGTGTGTCCTTGCCTAGCGGCAGGAAGTCATGACAACCATTGAGGATGTGGCTGCACATTGTTGAAAAGGATACGACGTAACAGAGACTTCTTCATAAAGAGGTGGAAGAGCTTGTCTGATATAGTTGAAAGCGAGGCCGACGAACGAGTCTGTGCCGGGATACTGGGATCGTGCCAGATGACGTCGGGGTCCGGAGAAATGCATGATAAATGCCGTCTTGATAGTCGGGAACGACATGGCGGCCGGAGTTTCCGAGAAGCCTCAGGGTGTGCGAGTTGCGGTCTGTTTCTTGTTTTCTCTTAGGTTTGTTTGAAGACTGATGAAAGAGGAGTTTGCTGTTCGGATGCGAGAGCGCAATAGTTGTTTGTAGGTAGAACCTGAACATGGGGTCCCTGAGGTATGAGAGGTAGGGCGGAGTAGTTATTGGTTTTGTTGTATGGATGATGGGTAGAAGTGTGCAACCCAATGGAGCTTGTGTTTCTTTGCTTCGAGAGAGACTTTTGGAGTGCCAGTATCAGATCGAATGTAACAGGTCAAGCACGGCACAGTGATGGAGGTCTGGGAAGAGGGAAGAGGGAAAGGTGGATTGCTTGCGAATGTTGATGGAGCTCGTCAGGCAGAAACGCTTTCGAGTTTATATGTGGCGGATGGAGGATATGTAGGTTGAGCGTGGTTTAGTGGTGATTGTGGCTTTCTGGAGGTGTGGAGGAGGGGGAGATGGCGCTTACCATGAGGCCTGTGTGAAGGGACTGGGAGAGGGCCGAGACTGTACGATCGAATCATTTTCGGTATCATTGGAGCCCGCTGCCTTTCCCGGTTTTTTTTTACAAGATCGGTTTTAACGACAATATCTTTTTTAAGACGCTAAGGTTTTCCTAAAGACTTGTTCTGTGCGCACAGTGCCTTGTGATGTACGAAATAGTGTTAAGATCATGTACAACAGATCGTCGACGTTACACAAGTGCAGTTTTTGAAAGAAACACGCACGAGTTGAAAGCAAAACGTCTTTTCAAGGGAGGACATTCGAAAGAGCTTCTTTCGGTGAGTAGCGATGGCGCACTTCCTTTTGGCTCTTCTGGTTAGCCTGCGCAAGAAGTGCACGGGAATAAGTTTTTTTACTGTTCTTACTAACATGTATACAGAGCATGCTATGGCTTATTTACAATCTGCGCATCGTGACTCTAGGAATCTGAAATTCAAATAGGGATCCCCATAGCGGCTGATTTTAGTTCAATGCAACATATTCTGTAACTCTTGACCCCGCTGGATTAATATGCTTCACGGGTAAGAAGTGATCCCTGTACATGCTAAAAAATAATTTTCATAATCGAGGTGTACTGCGCGAGTTGAATATAATATGCATATGTTGGCTTCGAAGTGCTCTGCTTAAAGAGTTTTTGAATAAATATATTACAACCAAGACCTAAAAACGGTTTGGGCAGAAGTAAAACTTTTGACGTGCAATGTCGATAGTCACGTGTTTCAGCGATATGTCAGAAAGTAGTGGTTTGCACAAATTTAAGATTTATTGATTGAAATGTCATGTTATAGCATAACACTTATTTTTTATATCGATCTAAAATCCATCTGCATGTTGACGTAGGCATACACCAGGTTTTGAAAAGAGCGAGAGGTGTTTTTAAACATGAGCCATAGTGCAATGCGCGCACCTTACTGCTTATACTGTGGGCCTCAATATTGAGAAAACACAGTACCAATACCATCGCTTTCGCTATTTTACAGGAAATATCTATTGCTGCGCAGAGAGTATCTGCAAAATCATCAGTCTAGTTATGAAGAATTTTATTTTAGTGTCAAATACATAAAGGACGACACGATAGAACTTTACGGCGATGTGGACCTTTCAATCTAATAACGGTCCCTTCAAAAAACTTTATCACTTGCTCCAGTTAGTGTAAACATATCCTTTCGAAAATTCGCTTTTTATTTCAGAGCTTAGCTGCAAGACAACGTTTTTCGTAGAGAACCCAAAAAACAAGTCCAAAGTTCTTACAAAAGAAACCAAAGATATATTTTCTTTCACGTCTCTCAAAACAACCCGAAAAAAACCTGATTAAAAGAAACGTGTGGGAAATCTCATGAAAAGAGGAAAAGATTTGCCCTTACAATTGGAACAAATATAAAGACAACTTTTGTCTCAAATATAAGAAAATGTTGTATATGTGACTTGTGTTTTTTCACCTTCAGTACAGGCAACTGTGCATCAGTTGACACACAAATCGATATAACATAAACACAAATTGATACAGGACGTGGAACTTGAAAATTATGTGGAGGTGATAATGGGTGCAATCTTTCACATAGAAGCCTTCACTGTCTGGTCATTTCATAAACCACTAATTGGAACCCGTAGGAGAGATGTGAAATGTGCTCAAATCTCGCCTCTGACTGGGTGTGGTGATAGAACAGTGGAGGGCTGAGATGACTTAGTGACACTTTTTTCAGTAATATGTTTTGGGAAAATATTTATAGCTTGTCTTAATTTTAACACTCTGAAAGTGGATTGCAGATACGACTGGTTATTAACGGCACGAGTTGTGTCCACTACCATGTATTCAGCCCAACCTGTACTATGCATCTGGGATACTCTTTGTGGTGGCAATTCATCGTCCTGTGTTCTTGCAAAAGTGGAAATATAGTCTGTTCGCTTCTGGAAACTAAGGCTAGTTTTGTGGGCTATGTTCTCGGTAATGGCGGGACGAAGCGGGTAGGCAGCATGGCTGAGCACTCGAAAAATTAAAGAAATTTGGCAATATTGGAGAAATTCCATTTTTGCGCAGCGCAGTTGTCCTCTTAGGTCCCTAGTTTTTTGTAGAGGTTCATATTCGCCGCACACCCATTCACTCTTTTCCCAGGCTCGGAAACCTACTCTTCTCAAACTGCACTCGTGCTAGCTTGTCGCTTCCACGCATTTTCCTCCATGTTGCATGCCATCGCAACTCATCCCTCAATCAGCCACCGATCACTTTCTTTACCCGCAAGTCCACCACCACCCCCTACACCCGCTATTTAACCAATTATCATCGCCACTCTGGAAGTCCAACGACCGTGTCGCCACTCCCCTCACTCTCCGTCTCCGCAAACGTCATTTTTTTAGACCGTCAGGTAGGCAACCCTTCCCCATTCTCGTATACGCGTGCAGATATCTCGCC
The DNA here is from genome assembly GCA_022539475.1 of Gracilaria domingensis. NCBI lineage: Eukaryota > Rhodophyta > Florideophyceae > Gracilariales > Gracilariaceae > Gracilaria > Gracilaria domingensis. Next base: position 3,926 of record VCMS01000057.1, read on the forward strand.
ACAAAAGCGGCATTCTACATCCCTCTCCATGCGCTTCTCTCCCCTCACGCCGCACTCTTGAAAATCTGGGCCGCCATTTCGAGCATTGGCCATAGCTTCTGGCGTATGGCCGAAATCGCAGTCAATACCGGAAGCCTCGAAGTTGCATTCTGCAACACCACTGTTTTCGCAGCACCTTCCTTTTCTCCTTGCGCTTCTTATTCTCGCACACAGAAAAGAACTCTTCTTAGTCCTTAAACCTACCACATATCTGACTTCGTTGATGACTAAAATGGAACCCTCTTTCTGTGCCACAAATCTCCAGGCAACTTGCTGACTTATATTTCAATTCTGTGTGTTCGTATGGGCGTAATTGAAATAGATGGTGGCTCTCACTAGAATCGAGAAGTCAATACGATACACTAGGCAATGTAATAGTAGTGCTGAGCTTGTTCGACACTTCTAATTGTGTCGACGCCGCTGTTATGTTCACGACCTAAGGGTCATCCTCGTTGAGTCTCTGTTAATTCTAGTTCTCTCGTCTGGGTCAGACGCTCTTCCGTGAATATCTCTCCCATCTTTCTATGCTAAGTTGTTCTCACTATTTCATCTCCTTATTACATTAAATAGTGTTTTAAACTAACGTTGCCCATATCGACCTGAGTACTGTTGCATCATCTTTACTAGCTTATTCTTTTTTCTTGTATGTTATTTAAAAAAGTAATCTAGTAGGCGTCATGCTTTTAAAAACAGTAGCCATAATGTTGGTCTGCACGAGCTCTCGCTCACACGCGGCCTTGCTCGGAGAGCACAGAAAGAATGGGCAAGGACTACCCGGCGCCGGTTCTGCTCAGAAAAGATGTTTGAGCAAATTCCGAGAGTAGCTGTTTGGCACGTCGGGAACCTCAGCAGCATATGTCAACACAATATTTACTGAGGTCCAAAAAGTAGCCTCTTCGCGAGAAAAGCTGCACAAGCGCGCTTGAGAGATGGCGCGCCCGCTGCATCGGCGCCATCCTGCCTGCAATCCGCAGGTGAGCCTAACTCGGCAAAAAGACTGCCGGTCGGCAGCAAGGCGCAAACGCGGTATGGATTACATGCTATGGAAGACCTCACCGAAGACGCACGCAAGAAGCCGACGAAGATGAGGAAGTGAATACGGATCTTGCATTGCGCAGGCATATAACAGCAGTGCGGCCGCTCAGCTATTTTCTAGCAGGGACACCAGAATGATTACGCTTGACTAGCAGATCAAAACAACGTAATACTACTCGAAGCTACGCACATCATTAAATCGGTCTTCTCCATTTGAATAACGCTCTTTCAGACCATTGGAATGGTCCCTACTGAACAAGGGATGAAGCGCCTACAATACACACTCGAACTGGATATCCTTTACATTTGATATTAAGTGTGGCCCGAAACTATTTTGAGTGCATTTTGCCATTTCTTTGAGATGCAATAATATCCTTATATGATGCCACAAATCATTTCAATGCCTCGAATTCGCCCATATCTAATGTTACCTTGTGACGTGGGTCGCCGTCGCGGCGCTCTCATCAGAATAAGCCACAATTCGCGGGGCGGGCGCGCACTACGGTCACTGGAGGTACTGGGATAGCGCTCACCTATAAAAGCCTGCGTGCGCTTGCTATATCCGTGGACGAGGATTGAACGGAGCGCACGTTAGCGACATACGCTTGCTTCACATACAGGGTGCCGTGCGACTTACATAAGAGTGTTGCCATCGAACGTAAAGGACAAACGGCTACTGCTGAGCTCGCCTTCGCTACACATACGGCGCCTACGACTCAACGGGCACGCGCGTCGCGGCGCTCTGACCGTGTATGCCAGGCTGTGTGGGCTGTGTCTGGAGTGATGGCACGAGTGGCTATGTAACCGCCAGCCACACAGCTGCTTAGCCAAAAAAAATGGAGATTTTGTTGCTATTTGAAATGCTATTGATATTGGGTTTTGATACTGAATATATCCCAATATGTTTTATTCAAATGGTTTCGCAAGTATGAATGGTGAAGCACCATTTTCCACTTAGGATCATGTCATCCACTGCTTTGACCGGCGTAAGCATTTGTTTTATTTTAAACGCATTTGAATATACTGCTCACAGAGATGTAATAGCGTAAATGGCTAACTATCGAATTGCAGTTGGTCACCATTTTTCAATCCTAGCAAATGCTTCGAGCATTTCGGGACCGCATACGCAGCGGAGGGCGTATCGCCAAGCCTCCTCTGGCTTGACTATTGGGCAGGTGATCGACGCGCTGCGCCGACATCATGTGTGCTGATCAATCCGCAGTCCTTCATGATTGCCGACGGCCGCGCCGCTCTGTTCGCCGCGTCGGCAATGTCCAGTCCAGAACAAGGCAAGCGTGCAGAAGCCGGCCTCAAAGGGGACCCCGCAGGAAGTCGAGGCGCTTCGCTGTGGCGTGCAGAAATTATTGGTGAGCTTGGCCGCTTGGAGTGTTTCTCCCGTCATACTGCGAGAGAATGCCAACCACTCCTTTCAACCCGTACGAATCAGCGTAGACCTCAAGATTAAATGGACGCAATCTGTCCGCCACACGAATCACACAGACTTCAGAACAGAAGAGCCGGGACAAAAACCGTGTTCCTTCTCGCCTGATATTGCGGAATATATCGACGGGCTCCTTCACTGCTCTTCTAGGCCTCACCATCCGCGCGTCGTTCTACAAATCGCAAGTTCTGTGGCCTGACATCCAATCCGCCCTTGCGTTAATACCTACCCTCGTGGTTTCTGAGAAATCTCGTCTTTCTTCGCGAGTGTTGCCGGCCCTTCATGTTCACCTTCGGCCTGAACGGATGCACAGGTTCTGTGTGAATCCGAAGCGAGTTACCCCCTGAGCTTGGTGTAAGCCAATGGGTGACGCCGGCTAAGGTGATAGGAAAGAGCCATAAGCCTTCCCAGACAATACTCCCTCTCCGATCAATCTCCCATGTTTGGCTATCACCGCATGATGTCTTCAGATCTAGCCTGTTGCCAGTAATGAGTCGACGCGAAGCTATCCGCGTTCAACTGTCTGGCTTTTCATATTTGCCAATAACCGTCTTCCACGCAATGACAAGCACATCCCCTTTCGGAATCAAGAACCTATGTCTATGCCACTCTCGGTTGGAAATAGATCTTTGGTCACTCGCCTACGAAATGTCTTTCGTTGCTCTGTTGGCTAATGGTGCTTGCACTCACAAGAACACGTCGTTTGGCAGAACTCTTCTCGAAGAAAGGACTCTTACCTGCAATGTCCCACAACAGACTCGTCTGCCTATGCTCCTCCCTGGCCTCTCCAGCGGCACTCATCGGGCCTTCAGAAGTCATTCGCATCATGGATAGCTGCGGTAAAGCACACTCCTGTAATCTATTGGTCATGCAGCCCTGCGGCATTTCGAATACCGGTTTCTCAAGGCCACTCCTCATCCCCTCGCTACTCCTCGCAATTTATTTGCGGGCGGAGAACCAAAACCGGTTAGGTTACAACGGCAGGAGGTCATCCGCTCCTACGCTATGCATCGTGAAGAAGACCACCGCCAGTAAGGATTCTTGGAGCGCCGATTCATCCGGCACATGCGTACCGTCATCAGCCTGTGGCACAACATGTTGTCACCGATTCCAACCATTTTCGGTTCTCTCCATGGCTTGAAGGAGCGCAGTGTCAGTGAACCTACAAATGAGGTGTATCCTGTTCCAAATGAGGAAAGCGCTGCACAGGATATGAATTCTCGCTACTCTCGCTTTGTCTCAAGGGAAAGCAGTTCAGAGAGCCAGCGAGAAGTTCATGTCCCGAGGCCTAATCGTCATTCACTGGAAGAGGTGGTTCGAAACCACAGAGGTAACGCCAATCATCCACAGCAGTCCGAACAACGCAATTTGCGAGAGAATGAATTAGGCTCTCGCGGGAACCCGCGAAATGGTATGGGTCAATCTCTTGATGACGAAATGAATCTGCGGTCGTCAAACTCAGAAAACGTTTTACCCCATCACCAGACTGAGGATGACCAGGATCATTATTTGCGCGCACCTGGACATGATGGGCAATTTAGTTCAAGACAGGGCGATAGTGATGTGCATCAGCGCACCAGTTCTCCTCCGCATAGCCGTTTTAGCCAGGAAGAAGAAGAAGATGCAGAAGTAGAGGATATGAATCGCAACAGTGTGGAACACAGTCACATTGGCATGGGAGATCAACAATCGGCCCTTGTTCACACAGGGGAGTGCATCCATAATGAAGACTCAATGCACCAAGTAGAAGTGCCTCGTGAGGTGTTGGACAATGATGGAGATGACGCGGATGACGAACATATCAGTCATCCCCACACTGACCCCAACCCGTCAAATTTGTATCATGGAAATGATGTTGACGATGATCAGTTGGCTTCACATCATCCTTTCGGCCTGGTCAATCCCGATGTTGGTCATTCGGACGATGGCGAAGCACGTGACGATAGTCATACGTTGGCACTTTCAGAGCCTCAGCAGGGAATTGAGTTGCAAGTTCGACTGGAGGAAGAATCACAGGATTGTTACGCGCCGGAGCGCCCCCGATCACCCTCAACGGATCAGGAACATCAGCATCAAGGAAAGCATTTCGGTACCTTTTCTACGCGCGATGAAAAGATTAAGGGCGGTCAGCTTGGCGATATTATAGAAAGCAAGAGCGGGGGACATTTACTGGGTGCGAGTAGAGACCGTGGGGCACCTAGTGGTATGCAACGCACGAAGGAAGAGAATCAACATACCACCAATTTGAAAAGGTCAGTAGAAAACTTCACTGAGCATCAGAGTCCTGAAAATAGCACAGGGCATGGTGCGGTTTATGGCGGTCGTGACGATGACAGTGGACACCCGGAACGCCGGGTGCTTACTGGTCTATATGAGAAAGATTCTGATGTTCAACAGCTTGACTCAAATAGTCGTGTGCGAAGTATTGTAGGAGAGATTAACGAAATGTCTGCAGGCGGTATGCACTCAGATGAAAGCGAGATTACGCGAAAGGGCGATTTCAAAGAGGAGAACGACGAGAACGGAAGCGAAGCGCATCAAGGAAAGGCTACTCGGGGAATGCTCGAAACTGGAACTATTGTGAATGGCAGGGACGGGGTGAGAAGAGGTTCACCGATATTACAACCCTCCAGTGCTGTTTCGAGAGCACACAGTGGCAACGAGGAGGATCCCACGTTGGACATGCCCAATCGGGCATCATTTGAAGGGCAAAACGATCCAGTGAACACGTCCAGCAGTGACAGCTCAAGAGAGATGATCCCTCTTGTACATTCAGCGAATAGCTTTAAGGTGATGAGAATCAAATCATCCACACAGAGACAGGAGAAAATGGTCATCGAGAGTCAAGGCGCTACTGAATGCAAGTTACAAGCTTCCATGAGAAATGGCCATAGTGTTCCGATTGGATGCGATAAAGGAGTAATGCGGAATAGGAAGGCAGAAATTCATCAGGAGAGTTATGAAGATAACTCGACCACAGGAGGAGGAGGGCGACATCGCGTTGAGGCAGTTGCAAGTTTGGCAAATCTTCTAAACCCGACGTCGTTTGACAGCGGTCCTCGAAGAAGTGCTTACAATCGAAGACAGGAAGGAGAAGGAGAAGAAGGGGGAAAAGAAGCACATGTCCGGGGAAAATGAAGTGCCTGCTGATGGCGTTGAACTCGATCCCATATGTGTTCTTTCGAATCTTGGCAAAGGATTACCGGTAGCATGGAAGTCGATTGTATCCAACTGCACTGGAGCTTCGCAGCCGCCAGTATGAGTTCTTTTGGTACAATGGAAGTACACAGTCGATCTGGGAATTGCACACTGTTGCGGCGTACGACTGCTTGTGAGTTGCCGTTTTATAGCTCACGAATGAGTGGGACAACGTTGACCTATCGCTGATGTCGCAGGTACCTGCATCAAGATTGCAACAACAGTATGTGCTACCGGGTGGTATTGCAGAGTCTGGGAACAACGGAGAGCTTGATTCCAACCTGGAATCAATTCACCGACTTGACCGCTATGTTTCCTATGATGTGAGAGATGTAGTATTCGAGATTGGAAGGTATTCAGGGCCACGACTTGAGGGAATGAAGAGTATTGTCGCGACCGAAAGTTCTAATTGTGTCACGAGATGTTCTTTCTGTCTAAACTCGTTCTGGGGTCTGAGCGTGCCGGGTTCTGAATGGATTGCGCTTCTCTGGAAGGAGCATTGCGATCATATGATGACCACCGGATAGCTCTGATTTGGCGCGGTGCGACTGGGTGGCATTCTACGCTTCTATGATCCGTCAGAAGTTTGCATGTGAGAACAGGAGTACTACATCGAGGCTTCACTTACTGGCGCTGCATATGAATCTTGACATATAAGGCATAACTGCGAAGTGGTGAAACCTCCATTGCTGAAACCCTTTGCGAAATCCCTTCCGAACCAGTAATAGTTGAAGCTTTTCAAGCATAAGAGAATAGCTGCGGTCAGGTGCAGCGGTCGATAATCTGTGTCAGGTTCGTGGAGGTCAATAATGAAATCGCTCTGATGCACAGGCTTTTATGGCGGTCCGTTGTGGGGGTCAGATGATGAGCATACACCCGAAGGCTTGAAGACTGGGAGTACGACAAGTGCGCTTGGGGTAGGGGGCATTTGTTCGCAATCCTGAACGTGTTCGGACAGACAACAGACTTAGGGAAGCAAAGAACTGTGAACGCGTATATGGGACGCTGTATAAGGATAGGATTTGTATAGCTGACTATTGTATATTGTAAGGATAGATGTGTGCAGGGGGATTGCACACCAGCGATTTGCGTTTGTGGCGTTTCGGAGCCGAGGTTTCAAAGACTTGTGTGAATATTTTTGTGGATAGTAAACTTGGATGTTTATGATAGAACTTGTGAATGGAAGATGCATAACAGGTATTGATACAGCGAGATAGAGTGAGAGTAGGCAGGGGAGCTGACTGGCGCGATGGATTCACTCTGTTGCTGACGATGAGCGGTCTTCCAGCTCGAAAAGTTCGAGACGTCTCATTATATTGGCGAAGTCATTAATATCAATGTGCTCCTTGCTCCGCAGAGCGGGGGGGGTGTATGAAGGGTACTTCATACATGCGTGAACCCTTACCCCGCATAGTTTGCGTCAGCCATGCCGTCGACCGCGAGTTGAAGACCAAGAGACTGGCATAAAGCTCTGCAGTTCGCAACAACGCCCCATTTAGTCACGGCAGACATTCGCCTGCAGTCTATCTTCTTTCAAAGATCTACAGTCAAGGAAATCCTGAGTGTTGCCGATACGGGTGAATAGTTCACCTGAATGGTCAAAAGATGTTGAAGACTTACACGCCTAATCTGGATTTGCAACGGTTCTTTCCGTTTTTGGAAAAGAAGACGGCCGTACTGCTTCACCCATCCAGAGCACGTGATGCAGATCCACTTGCATCGAAGATGGCCGGACAGGTTGTTGCAGAAGGACATCGTCAGACATGTCATAATGTCATTCTGTCGTACTGGCAGCGGGCGAGGACAAGTTGTGTTACGGTCGCTACCTTAACACAACTTGACTACCCTGCCCGCGGGCACGTTACGTTTTGGCTGGCGTTGCCTGCGTTGCGTGTTTTGGGAGGTCTGTTGACGCTACCAGAACGAGGCAAAAACGTGCCCGCGGGCGGTTGGGTCCGGTTGTGTTAGGGTAGCTACCCTAACACGACCGGACCCCCCCGCCCGCGGGCATAAAATCGCACATTTTTCAAAAAATCGGCCGAAATGTGCCCGCGGGTGGGGGGGTCCGGTCGTGTTAGGGTAGCTACCCTAACACAACCTGACCCCCCCGTCCGCGGGCATAAAAAAGCACATTTTTAAAAACCCGGCCAAAACGTGGCCGCGGACAGGGGGGTCCGGTTGTGTTAGGGTAGCCACCCTAACACAACCGACCCCCCCCCCCCCCCGCGCCCGTGGGCACGTTGTGGTCACATTTTGGCACCATGCCGAGACCTCCCAGAACACCTTCTTCGACACTTCCCGCACTCAGTACGATGCCCTCGCCCGCCAACACGTTGCGCCGCTGTCCACGTGGATTGGCGGGAGGGCAGAAAGCTGTACGTTCATCAGGGTGTATCTTGAGTATTAGGAGCGCTTCAAAACGCACGACTGGAGAGCGCTACGATTGCTCGCATAAGTCTACGTCCACTAAAACCCCTCTCCAACAGAAACATTTTGAGGCATGTTGTAGCGTTCCCACACCCCCCGAAACACAATCGGCTGCATTTCTCGCAAATAATTTGTTGCGAGCTCAGTATAAATCTATCAGAGAAGAATCAACTAATTTTTGCATCCAATTGATCCTCAACTATTAACACAATACGCGACCTTGGTACAATTTGTGTAGTTATTGACAGACTACACTGTTTAAACTGCTGAAAGCGGCGAAGAGACGTACCATGGAAGCCCGTCAACACCCGCACGCACGAAAGCGGTAATGCGCCGGGTTGAAATACAGAGACACAGAGTGACGGCAGTATGTAGCTACGTAAATACTGGCCACCATTTTTTCCGGTGAAGATACAAATTCTATCGATCATCGGTTTTGATGATGAAGGTAAGGTATTACCTAATAGCATGAGCGCTCTCGCTCTGGCGTTCAATGTATATATCTGAATTTAATTCGTTCGTTGTGACGGTCTGGCAAACAACGATGGAGGCCGGCAACGACCATAGAATACCGTATTTATAGGGGTAAGAGAGCTCTCTACGGAATACTATAAATAACTATATGGAGTTCTGATAGGCTAACTACTACATGAGTCTCACAGGATTAGAGAACGGGGGCTGTAGCAGCTCGTATGTGCTACATTCATTCATTACAAAAGTGTATGAAACAAGGGGGCGACGAGAGTCGTAGCGGAAAGCAAAACAGATGGTAGGCATGAAAATCCTTCAGCCCGGCGTGCTTGAGCTGGTACCACATGACAATAGTTCCAATGTTGAAATCGTATCGCTCTACCTCCCGTTAACAAGGCCTGTCACCAACAATACACAAGAAGATATTAATCGACGTGTTGTGGAGATACCGTAAAATGCTGCCAATGGTGTTCGTTTTCCTTCCGTTAAGAGCCGTGATAAAACTTCAGAGTCCCACTTCCAGAGCTATGAATTGCTGCCCACGACTTTGTCGAGGAGCGTTTAAAGGCTCCAATCTGCCACCGAAGAGACGAAATAGAACTTTTATTACATCATGCGCCACGATTGCACCTATAATTAGTCAAAGCGACGTCCGAGTACTGAGAGAAAATTGTTCTGATTATGGCCCTGTCGTGCGCTCCCCGTCAGATTTCAAAGAATTCCTTCATGAAAGGAAAACCATGTCAAGGTCTTTGTATGCTTTGGCCTCCATCATTCAAAGGCGATCTGCCTCGGTGATGGTTTCATTCAGTGACCTGCCTTTCTTCGGCGTGGAAAATTCTATATGTAAACCTCTGGGAGAAAAGTTGCAATGCATGGGGGACAGATTAGCGTTTGTAAAGTTGCGGATTTGAGTACGTATCGTTTGAGATGAACGTGACGCGGATGATTCTATTGCAGGGATTAGAGTCTCTGACTACAGGTTCTCGATTACTGGAGTATTAATCAGCTTCAATATGCCGAGATGCAAGTTGCGTAAATTTTCGAATAGAGGTCTCGGTGTTTCCAACAGACTGCATAAAAACAACCTCTGGATCAATCCTACGGTCAAGAGGGTTTCGAGAGAGGGTTTCGATGAACGACAGAATATGAGATATGTAATCAGAACGCTTGAGAGTATCCGCCTGAGATATCCTTTCGCACGACGGGGACGTCTTTCCGCCTCGTTTTTTTGTGCATGTTGTAGGATAGCTGTGTGTGCCTTTCGGATACTTTTCGTTTGCTTTTGAGAACGTCCGTTGAATGAGGTGGGAATAGGACTGCATAAAGATGAGCGAGGGGCTTTGCATCTATGACACGGGCTTTCCGTTTTGGTCCCATGAAGAATGGACAGAATGTCCTTAGCCTCAGGAATATCCGCACAATAACTTGCAAGCAGAGGATGGCACACTCGACTTAGTTTGTCTTCCCCGATGAACTGAAAACCTTTCTGCGTGAGATTTAGAATGGGCTCCAGGACTTGACGAAGAGATTCTTGAAGGATTTGCATCCTGGACTCGCGTAGAGACTTGCTAGAAACGAATGGCATTGCGTCTGCTTCAGATGCGAAAACCTCGATCAGTGTGGTAGGGAAGTATGCCACTACTGTGAGGTCATCACGGATACACTTACGGCGAAGCTCGTCGGAGAAGTTGAGAAATATGAGGTGAAGAGGATAGGCGGTAACCGATGTTTGCTTTAGAGTTGTTGAAGACTTATCGGTGTATACCTGCAGAAGACCTACGAAAGATTCACTGTAACTTATTTCTTGGGAGTACCACACCATTCTACTATCCAAAGAGCCCATGACCATTTCCTTACGTTTTGAGGTGGCGTCTCTTGCGAGAGAGCCGGACATGGGGTGAGATATTTTCGTGGAGTGGGTCTGAGGTATAGGGTGGAAGAATGTGTTTTCGTTGTTAGCCAACTGGAGCTGTTTCACAAGTGTCTGAACGGGGTCTCTCGTGTAGAGGGTGGCGCTGAACTTACATCCTTCTGGCGAGACAGTTCTTCGATTGAAAGCGTCTTTTGAGGCGTATCGTTCGAAAATGGCGTTCTTCAGTTCTGTACAGCGCTTGGAACTGGTTATAGTCTCGTTGAATCGCTTCTGCGAGAATCGCGGGTCCCGAAGTAGCCCAATTAGTTCGTCCGCCTCACGATGACCAAGGTTGGAAGCTACTGAAGCCAGACAAACCGTGAGATAATCCATATGCAAATCACCAAGGGCCTCCTCAGAAGGCACTGGGCGGGAACTGCTTCCGTGTTCTCGCTCTAATGACGCGGGACCCGGGGAAGGAGAAACACAATGCGAAGTGTCCGGAATGGGAGGGGCGCACGGAGTGGGGTCGACGATGTCCTCGGACACTGGAGGCTCGGGAAGGCGACAAGGGGCAGTGACCGTTTCGGAAGATGCGGGCGCGGGCGCGGAAATCTTGAGACGCTTGCTTCTCCGAATGGGCCGGCTATTGTCGTCTTCCAGCGCTGCTTTCAGACGAAACGGGCAATGGTTGACATGCTGTTGAAGAGATAAGACTCCTCGGCGAGTAACGAAGGGGCACCAACGCTTCTTATGTGTACAGTAATAGACCATGGGAAGAAGAAATGAACGAGAAACGACGACAAAGACTTCAAGGGAAGGGCGTCCGAAGGGAGAAGGAGGTCGAGCGACAGTCAATATCGACGTGTTGCTCAGAACGGAGAATATATTTTGAGTTTAAATCACGTGCTTTCGTTCAAAAAGGAACGTAGGTACACGTCGACCTCAACACAAGGGTGTACTTCTCGTATTATCTACCACTGGTTATAAACCTGTGGTTTCCCAACGTTGTACGCTGTACACTTGTTCAATCTCGCACAGAAAAATAAATCTCTTCCCTTCGCCGCCGCCGCCGCGCCTCCGACGTCCGAACTTCCGTTACCGTCGTGAGCCATGCCATCGATATCATCGCGTTATACTCCGCTCCGTCGTACTTTTTCCCGCCCTCCACTTTATGGAGGCTCCATAAAGTAGAGGGCGGAAGAAAGTAGGACGGAGTCATCCGTATCTCAGGGATGTATTCCGTGCAGTCTTTTCGTACGTTCTCCCATATCCTTCCACGTATCTTTGCTCTAAACTAACCAATCCTCACCGCGTTTCTTCGCGCTCTGCGACATGGACACGGCAGGAAATAAGCTAATCACCCTCAACTTCTTCTATTTGTTCAAGATATAGAACGAGTTGAAGGGTGAAAACGGGAACCCGGTAACCCAAACCGACGACTGTAAGTACGCGACCAATAGTTCATTTCGTTGCGCCATAGGCTCTAGCTCTGCCTGTTCGGGATAGGCGATTCTGGTACTTGGTTGAGACATAGATTTCTGTCTCGTTTATCGCATCTTGCGGTATGTTTGCTGCATGGGCATTCTCGGTGTGCTTGCTTGTGAGTTCTCGCTTCGACACCTTTCGCGCTTTAAGATGATGGTGGGCTGATAATCTAACCGATCACTTTCCTTCTTCTTCTTCCTTTTGCGAGTTACTAGGTCCCTCGAGTTTTCTAGCGCAACGTTTCTGTTTTGCTTTATCAATGGTACGTTCCATCGCAATTCAAATGTTTCCAACGGAGCATTGACTAACTTATGGATACTTTCTGCTTGCGTATACAGGTAAACGACCAATTTTATTTCATCTCTCCAGATCCATCATCGATCTTGAGAGACAAAATGAAATTGGTCGTTTTACTGTCTGACTGTTCGGGATAGGCGATTCTGGTACTTGTTTGGGATATAGGCTAGATTCTCGTTTATCGCGTCTTGCGGTATGTTTGCTGCATGGGCATTCTTGGTGTCCTTGGTTGTGAGTTCTCGCTTCGACACCTTTCGCGGTTTACGATGATATGGTGGGCTGGTAATCTAACCGATGCCTTTCCTGCTTCTTCTTCCGTTTGCGAATTACCAGGTCCCTCGACTTTTCTAGCGCAACGTTCTGTTTTGTTTTATCAATGGTACGTTCCATCGCATTTCAAATGTATCTAACGGATCATTGACTAACTTATGGATACTTTCTGCTTGCGAATAGGGGTAAATGACTTTTGATGCGGAGGTAGCTCACGAGTTGCAGGTGCAGGTTCCTCAAGTAGGGAACCATGTATCTGGGCATGGCTCCCTACATGAGGAACGGAGAGGATGAGGCGCTTCGCGCCTCATCCTCTCGGAGTGCGTATGTGTTCTACCGATCCAGCACTATGGTGCAGGTGCCCTCTGCGGCATCTGCCGCAGATTGCGCCTACACCCGATCCATCATGGGGAAATGGTACATGTAATATAGCGAAGTAGTGGTTAGCAAAAGCGGTCGATAGAAGAATAGATACGAATAAAACGGTATGAGTTCATAATGGTCATCATCTGTACTAGCACTAGTATTCCATGCGTTGCAGGGTATCATTCCGCAGAAGGTATCGTGTAATGTGCACCTTAATGGAAACTGAACCTAGACTTCGCGAAATACGGTTCAGGTAGCCCTCGACTAAAGAACTAGCACGAGTGGAAAACCCCCCAGTATTTACTGCACAGAGATTCTGGACGACCCAAGCAATTATCTGCAAATTTTGAAATAATTGATCTCGATATTTTTTCAAAAAATTTACTGGACGACCCTTGCCAATTTCTGGACGACCCTCGCCAAAAACTAGCATCTGCAAGAGACAGACGATGAGTGCGCAGACAGGAGCCGCGTCACGGAAAGCCCACCTACAGAGTGCTCGTGCCTCACTTTCTAGAAAGGTAAAGACGGTAATAGGACTCTTCAGTAGGGCTGACAAAGGCCGAGTCTAAATCCAGGCAGCCCCGTCCTGCTCGTGCAGCCAGAGGTTGGAGTGGGTAGAATCGGCGTAACATCCGTGTAGTTCCGGCAAGCCACAGAGAGTGAAGATATTCAGACCTACGTTATTGGACAAAAAGGACAATTAACAAACAGCGCAGCGGTTCATTTACTCGCGAAATCAAGAAATATTCCAAGAAAATGTAGGTCAAACCTGTAGAACACGGCAAAGTGATAAAAGCCGTATGACGGAAAGAATAACAATAAAACAACAGAAAAAATTCCAAAACGACGGTCTAGAACTCTTCAGTGGTAGCGGTCGGATTACTAGCCCAGGATTGCGGCGGTTCGTCCGATTGGGGACGACAACCGTTAGCAAGCGGCAAGAAAGTCAGAGTCAGAAGCCTCTTTGAGGTTTACTTCCCCTGCAGTGGCGGGAAGTGACACCACTTATATAGGGCACTTGAAAATATCAACCAAAAATATCGAACTATCCGGCCTTGCTGGCCAACACCCTACACTTGTGAAACCGTTACAGGCTTGCCAGGGCGCACCCGACATCGGGCCAACTCAGCACACGTGTGCAGAGACACTACCCTTTCTAGGCATACCCCAAATTAGGGCCATTGCCACAGTAACCTCTCATATCATGAGGTGTCGAAGCCGGTAACGGATCAACAGAGTATGTAAAACATCTCGGTGCATCCCCACAAAGGGCGTTTTGTGTAGTGCAAATCGCGCCAATATTGTAGTGCAACGCTCATCTATGAGTATTCTGACTGGAATTAGTCATATTTCCCGTTTACTGGTTTGCCTGGTACACACCAGTATATGACTAGTAGTTACTAGTGGTTGCCATTGGGATGGTTCGGACACGTGGGACACGGTGGAGCTGATCGGAGGTTGGCCACTAGACGTCGGCGGTTGCCACAATTAGTGGGAAGTTTAGTTAATATTATTTATTAATTTTAGTGAGTACACTACTTAGCGCGACGGCGTCGCCGCCGTCGCACCAGTGAAGTGCCCCAACCAGGGTGATCCTACCTCAAGGATCTTGGCTCTAGCCACTCTCGCCTTCGGCGGTGCACAACTCCTTATCGGAGGGACTCCCCGTTGTAACGGTGCGGCTATCCACCCTGCGTCTCCACAGAACCCAATTTTGGGAGTGTTATAACCATCTGTTGTCGTGTTCGACCCTGTATAGGGAATACCCCGGCGATACGCCATACCTCTCTTTTTCCCTCTCTCTCTCCTATCTTTCCCTTTCCCCACTCCGTGGTTTCGTCCCTCGTCGAGGCTACTACACTCGCGTGCGAGTCACCCTTCTCTGCTCAACTCTCAACGCCCCGTCGTGACGGTTTGGCCCCGGTCTTACACCCGGCTAGTTGCGCCATTCCAGAGAGGCTCTGTTCTCTGGGTTGCCCTCAGTAGAGGAAGATCCCGAACGTCTTCGTGGTGTCTTTTCCCCGCTCACGGGTTGCACTACAAATATTATGCGCATTTTACAGTGCATATTATGCACCGGGTGTCCATTGCTGGACCCCGGCCTGCTGGCACATTTCTTAGAATTAGTAATTTATTTTGCCTAATATTTTAGGAATTTACACTGGCACGCCTCGGCCTCTACAGTACTTAGGTGTGCCGACGGCGTGCCAGCTTTACTCAGTAAACCTCAAGGAGGCCTTTGGCTCTGATCTTCTTGCCGCTTGCGCACGGTCACAAGCCCCATCCTGGGGAATACCGCCGCAATTCCGGGCTGATCAACCAACCTCCGTCCCTGAGGAGTACTAATCCGTCGTCACGGCACTTTTCTTATCTATTTTATTGTTTTCATTTCCGTCTTACGGCTTTCGCTACTCTGCCCTACATTGTAGGTTTGTCCCATTTGTCTCGGGAGTTTTCCCGCTTATCGCGAGTCAGTGCTCCGCAGTGCGGCTCGTTTGTTGATCTTTTGTCGTCCCATACCGTTGGGCTCGATACCTCCACTCGCTGTGGCTCGCCGGAACCATCCGGATACCTACGCCGATTCTACCCCTTCTACCTCTGACTGCACGCTCAGATCGGGGCCACCCGGATTTACACCCGGCTCGTGTTGGCCCTATCGGAGGGTTCTGCCGCTCGACTGCCATCACAGAGAGCAGGGCCTGAACACCCTGAGGTGCTCGTCCGCGACGCGGCTTGTTGTTTTCCCGTCGAGGGTTTGCATCACATTTTGCTCTACATTTCCCCCTTCTAACCCGGAGTTTCCGAGCCAAGAACGTGGTCGATGTCTTGTATCAATGGCTGCAGTAACAGAGAAAAAAGGAGAAGACATGAGCTTTTTTTTCCGAGATATACTGGATACATGTCGAGAGGCTCTTGTGTTTCACCAAAACGGGAAGGCAGGCAAGAGACTTCCAGAAGAGACTGTTTTGAAAGCTTTAGCTTACGTGGCAAAGGGCTCCAATGGTAATCCGGTTTTTGCGCAGTGTATGCAGAATTGTATGGTTTCCCTGATCGTGAACACAGATACCACGGAGTGTCTTGCTGAAGCAATGGATGAAATCGGCAAGGCGGTACCTAGCATGACCCATGCTGTTCGTGAAAACCTTGTCAGAATCATCGCTGTTACTCTGAGGCAGAAGATACCGGTCCTTTTGGAAGGGTGTGATTTGCGAAAGAGGAGAGAGGGGGGGTCCTTTTCAGCCTCCACTGCGACGCGGTCGCACTGCTCAATTCGTTTGACACACGTCGCTGACAATTTTTGGTAGTTTCGGGGATGCTGGTGCAGACTACTTGTATGATTGTCAAGGTCTTGAAGACACAGACATGGCTTGGGATATCTTCAAACATTACTCATTAACTCCTGTGCTTCATCGCGCTGAGATCGATCTTTAATTGGATTCAAGCGCGAGTTTCGTAGTTATCGATGGACTTTCGGAGAACCCACCTGTGTCACAGGCTTCATTTCTTTCTCCTGATCTCAGTGTTCAAAGCCTTCCAGAGCATTCCGGAAATGCAGTGTCTTACAGGGAAATTTCACAATGTGCAGCCTTGAGGGGGATTGCTATGTACTCATTTTCGTATATGAGCGTCTCAGACTTAACGGCCTTCATGAAAGAATTTGTTGTCTGGTTTTTGCGATCGAACAGCGTCAAAGGGAGGGCTTTGGCCGTTACTGCGATTGAAAAAGTGTTCGAAGCTGCTGTGTCAGCTGGTGTACTTTCAGAACGGAGAACTGGGATGACGGTAAGGTTAGCTCCAGAACTGCATGCAATTCGCTTACCGGATCCTTTCGCTCGCAGTTTCAGACCCATCGAAGGATGCGCGGTTCTCCGTGCTCTGTTTCTTAGCAAAAGAAGAGTTTACAAGCTACCTTCTGCAGTTCGAGATGCTCGATGTCTTGTTCACCATTTTCGACGATGAGAGTGCAGCACTCAGAAGAGTCGCACTATCTCTGGAGAGTCATCTTAGTCATCAACACCCAGCCAGGGTCTTTCCAGCTTTTAGAAAACACCTCTTCTATTTTTTGACCGTACTAAGACTGGATGGAACTCACTTCGCCCGAAACCGTAGGAACGCCACAAGTGTTATCTACACTCTAACCATACATGCTAAATATCTGGTCGAGCCATACACTCGTTCAGTGATGAACACCTTATTATTCTGTCTTGGAGAGGCAACGAAACGCAACGACTTCGCTGTTATAAGGAAGATTTTCGATAATGTTCCGGAGATGGGTGGCAACATGAGCCGATTCGATTTGAGTCCTTACTGAGAAGAGCTGGTGCCCATTATCGTTTCTTATATCCTTCAGTTCCAATCATCTAAAGTTGTAATGCGCAAAGCTGCTCTGCGAGCCATGACAGGCCTATTCCAAAACACTGGTTGCGTCATAAAGCGGTATGATGCCCATCGAGCACTTTTCTCTCGGTTCCTACTCACTCTAGAAACTGAGCAAGACGTTCGTCTTAAGGTAGAGATATTGATCGGCTCTCTTGGGGATGTAAATTCTGAAGATCATGAGTATATTAACCTTCCTCTGGTTTTGGAACGGCGTCTGTATGGCCAAACACGTGATATGTCATCCAGCGGTCAAGAGCGTGGGACATTAAGAAACTATTCTTCGTTTATTTCCGCTGTTCAAATAGTACCGTCGAGCACAAGCCACTTACCATCTTCCAAACTTGCTGCTTTGGTTGGCTCAGGGAAAGGCAGTACAAATGTGAAGAGGGAAGGAGTGCAGGCAGACGAGTCTGGAGTTCCAAAGAGGAGCTATAGTGATGAAAACGAAGCGAAGGACGACTCTCAGCCGGCGTTCTTGAATCCAATAGGTCGACCACAAGATATCGAACCCTCCATTGCTCTCTTCGCATATGGTGGAGAACATCTCGAAAGCATTATGGCATATCGCCTCGTGTGAGATACTGAAGAACTGGAGAACATTTCTCTTCTGAAAGACCCTGATCAACCCTTTACAAATAGCTCGAACGTTTTTTCTTCAGTGGCCCTGGCTCAACTGAATCTTATTATTATAAACCCTAGGCAGAGACCACCTCACAAAGAGGCAGTCAAAGCAATAGTTAACATTGTGAGATCATCTGGTCCAAAGTGCAGTCATTTTCTTCTTGCTGTTGTGCCACGTATGCTTTGGTTATTGGCAAGATGCGCTCGTTCTGAAGGATCCTCCGTGCTCACATTTACAGAGCTTGAGAATCAAATCATGACTCGTCTCCAGAAACTTATATCTCTGGCGGGTTTTGATTAGATCTTTCTGGTGCTGGCTTTTACCCCAGAAGTTTTGGTGCATCTTCACCTGGCCGTGACTTCCATTTTTTTGTTAAGGTGTCTACTGCGTGAATAACCACTTGTACTGGTCCATCCCCTTAGCATATTACGCAGAAGAATGACGTTTCCAACATGATGCTTGAGAACGAAGGTATCTTATCATGCATATGTTGCGCAAAACCATGCTTCATTGTGTGTATTTCGAAAGTGACTTGCTAAACTACACTTGATTCACAAAAATGATATCAAGCGTTTACTATTCAACTGTGATGAGCTTGGATGATATTTCATCCAACGGAAGTTTGTTGGCAAATCCTATACTCGGCGGAGCTCTACCTACGATATATACATGGTAAGTCGGGATTATGGGCATAGAAATGTGCGAAACACCGTCCAGTTCTTTGCTCATGACGCACCTACACAAAGGTACTTCTCATTTGTCCAGGGATCAAAAGCTTCAATGAAATGCTAGAAGATCGCTAGAAGGAGGCCTTGTCGACACACAAAGAAATATCCTTCAGTTTTCAATCTTTCGTATTCAAAACACAACTAACAACTCTATTCTCAAGATTTCGTGGTACCTCTTTCGAAGTTTTGTCGAACTGGAATGCGAAGAAGTCTTTCGTTCGTTCAACATGATTCTCTTGCTTCCGCTAACATACGTGCTCCATTCTACTTTGCAGAACTTCTCCGTTTAGAAACACTTCGAGCAATATCCGATCGTTTTAAACCGGAACGTGGTACATAACTCTTCTGAATCTTTCCTGTCACTTTCTTGGCTAGTTGCTTATGTGCAACATGAGATGAACTTGTTCCTCTCCCGTTCACTACCGTTGGGAGCTAATGAACCGCTCCCGGTACAAATTTTCGAAGATATTATCTGCGAAATGACCTCCTCAGGGATGATAGAACGCCACTTCTCAAATTCGACACTGTGCATTCTTGTCTTTCCGCCCCCTATAATTTGATCTTTCTTCTCGGCATTGTCTTCCACAGGTATGTTCTCCTTGACAGATTACTCATTTTGTCCTGCAAACAGAACAGGCTCACAATCGTCGCAGCCATAAGTATTCAAAGGATTATCATTCTTCCGCTCAATTTCATTTTCTTTCGCATCAGCAACGTTGAAATCTACCCCCTCCCGTACATTTTCAGATCGAATATGTTTGTCTCGTCTCACAACGCTCTTCATATTTTCATGACTAGTTGAGTCGTTCAAAGATGCGTCTGGAAGATTTGGCACATATGATGGGGCTTCTCGTTAGCATATTGAACCGGGGGTGGAATTTGAGTTCTTCTCTTCTCCTCCACTGTCTCTATGTAAGCCTACTGGGTCTTTCCACTAAAACGATATCCTCTCAGAGACACTGGTACACTACTTGGAATGATTTCTCTCTCGGAAATAGATCTCCTTCTCTGACTTCTTCTCTCTTCGTCTGATACATTTCTTTCATTGTTTCGCGAGAAAATCACAGGTTGTGCTGTTCCTCGTTCTTCTTGCAAAATTTGAAGTGCGTTGGAATCCTGTTCAGCACCCGGCATCAATACGTTCTTTGTACTATACCTCTTATGACAATTTTCTTTCCCCTCAAAGACAGGATTACTACCATGCTGTGAAGGATCAATAAAAACTTGTCGGGAGTTATTCAAAGTGGTAATGGATGATGCCGACGAAGAACATATCATTTATTTCGGTAGTGATGTATGTCCCATTTCCACCCTGCAGCCATTATCGTTTCTTGAAAGTTCTACAGTATCAGAGTTACTGCGAACGATATTTGCTTGTTCCATTCCTTCCTGATTGTCAGAACAGTACTTCACATTTTTGTTTCGAGGGTGACCACTCTGTGGTGTCGGCTTGCGGTTCCGTCTGGCATGCTCCGAACGCTTCACAGCTTTCTGCTTCTGCATGGCGATCATTCGTACACCCAAAGCCCACAAGATTGCGAGAATATTGATAGTTCTGGCTGAAGTGAAGCCCTTTGAATCACGCGTTCAGCTCCTTTTGGATCAGTTTGAATAATTTCAGACCAGTTCCGTTCATTCCAACCATCCTTCAGCTCGAGGTTCATGTATATCTCTATACATCTTCTAGCTTCTGCGTTGATTTACTCATCCGTCCAACCCTCTAGGAAGACACGAAGGCGGTTCACATCATTTTCTTTCAGTTTTGTATTTTCTTCGGATATCAGCTTCCGAAAGGCCTTCGCAGGATTCGGGTCACGGCCTAAAACAGACTGAGGAGGCTTAGGAAGTTTCATAGTATGCCTCTGAGAACGAATGACTTCTAATCGCTGCACAATCTTCTCTTGTTGTGCTTCAAGTCGGGAGGGTTTTCTAGATAGCTCACTGAGAAGGCTCAGGCATGCATTCTGAAACTCTTTCGTGTTCATTGCATATGTGTCTAGAGTCTTTATTGAAGCAAAGGATGTACCAATGAAATTACGGTCAGTGAAGCCATTTTACTAATGTGACGCTGCTCACTGCATAATGCTTTCTCTTTCTCTGTAACTTACGTTTAATTATGACTTTTTCCTGTGGTTCTGAACTCGGTAGATCTTCTCCACACTTCAGGACCTGTGATACCAAGATGAGGTATGTTTCGTATCGGATATATTACCCACTTAGCAGGTAACATGCTCTCATCTGTCACTGACCACAATTTCTTTTCAATTTTTATCCATTCTATTCCATCAATGTACTCCGGTACATATGAGACCGAGTGTGGGATGCAGATGCTGTTCTATTGTGAAAACTGGAAGCGCTCTCAGTTTGAAGATGGATAGATGGGTTTGTTCTCCATGGTACGAGTGTCATTGCGTTCCAGGAACGCCCGTAAGCCTTTCTACAATGCGGCGGCATAGAAAAGCTGCAAATGACCGCAGGCTTCACCTTGGTAGTGGCAGATTTGCATGGGGTAGAAAGGTAGGAAGTGGCAAATATTTCGATTATGAGAACCAAGATGGTTTAGAAGATCATATGACAGACAAAGACGCTACTGTTTCTACCCAGCAGACGTCTATGCAACAACTTGGGTCCGAGATAATGACAGATAATCTTGAAGATGGTATAGCTGAATCTCTAGAATTCCCAGACGAGAAAATGGCTCAATCACGCGATCGTTGTGAAATGGACGGGATGGAAACGGAGTCTTGCAGCGTTTTGCTAAATTTTAATAGCTCGCAAGCTGTACCGAGTACAACTCCTTTTCAAGACGAACAAATGCCACCAACGAAGGACATTCTCGAAGAAGATACTGAGATGATTGCGGGAGTCTCTCAAACTTCTTTCGGAGAAGAAGTTGTCGCTTTGGAAGAAGACTTTGAAAGTTACACGTACTCGCTAAGCCATATGTCGCCGACAGTGGACGACAATGTTGATGAACTGGAAGATGCCGACACCGATCTGCCACATGAGGATATTTTGTATAACGCCTTCCCATCTTATAGAACTAAGGTTCCAGGTTTATATGGATGGTTGGAGGAGCATAAAGACTGGCTAGAAATGTGCAACAGGTTTTCTCTCAAGCAAACTGTAATGGATGAGATCTTAAAGAAGCTAAACTGTCCTGCGAGTTCTTGGAAAACGGTTCGAAAAGCGGTATGTCAGATATCAGGTGTGGAACCAAAAATTGAATACTATGCAATGTGCCCCGGACATATCGCATATGTTGATATGAACGGTGATCCACAGAATGAATGTAGCGTCTGCGGGAAACAAAAACCTCTCTTTTGAACCGATTGGGGTGCACAGTTCTCGTACATTCCTCTAATTTCGAGATTGGAAACTATTTTTTCATGCGAAACAATGTTTCAAGACTTTCACATGTACCATCGTACTCTGCGTGACAACCAAGAGAGTACGGATACTATGTACGATTACTTTGATAGCGATGCGTACAAGAATGTTGTTCGAGAGTATGGTAGATAGAACCTGAAGTGGGACGTTTTCGTTTCTGCTTCTACTGATGGCTTTGCTGTGTTCAGGAACAAACTTTATATAATTTGGGCTCTGGTGGCTATCATGTTCAATCTCTCACCGAGTGTTCGGTATATGCCCCAGAATGTCATTCCTTTAGCGTTCATACCTGGTCCTAACCAACCAAAACACCTTCAATCATTCTTGAGGCCTTTTGTCAGTGAAATTTCCTCAACTTTGAACGGAGAAGGAAAAAGTTTCCGCTTTCATAATGGAATAAGAAGCAAAAGTTCGGTTCCATCTCATCTCTTTTGGCGGGGATCAACCAGCAGTGTCAAAAGTATCGGGACTCAAGGGCAATAACGCAATCTGTCCATGTAGAGAATGCCTCATACATGGCTGTTCTTCAACCACTACTACTATCCCTCAGAGATTTTGACAAGTGTCGGTTCCAGTACGCCTCACACGAGGTACAATATTCAAAATCTCCCGATGCGAACGCTCGATGGAAGCAGAGCTGTCTTAGAAACGTTGGAAACTCTCTCTGGGCCTGAAAAAGTTGGGTGGCAAAAGACGTATGGAGTTCGCGAAGGCTCTATTCTATTCAAGATTCCGGGAGTGCAGCCGTACTTTTCTTTCCCACATGATATAATGCACTTGTTGTACAACATCCAAAAAGAACTACTATCAATCATGTTTGGAGATATGGAGGACGAGTTTCATATTGGCGACGATCAGATAAGAGCATTTGATGTCGATATCCTTTCTTGGCGATCAGGTATATCAGGTCAGCTTGCCCCACGGCCGAGACCAATAAGCAAGTTTCGAGACTGGAAGGCTGCTGAACACAAGCGCTTTTCCTTAAGCAATGCGGTTTTTCTCTTCGACGGTGTGCTCCCGCCCGCATATCCCGAAGGACTGGCTCTATTTGCTGAGCTGATGGATATTTCAACCAGAAGTTTTATCTCCGACAAAGATATCAATCGAGTCCAAACCCTATCCGAGCTGTTCTTTAACCATTTTGAGGAGAAGTACTTCCGCTACAGTGAAAGTCGTTTGCATATGTGCAAGTCAGTATTTCATATATTATTACATTTGTCAACTCATTTAAAGCGTTATGGTTCTCTCATAGGCTTCTCTCAGTTCTGGGTGGAAGTCTATATTGGGTAGACAATGGAAAGGCTTAACGCACGAAACCGAGCGGCTCAATCAATGTTCCAAGGAGCTGTCTTCTCTGAATCTCTGAAGTTGGTGACAAGAAGGATTTCATTCGGAAAGGATTCATACTACTCACAAGTTGCCGAACTGGGGGGGTTCCAACTTCTTGGCCCAGCTCGATATATGAATCTTAGAGACATGAACGATGGAGGTATCCGAATGAAGCAATTGTTTTCTGACTATCTTGGTGGAAAATTCGGAGAGATCTCAGATGATGTCGCAAAGGTCGTAGTTCAAAAGCTCAGAACTTGGACATTTCACGCGCGGATTCGGTTTCTTTTAGGTGGCGGAACACAAACCGTTTCATTGTATTTAGATCTGGGTGGGTCTCAGCAAAGAAAAAAGGACTCAAGAGCATGTCATTTCGTTGCTGTAGAAATGGATGAAGACGGGGACACATGTCACACTTATTATGGCAGACATCTTCGTTTGGTAGGAGTAGACCTTTCTGACTCGGTTCAACACTCTCATCCATGGTTTTGCCGCTACAACCTTGGTGTTTTCCACTGGGCTCATGATCTGCGAGTTGGTCCGCAGGGACAAGTCTACTTCGAGGGAAGGTCCGAAACCCTGTTTCGAAGCTCCACGATGGAGGACGTAAGCATTCTCAGAAGATTAATTGGTGTTGTCCCTCACAGAGTTCCTCGAAGAAATGGATGCGGTACAAAACTGAGAAGTTATTTTATTAACGATCATGCGCGATTGGGATATTGATGCAGAACAAACAATCGGCGGCCGGCGTGAATCGCCGTCTGAGAGGATTATCTCTACCAGGAGATAGTGAGGAGGGATGACTCCAGAAGAAACTGTCTTGGATGACTCATTTGAATTCTATCATTGGTAGTGACTCGTATAGTTTTGAAGCTACCAACGTAAGCGCGGTAGCTGCATGACGCCTGGAAAACGCATGTTGTGTTATCTTTTCACTTCTTCTATCTCCTCACGGTGGGCAGTCGTACTTCCATCTGATGCAATCTTTTAGAAAGACAAGTATGCTCCATCAATATACTTCGCTGCGTGATTCGGTCACAACCACTGGGATGGATTAAGCGACACCGACGATGCCAGCCATGTGATCTGCAAGATTGTGATAAGGACACATAATGCTTGGAGTGGTTTTAAGGCCTCAAGAATATCGCTCTTCTATGATATGATAAGAGAAAACTGATGAAGCAGTATGTAGTAACGTAAACCTACGCACTAAACATCCCAAACATGGTCCCGAGTATGGAATTCGATAAGCAGAAGTGCCTCATGGTCGATGAAAGGTCTTGTATCTAATATAGACAACGTGCTGGGGAGGAAAGCATGGATCAGACTACAAATGGACTGCTCGAAGAGTGAAACGTATGATGAATGCAAATACGTTTATCGAAAGTGTAGGGTTCAGAGTCGTGATGCAAACGCGTATTCCCTTGTTCTGCGACTACTTCACGAACCAACACATAGAAGCAGATCATTTCATTCCTATCGATAGGCATGATACGTAATGTGCAGTGAATTTATGTGTTCATAACGTCAACGATGGGGGACGATTGTTATATTTTCGGGTTTCTTACGGGTAGTTTAGATGACGAGGAACACATTGTATGGGGGTACTAACGGGTCATGTAGAACATTTAATTCGGTTTGACAACACATGGTCATGTACGGGACGAGCACACGAGGCTTAGAGGGTAAGTACGGGCAAAAAAGAACTTGTAATGTTCCGTGCATGTCCCGCGCAGCGATGAGTATTGGTCTTGTAAAATGTTATCTATTCTACCTGTATCTTCTCTACTATCATTCCACTAGGGAATGACGTCAACTTGACTTACGTCCTACTTCGCTGCTCAGAAGACTGCAACGCCACCACTTTCCTCCATAATCGCATCCGCGAAAGAAAACGAGTCAAACCCTTTCGCGACATTATCAGACCGGTCCTTAATCATAAAGATGGGTCTGATGATGTAAAGTATGATACTTTCCTGCTTCCTTCACATCATGTCAAAAGAGGTGCAGCTGGGAGCATGATGCTCTCAGCTGCAATTCTTTTGATATCCGAAAAAACTGCCTCCCTTCTACACTAGATTCGAAACAAAAATGAACCTAACCCTGGTCTCTCTCTCCTTCTCCTTCCCTTCTCAAATCTTAGGCCTACTTTCTTCTTCTCTATTTCCTCTTTCATCGCTACTATCAGCACCTTCTCCTCGTACTTTCTCTTTCGGTCTCTTTTCCATCCTTCAAAGCAAAGAGGAATTTCATCCTCTTCGAAATCTTCAGCAGCCGGGACGAAATCGCTGTCGTAAACATCGCGAAAGCCCTTGGTATTGATCAAAAGCCCAAAAAGTCTTCTTCCGTTGTGAAGGCATAAGAAAATTTCATATAGTTCGTATAGTTGAGAAGATTACTATCACTGAATGCAGACAAAGATTTGGATTTGTCGAGAGCAATTTTGTTCATCTTTTTCTAAAGCTTATTGCACAATTTAAGCTAAAGCTGCTGCAAATCTTGATGCTTAAACGCATCTCTGTTCTCCCAGCCCCACTATTCTGAGAATAATTTAGTCTCTATTGCAGTAGAAGACGTCTGCGGCTCGTAGAACACCTTCTCCAGAGCATAAAGAAGCTTAAATCCCGAATTCTAATTTCGAAGGCTCGGACAGTGACATGTTGGACCTTGGGAACAGCTTTTTCCATGTACATCGTTTTCGGAACAAATCTCATGTAACAAGTTGCTTCTTGATTCGTATACTGGACAAAGCCCAACTCCTATCTTCAGTTGAAAAGCGTATGTGGCGCTCAGTATCATTTCTTGGATAGGATTGGGGACATAGTGCTGCAAACAAATGCGCCCCTCCATGAACAGATTCATGGTATCCTCCGATACTTTCCGGGTTGCCACTTTGTGAAGGCGCAAACTCTAGCGAGCCCCAATTGCTCGCCGTTTCCTCGGATTTATTTGCTGCCTCTTAAACATTCTTCAAACCATTGTGTGGCACATGGGCGGCAGCGTCTTTCGCAGCAGTCTGTTGCTGGTGATGCTGCGCCACGTGATCGGCACTAGCTCTGCAGCGTTTACGGACCATGAAGTGATGACAGAGTGGAAAGAGCAGACGGGCTAGACAAATGCAACAAGACAAGCCAGAATTGTTCTAGGCGACTGCACACATATGAGGTGTTATTTTTGTCGATTGAATCAGTGTCGTTTTAAACGTTAGTGCGATTGGATCGCTGAGGTAAGCCTCCGCACTCAATGTAAAAAGATCTCTGATCATAGTTTGCAGACAAAAAGTGCCGTTGGGGAAGATTAGAAGACGTCAGCGAAAGCTACTAAAGTGGTGGTAGAGCGGGTATAATCTTTGGTTGAAGAAGTTCTCGTAGAAACGGAGCACATAGAAAAAGTGTGACCCGCGGACGGAGCCAGGAGGTAGAGAATTGGGAGCCGCATTGAGTTTAGGAAACGATTTCAATGGAGGATGATGGGCGTTGTACACACGATAGTCTCACACAATAGCATCAGCCGACACCAGATGATCATCTAGAACTCTATTTTCCACGACAGGGTGATGTGAGAGCTGATGCCCGTATTCGGAGAGTTGATTAGCAGCAACTCCATAAATTTGAAAGAGGTTTTGTTGGCATCATTCAGAGCAGACTGCAGCGCAGAGGATGGTTTGGCAACGCGTGTCCAGAAAGTGGCAAAGGCAGCGCCGAACCCTCACACTTTTCGTCGCGCAACGGCTCTTCAGAAGGTAAGGAAGCAATGGAGATGAGCTTGGGCAGCCTCAATCCTGCTGCGTCGCGAGCGGCGGAGAAACAATAGCGCGTCACGGTCTGATTGCTGTGTACAGAGGATGAAGAGAGGGTAAGGCATCGAAGGCAAACTAAACTGGGTGAAAAGGTGCGGCGCGACGGAGTCAACAGACACTCAAACAGAGAGGGGCTGAGCACTGTGCAGTAAACAGTGTTCACTGTGCAATCATACATGTTATTCGCGCGTTGCTCGTAGATATGGCATTTACACGTTGCGCGAGACTTTTTGATTTGATTGCGAGTCACAACCCATAAAGGCTCTACCAGGGAGTATCTTCTGGTAGTGAACCCGAGCCCGAGATATTCCCTCTCTCCCCCTCCAAGGCGTTGCCGGCAGTAAGATCCCAAGCTGATTCGTACCGACCCATGATATTTGTCGCTTCCGTCATTCGCACATTCATCATAATCATCAGAATCATCAAGCTGTTGTAGGAAATGAACAAGACTCTCTCGATAGGAGAAATCAATCATGTAGAGCGGAAAGTACCATGAGAGAAGAGAAATTGCCCATCGTGATAAGGGACCGTCAATGCGTCTCAGCGGAACCCTCTGCACAGATAAGGAGCTTTCATCTCTCCGTATAATTCTTCATCTTATTGATGTTCAACTGAATTGCTAGTAATATGATTCTATTCTTTTTTGCATCGGCATCAGATTCTAACTCATTTTCCGGCCTAGACATTTTGTTAATAAATAAGATATATCAAGTTCTCTACAACATAAATCGTTTCCTGAAAATTCCAGCTAGAACCGTGTACCTTTTCTTATACGTCCTCATTTTATTACACATCTTTGTTGATCCTGCTGTTCTTTTCTATCAGATAAACTGTATGAGAAACTTCTCCATACTTTTCGGTTTCTCACTTCTTTAATGTGTCGAGTTTATTTTGAACAGACATTATACTCGCCCATGATTTCACTTTTCTTCTCCTTTATATAGGCCATAAATTTCAATGAATCTCTGCCATACATGTAGTTCATTCTACTCCAATGTATATGGATAAAAGGGCTTATATCTAACCTTACCGTTTAATTTATCATTACTTTCAAATACAATGAAAAACTGACAGTTCCCGAGGGCAACGTAAACTCTTCAGAAAAGACATCCTGCTTAAACTTTCATACAATCAATCAAAAATTATATTTGAAA
This sequence comes from Gracilaria domingensis, assembly GCA_022539475.1. Classification (NCBI taxonomy): domain Eukaryota; phylum Rhodophyta; class Florideophyceae; order Gracilariales; family Gracilariaceae; genus Gracilaria; species Gracilaria domingensis. The sequence continues at coordinate 32,218 of VCMS01000057.1, forward strand.
AGCTTAAAGCAAGTATCACAACAGTAATAAAGAAGTGAATTGTATAGTTTAGTTCAATTTTTTAAATTTCCATATTCAATAAAAACATCAATTTGGTTTTTATTTGTTAAAATCTTAAAGAAGGAACACTTTTTACTCTAATCTATTTTTTATTGTGTATCTCAGTTAATTATTATTCCAAATGTTCTTCTTGTAGTTCATTGTTGTTCATTTTATTTGTTGGGGAGATGTACTTTGTTAAATTTCTACATTTTCCTATGAAAATATCGGAGTGTTTTAAGAAAATTAGACACTGTGACCTTTAGTGATTATTTAAGTATATTGCTGATTTTGATTTAATAATCAGGCTTACGAGTCATTTCTATGGTAAATTTGAATTTGGCAAAGTAAACTTCGCTATATAGCGTTGTAATTAAAATATAAAGCATTATAAATTACGTTGTTGCCTTTGGAGGATAAGATATTTTCTCCCGGGGAAGACAATTAATTTCTACAAATTTGTTTATTTATGATAAACCTGTAGTTCAAGTTTTTAAGACTATTAATGTCAACGTTTTCTTCGTCGTGGATAGATGCGCCGTGTTCGGGCCGTGGATCAGACCGCGATCAGTCGAATTCATAGCCGAGATCATGGCCATGATCTCGTCTATGAACTCCGGTGACCGCGCTCTGAACCGCGGTCCAAACACGGTGCATGCTGTACGCCACCTGTATATTGGCTGGCCGTTACGCTTAGGCCACCCGCCTCGCCATGGCACTTGCCACGTGTAGAAACGGCTGCTCAACTCTGTAGGCTGTGGTACAGGTGTTCCTAGACGACAGTTCTAGGTACTTACCGAAAACCCACCCTACACGTGTAAAATCTAACTAAGGCACCGCCATTCATACAGTCAGAGTAAGCAGGTTTTTGAATAATAAGTCCATCAGCGTCCACCACCACGTCATGGTGCAAAAAGTATCCTCTCGAGCAAATACTGATAACGCAGTTCGGACAATAGGGCACGCACCAATGACGGTTTCACCCCACAATGATTAACCGAATCAAAGCCCGTGCTTGTCCCAACGAATGCCTAGATGATTATTTTCCAAAACGACCCACCCACTACACTCACCCGGACATGCTCTCAGCGCCACCCTCAGTACCCCCACACAGCCGCGATCGAGCGCTCCGCCGTCTACCTTGCCCACTCTTCCACCAAGTATTCACGTTTTGTGCGCTCGATCGCGCTCCGCCGTCTCCCTCGCTTACTCGTCCACCGGTTTTCACATTTTCATCACCCTGTACAATTTAAGCATCACAAGCGCAAGGTTTGTACAATGCGTTTCCGATCTTCAAGCAACTTTCGAACATGCGATAAGTAATCGTTGAAGAAAGTTTCGGTTAGAAACATGTTCACGGGAACATAGCCATTGGGGTGCCAGTACATTTTTCTCAGCTAAAAACTTTTGTACGACTTACGAGTTCCAAAACTAACCAAACCATTCAACTTTATCGTGTCCCCACTTTTAAGTGTCCCCCTATTTAAAATAATTGCCTGCAAACTTTACAATTCTACTATTCATAATCTCTCATCACTAAGAGAGTACTTTCAACATCACAAGGCCGTCCAAGGTATCTACTCCGGTATGAATGCCAAGTTCTGGGAACGGGGTCTCTTGTGTTAATTGAACTAGAATTTTCTTCTATCTTGAACTGCAGCAAGACAATATTCGTATTTCGTTGGGGCTGTAAACCCCGCTTTGTTCCACAAGGCATACTTAGATCAGCTTATCAAGGAAACGGAATTTTCTGTTTGTTGCAAGACGACCAGTCTGTAAATGGTCGTGAACAGTATGAAGAATGAGATAAACAGTGATGACAAATGCTCCGTGATGACTGTTAAGTATAATATACGCATTCAAGACCGTTTTATTGTAGGACGAATGAAGCATACAAACTTTGAAGAGAGAGCTAAAATATGAAAGACGAAAGAATTGCAGCAGCCATGGCTTCTTCGGAAGAATTTGCTGCGGATGGAAACAATTAATGCAACTGCGAAATGTTGTATCTTTTGCAATACCAAGCACTCGCTATTAAGCACGGTCTCAAAATGTTATGAGCGATGATATGATGGTCCTATGCGTCGCGCAAAGAACAAACTTTACTTTACCTTGAAGCTGTACAACTACGCTCGAGAGAAAGTGAGGAGTTTATTTGTGGAGACTGATTGGACAACGCAATCACCGTTCTTCTCCCATATTCCCCAGTTTGAACACCAAACATTTTTCCCAAACAGGTCCTTTTTCTTACAGCGTTTGGAATCCATTCATGACGAAGCGTTTTTACATGGTACGTCCGAACGGATTCGTATGTTCTAAGCTCTCCATCAAAAACGTTGCGCGGAATCAAAGGAGCACTTACAAAGTCCTGGAACGACAACATTTCTTCAGCAGTCAATCCTACCATGGGCTTCGAAGCTTGACCAATGCTTCCGACACTTTCCGGCGCATTGTTTTGTTTGTGTCTCGCACCTTCGATCACAAAACTATCATCTCTATTCCCCATCGAGGCAGCCGAAGTGCCCATAGCAAGTGCATTATCACTAGCAGCGTCGCTCTTGACAAATTTATCACACATATTGTTGCTGTCTTCGTGGAACGTTTTGTACACGTACCGGCGCCGTCGCGTCCGATTTTCTTTAGCACGGTTTTCTGGATCACTTCGGTATCTCTTCTTCTTAAGTGCTTCCTCCGACACAGAACTAGACATAATCCTCTTCTTCTCATTCCCTGGACTTCGTACTCTCTTTCCCTTCGAAACTTGTCCAAAGTGCCTTGTACGCGTTATGACTCCATCATAATTTTCGCTTGGCACAAAATTGATTGTAGAGAACTTCACGGTTTTTTGCAGAACGAAGGATGGCACAACCACATGCGAGGAACCTTCTTCTTGTGTTTCGCAGTTCCGAGCTGGAGCCCTAGGGCTCTCCGTGACGCAGTTTGTTGCGGTCGTTAGGAGTCTTTTGACTGAAGGTGTACGTTCAACTTTATCTGAAATACCCTTCCCAAGTGAGGAGTCCATGCACCCATCAACCTCATAAGTGTCCGCCATGTGAGTTACAGATCCATCTATATCCGTTTCGTTAGTAGAATCATCTACATCGAAACCCGCTGCCTTTAGTTCTTCGATCACCAACTCAGCACAAGCCGTACAAGTTTTTCTTAACTCTGAAATTTCTTCATCGTCACTTATGCCCGGCAGAGCTACGCCGCATTCGACGTGCATTGCTTTCTTATATTTGATGCATTTTGCGCCCTCAGAAGCTTCTTCAATTACATTCTTCGAAGGATCCTTACAAACACCAATATGAACTTCACAGCACACCTGGTGGGCATTCATAGTGAAAAACAGACGATGAAGTCGATCTCTGTGGAGGATACGGGGAACTTGCCAGATTCCGTTATCAACAGACATTTGAAATTCCCCTTTTGATATCTTCTGAAATGTTTTTGAAAGTTCCATGACATCTGGACTATCTCAAAGAAATTCTTTTGTGAACTGCATCTGAAATCCAAGCATCTTCGTCCACCAGCATCAAGGTTACCTTTCGTACTCGATTTGAAGAATCCTGAACCTTCACTGTTCACCACAACAATATACCCCCGGACACTTGACATTTGACGGCTCCTTATTCAAATGGCGCCGAGAATATAGAAAGGCTTCATTATCACACACTACAAGAATGACGAGCCACCACGCCCAAGGATATTGGAACCATGGCGTTACTATGTTCCTTTCACATCCAGATATTTATTGTTCTCTTCAAGCTGTTTTACCACGGAAATATCACATGGGAAAGCGAGCAATCGTTTCGTGGGGTGTCTTGCTCGTAATTGCTACAGGTGTGAATTCAATTGTTGGAGTTCCTTTTTTTCAAGGATTTTTTGCATGTTAATCTATGAAGACAAGCGTCTGAATGACTTCTAAGAGGAAACTTTCGTTCCGGATCCGAAAGGATCAAATGTAATCGGTTTATTAGACACAGTATCGAACAATATCGGGACAACTAGATGTCACGGGCCGGTTTCTCAGGTGGAACAAAAAGGAAGTCTTCATCTTTGGTTCGTTTCACGACACGTAAATGGCGCCCAAGAAGCTTATGATTGACTCCTTCTATTTTGATATCTTTGAAATACATGGTAGCGCTCACAACATCAAGCCCGGCGACTTCGATCACATGCGAAGAGAAAGGATCCTCGAGCAGTGTGCTTCCGTACCACTTCTCTGGCTCGTTTTCGGGATCTATGTCTTTTGGCGTGTCTAGCAAATGGACTAGCAAATGGACAATCGCAAATCCCGTGCAGTCCTGTAACATGATCGATAACTTCTTTTCTTGTTCATTTTTCTGTACCTTACAACAATCTCCAAGTAACCTCAGCACAAGCACGCTTGAATTTAACGGGTTTCTTATGACATTGAGCATGACATCTAACGTTCTTATAGACTCGGTAATCTGTAATGCGCTACTTACGCTCAGTTGCATTTCTTCGAAACGGTAACGTAGAGGTCGCCTTCGTTCATGGTTAACTTCTTACACACAAGTGTTCCCTGAATAGATATCTGCTTGAAAATGTTCATATTTGAAATCTGGTTAGATCTGGAGTATTACTTCAACATCATACAGAGAATACTAAAAACTTTGATACCATACCACTAGAAATACAGGGCAGGGAGTTTCCGCTACTTTGCGGAGAGTTTCAAATGCTTCAACACCTCTTGGGATTGAAATGGGACCCGTATGATCCGCGAACAGAACGAATTTGAACCCGTTCCAGTCATTTAGCACACGCAATGGATACCCCAACCGAAACAAGTATTCTCTGGCTTCTTTTCTGGGCCAATGCGTCTTTACCATACCGAACTAGGCTTCCTACGGTATTCGGCGTCTTGGAACGGGTAGTAGGCAACTTGGAGAGATCAATGTTCGGAAAACGATTTGGAACACCGATCTTGGCGGTTCTCTCGTTGCATTGCTTTTCGACTTTCTTATAGTGTTGGTGAAAGACGATGAAGACTGAGAATCTTTCTTCAAAACACTCATTTTCGAATTATCCTGGCGGCTTGCAGTTGTGTACTTAGTTGCGGATGGAGTACTCATGGCTGGCCTTCAGAGTAATTATTTGGGCAAGGGTGGTTCCACCTGATATTCATGTCTTTCCTGTCCTTTTTATATCAGTTCCACATCTCATTGATGAGAGAACCCTTGCACTCTGAGGGGCGATGTCACGTTAATTCGAATTAGTTCTAATTACGTTATCATTGGTATGTTTCTGCTTTGCTCTTTGACCGAAACCACTTCACATGTCGTTTTCGCTCTAATTGATAGGAAAAGAGAAACTTTTCAAACCAGGCTCTTGGAGAATACAATTGTATGTCAACTGTGGTCAAGGCGGGGTAAGTTATTTTGCGTTCCAATTTAACTTAGTATTTTCTACAGGCTGGTTTACATAAGTCTCTACATGTTGGCTCACATGTCAAATTTCTCGGTAATGGCAATGACCTGGTTCCTTTTTTTTGAAAGTAATTACCAATTGAAATGAGCATTTCTCGTAAAAGAGCTCGGGAAAACCGCTCTGATACTACGTTGTCTAATAGTGCATATGTTTGTCGCTATTACGAATCCAATAAGAGAGGTGTGCGAATACTGGATGAATACACCCGAGCATCACTGGGGTAGCCCTAGGAGAATCATGTTTTGTCCGAGGGTGAATACGGGGTGTGCACGGGTTTATTTCGAAAATTTATGTTCATTTACGGGGTGTGCAAGGCACGCGCACGGGGTAGATTGCAATTTTGACCACACAATTTTCTAAATAAACCCGTGCACACCCGGTATTTTCCCTTATGATTCTATTAGGCGTAGAGAAATCGAGGACATATCACTCTCGTGAAGAAGTAGAAGAGTTCTGCAGACAAGGACTCTTTCGAGCAATAGATGTACCCAGGAAGGCAGAGATTAACAACCGCTTGCCACACAGATTTTGCCTTATAAACAACTTGCGTAGTATTTGTGTCGTTTGTGATTGCTACTTTTCGGTAGGTTCAGGACTATGAATAAGACCTAATGCATCTAGAGCAAAGAAATGGTAAGAGTTTCTCAAAGGAAGCGCAAAGGTTCCGTTCCAACTTCGTCAATATTATGATATATCAGCTGCATTTCGTAATCTAAGAGGAGCTCTGCTCTCGCGTTTGGCGATCGAGATGGATCGTGATGGAAACCCAATAGGCCATCTCTTTTTGTGTGGACGTTGCGAGAGATCTCTAAATGGCAGTGCTAAGCTCCCCAAGTTCTCAATAGCAAATGGATTCGATATTGGATGCCTGCCTTCAGTATTCGAATATATTACCAACATTGAGCTCCGACTAACTAGTATGACAAGAATTACACCACAGATAACCATGTTAAAAGGTGAGAAACACAAATCTCTCCATGGACACGTCTCCATCGTTCGTATGAACCCTTCCACTATTGCCAAAAACTGCCTCATTTACTGCAGCAGGAGGACGAAACCTTTCTGGTTATCCTCACCGGTAATCGAACGTCGATACAGAAGGTTGTGGCCATGAGAAGACATACTGCGCGATTCTCTGTTATGAAACAACTTCTTCTCATCTACATTGAAAATAACGAGCTTTATCGTGACGCTGGTATCATACTGGACGAGGAAGTATTGAGTCACCTTCGAGAAAATGAGACCAGATTCTCTGTTCCATTATATCATGTAAGGAATAACGGCGGTTGTGTTGAAATCAAAAGTATGACGACACTATCGATGACGAAGATGAACCATGCCAAGAAGAATGTCACAATAGAGATAGTCAGAGTCATGCGTCTGGTAACAGCTCAGACGCATCGGAATCGAAATATTTTGAGACGTGCGGAATAAACACTGAGGCTGACCCGGACACCACGATAGAAGCAATTCAAGCGGCAGAAAAGCTCCTGCTTTTCAGAAATCGTGGAAGGTTTGTTTCCAACTATTGTCGTGACTTATTTGGTTTACGTTTTCAGCACCGTTTTCCATACGGTAGAGGGCATCCAGGAACAGAAAGAGAGTACCAATTTCGGTCGAGGAATGCTGTCGACACTATCTCGAGCTTTCGAGCAGACGTTTTGCCCAGGATATTTGCTTCGTGATGGTTGCATTCGATGTGTGTGGCAGAAACAGAGTAACATTATCAACTGCGTTACGATCAAGAAATAATCCTCAAGCGTTCTACAAAATGTGAGAAGTTGAAAGAGAGGTCATTCTTGTGGTGCTTAGGCTTATGACTGAACGACGGAAAGATGTCCTCGCCGCGAGCTTACACTCGTCAGGGCAAAAAGCAACGACCACGGAGAATGCAACAAAACTTCTCCATTACGTGCGGCTGTCCAGATCTTCCATGTCGGGATCTTCTGAAGAGCGTTTTATATGCAGGCGCCGTGCATTTTCAATGGATTCTTTTTTGAAGAGTGGGGCTGTCTTCGTTACAATAACTTTTACAGAAGTCGGAACGCTACAAGTCACAATGATCGCTGGCAATGTAACTCCGTTTTCACTAAGTAGCCTTTTGGACAGCAATCTTCTTTCGAAAGCTCAACGTATTTCTACAGCCCGAAAAGACCCATCAGTATGTGCCGAGTTCTTTGGGTCCATCTGTGAGGGCTTCATTTGGGATATAATCGGATTTGATCGAACGAAATCCTTGCCATTTAAGGGTGGTGGCCTCTTTGGAGTTGCGAGAGCCTTCATTGGTGTAGTTGGGGCTCAGGGTAGTGGCAATCTCTATATGCATTCTATTATTTTCATTGCGGAGCTTCCGAGAACCCAGGAAGATTTTACTTTTAAATGTGAGGACCTTGTTCATGGGGCGACATTCAAAATCCGTTTGGTAGCTCTCGTGGATAGTGTGATTATTAGTTCCATTATTCCTCGATTTCAATGTGATATAGACACCAGTCTTTTATGTCCAAATTGCGGTGAGCATAATGCACGACTCCCAGTTGCACAAATTCCAAGGCTCGCGTTATCGTTACATATCTCTTGTACGAGGCCCGTGGCGATGCGTTCATGTTGCTACTGTCAGAAGGGGTTTGGTGGATGCGAAATTTTGAGATGGGAAACGAAAAGGCTGCAAGAGAGCATTCAGCTCGATCTTGCTCAAGATATGCAAATTCCGATGGGAAAGACATCTATAGAGACGTACAGATTGACTGAAGAACAGGTGCTCATGCACAAAAAACACGTCTGGCCCCCAGAAAATGAACTAGATAACGGACTGTGTCACCGCCTTCAAAATTTAATCCTCGCCAGGATAGTTCTCCTCACCCAACAGCATAACTTCAAACATGTACCTTCTTGTTTCAAAGCAAATCTTGTGACAGGGTCAAATACATGTCGCTATTTGTTTCCAAGGGCTCTGGTTGAAGAAACGAATGTAGATGACGAAAAATTCTTGCATGTAAGGCGGCCACTCCATTGTGAATATATTAACAACTTCAACGATATTATCTCAATGGCCTTAAGAACAAATCATGACATAAGATTTCTAGTTCGGGGAACTACAGATGCGCTCTATTACTGTTCAAAATATGCCACGAAGGTTCAAAGTCAATACGCGGATGTACCAAGGCTGATAATGGACATCTATGATCGACGCCGTTCTGTGGAAGATCAAACAGAGGCAGGAAAGAAAATTGACGGTCTACTTCGTGGTCGATCTCGCGTAAATTGAATGGCAATCTCACTTTCCTGACAACAAGAAATTCCTTCCACCGTATGTGGTCTTTATCTCCGGCAGAAAAGTCCCCAGTTCTCGTCGCACAGGTTCGCGCCTCTCTTATTTGCACAGACTATTGCTATTCTTCTCAGCGAGACACATGAAACGAATCTAATTCAGAGCACTGAGGGGCGTGATGTAGCGAGCTCCCAATATCTGAACTATTCTCTGCGCCCGCAGCAGTTATCAAACATCAATTTGACTGATTTTACTGCCTCGTATCAACATAAGAAACGGACAGCATCAGCAGATTTTTCAAGCTCACAACAGTTTGTTGACGGCCATCCATTACGAGATTCACACCATGTGACTCGACGTTCAACATATGCAATCCCAGAAATGATAGGTCCACGTCTACCAGACTTCCAAAAGTGTAAAGTGACAGAGAAACAAGGGAGAAGTACGGCATGTGTGCCATGATCAACGGTAAGTTCCCTCGCCAATCTGAGAATCAGTTTTCTGTTTCTCAGAAACTACCCAGAAACGAAACTGAGAAATAAAATGTAGCGATCGCTTACAGATTTTCTGCAACCGCTTCTGACGCCCAACGTGATGTTCCGCAGACGGAACATCGTCTGCATCATATGTAATGCACACATACAGCATATTTGCTGTACCAAACAAGAGACAATTTGTTCATTCTTTATCGTTGCAGTAGCCTATTCATTGATTTGATGCGAGTAACGACGTGTTACAAGGATCTGCATGATCCCTAGAACACCTATGAACCATTCGATCATACAAACAGATACTCACAGACTTACAAAAGATAGACTCGATCAAGCTCAACAATACACCACCATCTGCAGTAGGTATCCCCATCGACCTTAAACCTCCACTCATTTTTGCGAAGAGTTGATACTCTCTATGTCAAGTAATCCTGTCACAATAAGATCCCCATAAACGACGTTAGTACTCGATAGAGGTATGTCAATGTCTTCATCAGTTCCAATTTGATTCTTCAAAAATGCGTCCAGCTCCATCAACTGCCGTGTCCAATATGGTTCGTGTGAAACTCTTCTCGTTTTCATTTTAGCAACCTTTTCCATTGCCTTCGAAACCTTTTATTCGAACAAATCACAGAAAAGGGGTTAGAAATGTATTGTAATCGAGAAACAATTAGCGGCATCTTACCTTCATCATCAAGAAAACGCAACGAGTAAATGCTAACCATAACCTGCTCATCTTCTCCAGCATTGGTAAAATTAGGATCTGGCACGTCGAAGCGATCAAACGTCGCCCGTAAAGAAGACGAACAGGTCAGAACTACATCCTGCGCTTCTTGTTTCGCAAGCCAGCACTCCTTCCATACAGTATGAAAGCACTTATCTGAAATATAACATTTGTTTTCTAGCAATCGTTCGGCTGCAGCTTTTCTCTTCACATCTGAGCAAGACCTAGATTTCAACATACGAGCTTCAAGGTTTTCGTGTGGAGGAAAACGAAAGAAAGCGTGAATCTACACGAAAGTTAGTAATCGAATACCCTTTGTTATCAAACTATATCTTGAACTTACAGCTTTGCCCTGATGCCATCTTGAACACGCGACAATATACATCTCAACGCATTGTTCGAAACTTTTTCTCTTTCGTCGAATGGAATGTTGGAGGTAAAATCTGTTTGACTTTATGTTCCGTTGCATCGTCTCCAAAGACGAAACGTGATGCCTCATGTAAAAGAGTATCTCCACTTGGCTTTTCCACGGCAGAAATGACAGCAGTGAAAAGATCTTTCCCACCTCCGTCAGCGTTCAGAAATTATTTCGCGATCTTGATGCAAACAAAGTCCTTCTTATGCCAAGCATGCAGAAGAAAACTACGGGTTAAGTCAGCTGAACATGGACAACGATATGACACAAAAGATGAACTTACCCTTGCGGCATCAGCATTCTGTGAGAAGCGGTTCGAATTTCCAGGTTGAGGTGGAGATATTTAAACGCTTAAACAATCAGAAACATCGATTTGAATATAAAGAGATGAGAAATAAGTAACAAACCTGCTCAGCAGAATGCCTCCTTCAGAGTCCATTGGGAGTGGGTTGCCGTTTTGAGCATTTGTCTAGCATTTCAATTCAAGAAGAGCTTATTCTCTCCATGCTCTCTCTTCTTCTGGTTCCTTCCGGTACCGGTATTTGAACTGGATCCTCACTTATAGAGAACTTTCCCCTACTCCCAGTTGAGGTGGTCTATCGGGAGCTTTGGGACTGTGCATACGTTGATCAGAAAGCGACAATTGAAATGAACTGGAAATCACCTTTTCGGCTGCCTCATCTCTTTCTTCGCTGTTTACGACAATTGAAATATTGCGTTCCACGAACGAAGACGACGTAGAAGCCCTTGGTTTTCGGATACTGGAATTTCGAGCACTGGATGCATTTCGTAAGCGCAATCGGCCATGAACCGGATTTCCAGTGGTCGGTACTAGTAGTGGGCGCAATGAATTCGTAATTGCCCCTCGCTTTCTAGATGACACACTTCCCTGCCTAGTCGTAGCGCTTGTACTCAATTGCCTTCCTTGTGCCCTGCTCGGTGTTCTAGAAGGTTTGAGTCTGGACGATTGTTCTCTCCCCTCATTTGATTGGGGCACGCTGGTACTTTTCTGTTTTTGTTTGCCATCCAAGATAAAACTACCTTTCTTCGGATTGGGCGCTATCGAACATGCTCCTGGTGAAACAAATTTTGAAGGTTGCCGCATTTCGAGAAGTATGTAATCAAGGTGTCCTGGACTTAGGAGAAGAATTATCTGTTGGAGTCCGCACTCTTCGCGGCAGAAGTAGCGAAGATCTTCACAAGCATTCCTGAAATAGAAGCATTACGCCAACGCGAAACACAAACCTGCGAAACAAAAACGAGTTGAAGTTTGCATTTCGTTTGGTGTATATTTGTGAAGCAAACCCGATTCTGAGGGTGTTCGACGAAGAAGCTCTTCATACATGAGCGATGCGCCCGTGCACGTGGCACTTGACATTATGAGGTGCATCCCCTATTGGAGTCCTCAACCGTTGGTCAATTTAATCTTAATTAGCACCCGTACAGGCGCGTGGATGTGCCAAGGGCCCTGGTCGGGCGTGGACACGTGGAGGTGGATGGCTAGTGCACAAGTGGAGCATTTTGGGGAATATTTTAGTTTGTCTTTATTTTCTGCACCCTGACAGTGGGGTAGCGTACGTGTACCACCCGTACGGGTGTGCACTATTGTGATCGGTCAACCGGCCCTGCACCTGGGGTACTTAGAGGTGCAGGGGCGGCTGAACACCACCTGATGGTAAAGCAACCTAGCCTCTCCTTCGAGAACTGCCACTCGGATCAGAGGGCACTTGAGACTCATCTTGAGTGTGGGCTCTAGGCGCTACTGCCCTTGCCGGTGTACTACTCCACCCGGAGGGTCACCTCAAGAGGTATAAGTACGCGTACTTCCCTTGGGACGCCTAAGGAATCTGTATATACCGTGTGGTATTGACGTCTACTATTTCTATTAATTCCTGATTGCAGGACAGATCTCCGCCCCAGTATTGGGTTGTTTCTTGCTCTTTCTTCCCGACGTCGGGCCTGTTGCCTGCGTGTGCACGGCCCGCGTCTCCTCTTTGGACGTATCTTTTTTTCCCTTGTTTCTTGGGCTACGCCTCCTTCCGGAGTGTCTTGCTCACTCCTTTCCGGGTATTCCTCGCTTCTACACCGTCCTTGGCTGGTGATCTTCCTGATATTGGACTTTTTGCATTCACCTTTGTAGGTTATCCTCAGTACACTACTGGTCTTACACCCAGGTCCCCGGTGTCAACAGAGGCTCATCCCCCGAGTTACAATCCCCTAGGGAGCAGGACTTCGGACATCCTGTGCGTGTTTCACCCGTCCTGGGTTTGCACCACAATATTGGTCGTCTTCCCAACTAATTCTGTTCCTCTGAAGCCCCATTCCTGAAGCCTTTGCAGCTTCTGACATTTCCTTTGTCGTAATGTTCAAATGCAAAGTTTGCATTAAGTTCTTCAAAGACAAACTCAACTTAAATCGACATGTGAGTCCCTCCAATAGACACCTCTGGAAAAGTCGTGGACTTATGGAATCTGCAGGGAAAGAGCAGAGTTGTCCCTTAACGATCAAAACTGAAATAGAAAAGAGCCAGTACTCCACTGGTGACAATGTCGCTGATAACGATTTGGAAGCACCACAGATACCTCCTCATGCAAACAACACAAACTAAGATGTCAATTGGACCCATTTTAAGTCCCCCGAAGATCCTATGGAGTACCACAATGGGACTAAGGGTGTAGCCAGTGCCTTGGAATATACGTATATTTCGCACTTGAGCATTGATGACAGCATGAACCAGAAAGATGTCTCTTGGGACATTCTCAGCTTCTACAAGTCCTTCGGCGACAGCTCATCTCCCCTTTTGCGCAAAATTAAATCTTTCTCAAAGCGAGGCAGAGAAGCTCTTTGAGTTAATCAAGCGCCTGGACCAAGATATCAAATCTCTCCTCATCCCGTGACAGAGAAATTTCCGACTGCTGCAGGATTGTCAAGATACCTCTCTGCAGCACGAAAGAGAGCAGTAAAAAATGAGGGCCGGTGTCAAGAATTGGTAAACACTGCGTACGGGAATAACAAAACAGCACTGTTTCGTCCTCTAATTTCCGTTCTTCTGAAGAACTAGAAGCAGCCAGAGAGCCTTCAATGATTTCCTAGTGTGGAAAAGAATATATTGAAGATGAACGCGTGTTCTGCTCACCATGGAACTCGAATGCACTTTTGCAATATGAAGAAGAAGTATGCGGGAAAGGAAAATTCTGAGGTTTCGACTTGTACATTGATGGTCATATTCTGTCGAACTCGGGATCTCAATCGGCAAATAATGTAACGGTCCGTCTCTCAAACGTAAAAGGTAGATCTAGTAAATGGATTGAAGTCGGGATTGCTCCAACGTTACAACCTGCTGAACCAAACTGCACTCCAGCACAATTGAGAAAGCAGAAACGTGCACTTCTCCAAAGGTATCTTCATCTTATTCTGGCAGATGTTGCTCGACACTCACACATCGGATACGGTGTCAATAAGACACGTATATACCCCCGACTTGCTAGTCATATTGCCGACTAAAGGCAAGAAAGGTCATCGCTTTGTTTAAAAAGTGCGTGTGAAGTGGCAGATTGTACACCGTGCTTAATTCCATCGGGATTGAAACGAAGCCAAGAAGAAGATCATAGCGTTTCAAATGAAATATGCAATACTCATCATTATGAAATAGATCAAGATCGTGTATTAGAAAAGCATGATAGGGAGCTCGACTCAGACTTTTGCGATATGAAAGTCGTTTCTGAAACGACAAGACAACCAATATTCTCAATTCCGAAGACAGAACAGAGCATGCAACTCAGAAATGCATCTCACATAGTTCAGTGTCGGATTATGACGGCCTCAAATGACAAAGCTTGGAGCCATTTTCAAACACTGATGAATGCTCCACCGTTTGGGAACGAACTGGAGACTGCAAGGAACTACCTTCAAATGACATCAGCATTAGAGTTTCCTCCTGCATCGGCTGGAATTTGTGGACTTGGTAGTCGGGCCTATCGTCTGTATAACTGTATTGTTTTCTACATCCTTTACGTCGTTGAGCTCGGAATAATAAGAACGATTACCGATGACTGTCACGAGGCATTTGGCACACTACACCAGTACAACCCAATACCAAAAACGCAGTTGATTCGAATCGCGAACCAACGGATGCTGGATGTACCCGATTCAGCCCGGCTCGGAAGGGTACTCCGATTTCGAATCAATGAGAATGAAAAGCAAACAGGAATGTCTGGCAGAATCCGAAGGATTAGCTTGCCATTCTATTGGTATGCCGTAATGGGCTTAGCTCTCGATTCTGTTCCAGACCAAGACCCTGTTTTGTAAACGTGTCTCGAGACTGATTTCATGTTCCGTGAGCTTCTTGGAGTGACCAGATCTCAAGACTTTGCAAAACGAACAAAGAAAGACATCGAAAGGCTCCAGAAAGTATGCTTAGACGCTGCGAAAAGCGTTGCCAGCACCTTTTCGTACTCGGTTAGCACTAAACCTCATAGGATTATGTATCACATTGGTGATCACTTATATGACTTTGGACGCATACGAAAAGGATCTACTGCAGAAAACGAAACGCTACAAAAGCTCACTAAGCAAGCGTACGCAGCAACCAACAAGCATTTGGGCCAGATTGCCCCTCAATTGCTGAAAGCCAGAGCACGAATCGCTGCCACAGATGAATTTGATGTCAACAGTAACAATCAAACTTGTGATCAAATTACACAAGTACTTTTTTTAAAGAGATGTTGTCAAACCAGAGCAGCAACTTGCACAACAATCTCACAGCGACGAGAAGCATGCAGCGCAGTATGATGTAGTTCTCACCGAATATGAACATAATGAATATCAACAAAGGCCTGTGGACCTAGTTGAAAAGCCAAACATTGAAATAAGAGGAAGAATACTAACCTCTTCTACTACTCAAGCCAACCAAGAGAGTACCATCAACACAGGCACGAGAGACGGCCAAAAACTTTGGGAAACAGTCAAGCGTATATCGTGTCAAAGTAAACTATTGTGGTGCCCTGCAGAACTTCGTAGATTCAACATATATGCTGGTGAAAATGTCTATGGAACGAGACACCGACGCGACGCTGTGGTACACGATCATGAAAGCGAAGAAAGATTTGGCGGTCTCCAGGCATTATTCAGCAATCGCGAGTGCAAGTTCCAAAAGCTTTCACTGATACGGTGACTGATTGAGGTTGATCCAGATCCGAAAAAAGAGCTTGTCGTGAAGAAATTCCATCACAAACCGTTTGCTTACATGCGAAATGGCACGAATGTTCTCTTGGATTTCATTGCATCTGACAGTTTGATTAGACCTGCAATGCTTCTAGTAGATCCTTACTTCGTGGTCAAAAAGTATGGAATAATGCAACGCTTACCATCAATACAAGATACAAAGTGCTCAAGAGCAACAATGAGGTTTTTCGAAGTAAGCGGATTCCAGTTTACATCGCTACGTGAAAGCTTTCCATAGTGCAGTTTTTTCTCTATTAGAAAAATACATCTTCTTGTAGCTGTGAGTTCTGGTAGTACTTGTTGTTGAATGTAACATCATTCTTTGCGATTCATGTTCCAGAAAGGGAATCCGTTAACGTTTGACGTATGTGGATTGAGTGTAAAAGTATTTTCCGTCGAAAAGCGCTATTCCGAGAACAAAAAATAATTTCATAGCGTTGCAGGAGATCATTCAAGGTTTTGGTAGAGACAAATTGAGCATTTGTTTCTAGTGAATGGGTGACAATGAATCTGCGCAGGTTTGGGTTACGCAACGCTGCGGTAGACCCCCGATTCGTAGAAGCAGGTGCTAAAGAGGTTGGAGGAAAAGAGGCTGCAAATCAAGAGCTCGGCTTGGATTATTCGGGGCAAATAAATCGAGAAGATCCCGTATGATACGTGTACCGATCTTACCAGCCACAATTGAGCTTTGAGAGCTGCTCGGTTTAATACGATAGGCCGTAATGATAAGTTGACAATAACTGTGTATCACGGGCCATACATATCGCAAGTAACGAATTTTTGATTCTGTGGATCGCAACACAACTTCCCGATGATCTTGTTCTCTTCATTTCGCACGAGAAAAGAACTGATAACCGGGTTTGAAAACTATTGGGAAGCTTTCTACTACAGGAAAAGTAGGGGGTTTATTTCGGTGGCCTCGTGTAACAGTTTGGAGAACTTGCAAGAGTATTACAATTCTAAGCGGCATGGTATATCTCAGAGAGAGTTGCAGAGAGAATTAATGCAGTTCTACCTTTGAGAAAATTCCGATGATGGGCAGCACGTAATTTCTGGCGAGGATATGGGAGATTCCAGCATAGACCAAGTCACGAAAGAGAGAACCACCGGAACTAAAGCTGTACTTGTTGCTTTGGATGGGATTCCCCTCAAAAGAACTCATTCACTTTTCATATAATGAACTCTGCAGCAACTGAAATAGCAGTGCTAACACCATTTCACAATACCATTGAAAACCAAAACCATAGCACTCGAGAATTATGGGAGACAAGTACGGAGAAAGTATTGAACGTTAATGAGCAAGTGGAAAGACTTTCGCAATTGAGAGCAGAAGTTCTTCAATTAAGCGCCGCCGTGGGAGCTAGACAAGAAGACGTACAAGGCGACTCGGATTCAGATACTAGTAGCTTTCATTGTCAGTACTATTTTGGGACTACCGTATGCATACTGGATAAAGAGCTTTAAAGAGCAAAGGTATTTGTTCAAGGAAGATCAGCGAGAATCAATGATGAGAAGAAAGTTTCGGACTGTGTGCACTTTCCTTCCGTATCTGAAATGATATCGAGCTCTACAGTGAACAGGAACCAAGCTCATGCATTTTCCTTGGTTTCAAGTGAGCTGCTACTTCGGTTTCGTTACTCATACTCAACTGCAAAAGAGGAGGAGAAAGAGTTGCAGGCTTCCTTCATAATTATCTTGGAGGCGAGGAGGGAACCGGAAAATCGAGGGTCATCTCAGCTCTCCAAGACTTTGCGCATCGGTGGAATCGAGAGCATTGGGTTCAAACATGTGCCCCAACAGGAGTGGCCGCCTCCTTAATCAGTGGCAAAACGGTTCATTCGATTCTTAGTTTGTCGCCAGGGTGCAGTTATAATCCGCGCAAGAAGCCTTCTGCGAAATCAAGAGAGGAAAATTCTGACACGCTTCTTCTTGTAGTCGATGAGGTTTCTATGCTAGACAGGAAAATGCGCGGTGCCCTAGATCTGTACCACAGAGGCTTGAAAGAAAATGAAAAACCATTTGGGGTATCATCTTTGTCTTTGCTGGTGATTTCTTCCAGATCCCTCTAGTTGCTAATGACGCAGTCTACATCGATTTGGATGGCACGAAGCGGGCTTCACTACTAGATAATCTTGAATTTGAACGTTGGCGAAACATTTTGCATATCCTCATTTTGACTGAATCGATGAGGCAGCAAAATGATCCAGAATATGCAGCCTGCTTACGGAGAATTCGTGTCGGTGAAGGACCTGAAAGAGATCGTCAAATGCCGAACACTGGAGTGTTGTTAAGCCCGACAAAAGCTGAATTTTCTATTGCAAAGGGACTTGCACATACACCGTTTGCTGTAAGAAGCAATAATCGGAGAACTGCACTTAACTGGATGCAAATGGAGGAAAAGAGCAAAATAAATGGATTAACTTCTGTACTAAGCGTTTCAAGGGTAAACGATAAGCATGGAAGGATGATGACCGAAGAAATCATTCGTTCTATATTTTGCTTGCACGATATGCAAACCGGGGGTCTACCACTGCTGCTGCCATCGACAAGGGGTTTGCCAGTTTCCATAACTCATAACATTTGTGTTTTTCTGGGTGCTGCAAATGGTGCAACCGGAGTCCTTTATGGAGTAGAGTTTCCGCACGGCACAAAATTTTACAACTCATTTGTCTTTGGGACTAAGTGCAAAATTGCATCGAACCTACCAACTGTGGCTTATGTGAACATTGATCAACGGTCAAGAAGAATGCCGAAGCAATTTCGAAATGTTCCCAGTGAATACCCCGACATTACGTTTCCGGTCTTTATACCAAAACAGGAAGACGTGCACCTTAAATTGGAATGCTTGACAAAGTTAAAGGCAACTGTAGAACAGTTGCCATTTGTCCCAGGTTACGTGTGCACGAGATACAAAATTCAAGAGCAAACAGCGCGTGGAGTGGTGGCGTTTCCTTCTATTCGTGGGAGTCGGGTTATGCCTTCTCGGGCAGCTTTATACGTAGTTTTATCTCGCGTTCGGAGACTGAAAGACTTGTTTCTAACAGAAGAGATACGGCAAGAAACTTTTAATTACTTAGAGCTTCCAAATTGCTAATAGAAGAGCAAACAAGACTGCAGCTCTTCAGCAGATTAAGTGATCTTCGTCGCTCTTAAGATTTCTTTTGAAACGCATATGTTTCCACGCCACTTACAATTGTAAGGATCGAATCTATGTATGTATTCACAGGCCAGTATACCTTATTCTTCGGCTATACCATAGTAGAAGTTCTATGCTTGACACTGGCAAAAACGTTTCAGACATACTAAAAATGTTTGAACCTTATTTAAGAATAAAACAGAAACCACCCTTGGTGAAAACTTTAAATTTGTTATAAACTGAATAAAAATTTTATTCTGACAGTATAAAGCAGAGTTCACTCTTGACACAAGAGTAAAATAGTTTTGAGGCAAATTGGAGTCTGAAAGAGTCTTGAAGTATTCAATATCGTTATACGTGTCTCTTTGGGGTCAGTCATCAAACTAGAGGGAGTCGGGCTGTATTCAGATAAACTTGTAACGCTTTAAAAAAGAGGAAACAAATGTTTTCAGCCCCATACGTCTGCACTGAATAACTAAAAGCAGTTTTGTACTGGTATTTTAAGTTATAAGTTTTGTTTATTTTGAAAAATATAATTATAGGCAATGAAGAAAGGAAATTGTCATATATGAGCTTTCAATTCGTGTTTTTTCGTAAAACGTTTAGATAAAAGTTTTTCTTTGTTCTTTTTACTAATTTCTTTTATGTTCTGGGTATAGCTTACCTGGGCTAGCTATAATTCGGACCAAAAGGGTATCATGCTTTTTGTCAAGGTATTCTTTTAATGTCTGAGTAATTAATAAAGGACGTTTACCAATCAAAGAGCTGGTGCTGGTTTTAGAAATTTTTCATAATGTGGCAAACTCATTGGAAACCGCGAAAATATGTTTTCTTGTTGGAGAGATTTGGCTTACAAATTTTTTTCGCTGGAAGACTGGTAACATATTGATTCAGTTCGTCAAATGTCTACCTGCTCAGCAAGAAGAAAAATCCTTGATTGATTTACATTTTCGAAAAATTTCGATTTGGCGAGTTTATCGTTATCTCACTAATCTACTCGTTTCATTTTTATCTCTGATAAACCCTTAACAATGGTAGTAAATGAAGATGTAATCGTCTAGAGAGCCCCGACGAAGTCGTTCGAATCTCGAATCAGGGGTTGTGCATGGACCGCGGTCAGCCAGGATCATAGCCGAGATCACGACCACGATCTTGGCTATGAACGCCGGTGACCGCTGTCCAGTCCACAGTCTGAACACTGCGCATCTTCCGGTAAGGCCACAGTAGATATTGGTGGAAAAGAAGTAGATAGGGTAAAAAGAATAAGGCTCAGTAAATCTACGCAGGTCACATTAAACAATTAAATATCGTAAGGTGATAAGTTTTGCACAAAGATAGAAAATGCGGCTTTGGTTAGATGGCAACCAAACACTGAGACACACGACAGCCAAAAAAGTTTCATCGACAAAATATTGGAGCAATATGGTGACAAATCTATTCTTGATAGTTGTCATCTTAAACTTGTTCCCACTATTCAAATATATTTCAGTGAGACGTTCCGTACCACGCACATTCGTTTGCCAGCGCGGCTATCCCGCACAGCACGGGGTGGCGTGGGTCGCCGGCGGCAGGGGCGCTTGTCCGCGGCGGCGCGGAGTAGCGGGGGGGGAGGCGGTTGCTCTGGGGGCGCGCGCGCGGCAGAAAGCGTTTATTTTGAGGGCGCGGGAGCGAGCGCGGGCGCGGGCGTGGGAGCGGACCCCGACTTCGGAAGCGGGGCGGCGGCGACGGCCGAAGCGGCGGCGGTGGCGGAAGCGGCGGCGGCGGAAGCAGCGGCGGCGGCGGCAGCGGCGGCAGCGGCAGCGGCAGCTACGGAGGTGGCGGTGGGGGTAGCAGAGACGGGCGAGACGGCGGTGGCGGCAATAGACGCGGAGGAGGTGACGGCGATGGAGGCGGAGGTGACGGCGGAGGCCAGTGGCGCCATATCTGCGGGACGGCGCGGCGCGCGTGGAAAGTGGCCGCGCAGTGCGGCGCGGCGCTCGTGAAAAATTGCGACGTGGTGCGGCGCAGCAGCACCGCAGCGGCAGCAGCAGCCAATTAAACGGCCGAGGCGCGGCGCACAACGGCCCGTAACAAACGGCACGCCCCTGCCACAGAGCGTGAAGGCGTCACTTGCAAGCGTGACGAAGCCTCGTAGGACAAGCTCACCACCACGACGCGCTCATGGCTGCTAAACGCAGCGCTCGATCAGGGTGATACATACGGCGCTGTTTCGTACCTTGGGCAGTAGCATAGCCTTGCATTGTTCTCTACATCCCTTTGCTCTCCAAAAAGACGGATAAACTCACCTTCACGGTACAGCAATTCACGAGATCAAACTGAAGAGTTTGAATCGCGCATGCAAAGATGAACCTTCTACTGCTCTTCCTTTCCTCCCTCATTGCATCCCTCACTCATCTCGAGGACGGTTTGAAAATGGAAAAATATTTTGCACTCCCTGAGATAACACCCAACAGAGCTCGCTTCCATGTTCAGTCGACCCACTGAGAACACTCTGGCTACGCCAAAGAAGTGCAAACCTCATTTTGCAGTTAATACTTTCCTATCGCGTATTCTTTCTGCCCCAAGACGTACAACATCTCTGAGACGTGTGTGAAGCTGTGGCCAAAGTCAATTGAGACGAAATAGTAGCTCCCTAAAATAGCATTAACCCTCACTCTTCTTCTTCGCTTGAAATCTCTGTCGCAAGATCTTTCGCGACAGATTTCCAGAAGTTTATGACCTAACCATCAGCCTAGTGAGCTTTCTTTGACGCGCAGATTTCCTCCGACGTAGAATCCGGTTGTATCACTAGCCAGAAGCAATCTGCTGTGCCCCATCGCGCCACTGATCGATATCATTCATGGAAGCACTACTCTTCTTTGGTCCGGATTGATGTGCTGTATTTGTTCGGAGCTTCCACCATTCCTGTCGTAAAGTGGTACCCTCTCTTCCAGACGCACTCTCTCAATCCCGCCAAGCCGAATGGTCAGACCATGTCTTCTTCCCCATCCGTGCTCCCCAGTCCGACAGCGTTTCCGACAGCGATGACAAATCTTTCGATCCTTGACTCCACTCATCCCCGCCATTCAGAGACTGCATCCAACGATCATTTGCGTTGCGCTACGAGTGCCGAACATTAGGTAGCGATTCCGCGTCACCAGAACTCGACCAATCTCTACTTGAGCTTTCATATCCCACCGTGCTTGATGGACTTGAAGCGTAGAGTTCTTGGGCAATATAGCGCCTCATATCTACTTCTTTCTTTTGATCTCGTTCGTGTGGCTCTTGATTCGAGGTCTCCCAGGAGAAATTTCCGCTCCTCCGGCTCTCCCACGAAGCACTCTCCCCGATCTGATCCACGCCCAAGGTGGCACCAGTGGAAAGTTCACGTGCGCTGGAACGCCACATGTTCACCTTCTTTTTCGGGTCTCTCTCTGGTACTTTTTCATTTGCACTTTCCCAAGATGCACTTCTGCTCCGCCAGCTGTCCCAAGAGGCGGTCTCGTTGCCATCTTGTCTGTCCGTGGCAGCAACCCTTTTGATCTCGGGATCACTATCGGTACGCTCTACAGTCACATTGGTATCAGAGGTGGAGTCCTCGGTGCTTCTCTGTTCATTGGCGCCGATAATGTCGTCTTCAGCCGGAGTTACACGACTTTTGAAAACTTATCTCTTCCTCTCAATGTCACGTACGTCATTCGTAAAACAAAGCAAATGCACTGAACAGTAACTTTATCTGTCAAAAGATTCTAAAAATTTTATGATAGGTCCGTGAATACTGTTACACGTGAAATACTGTCAATTTCATTCAGTATAAGAGAAGCATGCAAAGTAATTTATGTAGTCAGTCACAGTCAGACCTTGGCTCATACTTCACTCTGAGTACCAAGACATATACTTTTAACAGCTGTAAAGCTCGTTTTTAGAGACAAATGCGCCTTCAAACTTCTTTCTCTCCAACAAGGACCCATTATTGCAGTCAATACAACAAACGTCTCCGCGTCCGACTGACCTTTACCTTCCCTTTCACCCAAAAAGGAAGAAAACTGCGTCGTCAATCATCAACGTTGGTCTAGCGCTTTAATCTAATTTCGACATCCCGCCAGTTCAAACATTTGTATTTTGGGACCTCCAGGTTTGCTATCAATGATTACTTGATCTCCCGATCCGTGACAAACACCGCGAATTTTACATGTCTCAAAACCGTTGCCCTCTGCTTTCTATTTCGTCTTTTTTAAACGTTTTCCCACCACGGCAACCCATCACTTTGATACGCAACGTATAAAGCATGTTATCGATCACAGAGAGCTTCAGCGCCTTAAATCGTTCTTGTCTATAGAACGATACTTCGGAGTTCTTTAAATATCGTATGTGCTCGCATAGATGGAGTTGGAAATGGCGGAACGAAGATATGAAGACTTTAAACGCTATCCAGAAGACCGCAAGTACCTTAAAATGTTTTGCAACTTCATGGATTTGGATGTAGTAATGGAAGATTTCGACCGTATTTACGAGAAATTTGTGGATGGAGTAAAGGAGCTACGTCACGGAAAAGCCGATTTGACCAGTCCGGACAAATGCAATGGCGAACTCAAGAACGAATTCATTGCTGATCCTTCACCAACCCAGAGCAAAAGGAAGAGGGTCCGGCTCTGTAGCTAGAACGTTTGAGTATCTGTTCTGCTACTTTATTTGTCTCGTCGTAAATTGATTTCTCCCTCCAGTTCTGAGTTGCTTGCCACACTCATAAAGAGCAGATCAAACTGCACACTTGACCATGCTCAGATCACTTCTTTCCAGTTATTTAGATTCGAAGTTGGCGCCAAACAAACCGCATTTGCGGCTCTCGGGACATGGGAGTTTGTTCGCGCTGCACTTTTCGGTATAATCTAGAAAAGTTTCGATCTTTCTAGCTGTATCGTGTGCATCGCTTTGTGCGAACCATGATAAGCGGCATTTCACAACAACCACCATCTGCGGTCAACTTTTTCTGCGTCCTCTACGGCCGCTCGCCTTAGTAGCCTGCTCTCAAGGTCCTACTATTGTTAGAGAGCCTTTTTGTTCATGTTCATGCTCAAATGTTCTTAGAGAGGAAACCCCAGGCTTTCTCTACTACCTTTTTGCGTATTGGATACACTGCGTATCGCTCCGAGATCTCTGATGTCTGAAACCTCTTGCCTCCAGTTTCTTCCGTGGACACGCGGAAGAGACGACGCCAAGACTCATTGATAGATGTAGACAGCTAAGATGTCATAGAAGTTGAAACCCTCTCAATTGATTCGAGTTTTGCTTTTAGGCGCGATGAAGCCCGTCGACTGAAAAAAGAACGCAAGGAGCGCGAGAAGAAGAAGAAGCGAAAGAAGAAGTGGCATAAAAGGGATTATGAACATTCCCATTCTGGTACTGATTAAAACCCCAACAAAGAAGAACAACGTCATGAAGAATATCACGACGAGGACCTTCCGATGCTCCCACGTGCTGCCTGCAACGCAACCTTCATCACTGAAGAAGAAAATGATGATGATACACAGATCAAGGATTTGCAATTGCGTCCCGACCATGCCTCTAGACCTGTGTATATGTCTGGAGACAAGCGAGTGTTCCTTGAAACATTTCTCTCCCATCTAGAAGCAGGCGTATGACTTCTTCGGGGCCAAAGCAGAACCTGTCTCTCGTCCGGAGCAGCTCCACGAGTATCGTGTTACAGACTACGCTCTGTATGCTGCAGTTTCGGTGGGACTGGACAGCGAGAGCATAATCAAGGCTCTCGGAAAACTTTGCAAAAAACTTCGCTTCCAAAGGAGATCGCTAAGTTCATTCGAGATTGCACAAAAAGCTTATGGCAAAGCGAAACTGGTGCTAAAGAAGGGAGATTATTTTGTGCAAACTATGGAAGAGAATGTTATGCGCATCTGGCTTTCCCATCGCAAAATTGCTTTCGCTGAAGTCCCTAGAAGTGAATCAGATGAAGCCAAAGAAATGGAGACTGAACAAAACGATCTATTCATGGCGGGCAGAGAAGAGGCTGTGAGTGACGCGAAGACATTGCAAGCACTTGCGAAGGCCTTGAAGGAAGAAGAAGAAGAGGAAGTGGTTGCTTTTGCGGATGAGAAAAAGGAGATATCTTTTGAATTTGAAGTTCCGGGTGAGAAAGTAGAGCATGTGAAGAGGCAAGCATTTGCTTTAGAATACCCTCTTATAGAGGAGTATGACTTTCGCAATGACACAGCAAATCAAAACATCGATCTAGATTTGAAACCAATTGCTAAGATTCTTCCATACCAGGAAAAGAGTTTGCAGAAGATGTTTAAAATTAAACGAGCACGATGAGGAGTAATCGTGCTCCCGTGTGGCGCTCGTAAGAGTCTGGTCGGTGTGACTGCAGCATTTACAGTAAAGAAACCGACTTTAGGTCTTTGCACAAGTACAGTTTCTGTTGAACAATGGCGATATCAATTTGAAACTTGGAGTACCATGCCTCGAGAACAAATTGGCCGGTTTGTGACATCAAATGGAGGTCATTGGAAGAGCTCTTATGAGAGAGTCACGCTTACAACATAATCCATGATTTCTCATAGCGGACGCCGAGCGGCAGAATCTGAGAGGATGCTGAATGAACTGAAGAATAAGGAACGGGTTTATTACTTTTGGATAAGGTGCATGTCATTCCGGCCATTGTGTGAATGACAAGATTTGAGAAATCAAAATCCTTATCGACCGTAAACTATATGAAGCAAACTGGCTTGATCTTCAAAGAGACCATTATCTGGCAACGGTTCAGTGTGCAGACTTATGGTTTCCGATGGCCAGGGAGTTCTAAAGAGAGTAGTTTGCTTCTCTTCTCACTCGCTGCAAGCTTTTGTACGCCATGAACCCCAACAAGTTCGGTATGTGTCAGTATCTCGTCAACTTTCATGAGCAGGGAGGTGATAAGATTATTATCTTTGCGGACAATTTATACGCCCTTAAGATGTATGCGAATAGACTGGCACGACCTTACATCTTTAGTCCTACAAGTCAAACCGAAAGACTGAGGATTTTGCGGAACTTCCAACATAATCCTGTTTTGAATACCATCTTGCTTTCTAAAGTTGGTGATACTTCAATTGATATTTCAGAGGCGAATGTTCTCATTCAGGTTGGCTCGCAATACCGTTCACGGCGACAAGAAGCTCAGCGGCTTGGAAGAATCTTGCGTTCGAAACCGAGAGCAGGACAGAATTTCAACGCCTTTTTCTACTCTCTGGTGTCCACTGATACACAGGAAATGTTCTACTCGTCAAAACGACAGCAGTTTCTCATTGATCAGGGTTATGACTTTAAGGTTACTACCCATATGGAAGGTATGGAAAAGGCAAAGCTAGATTTTGAATCAATGCAAGAGCAGCTGGAACTGCCCGCGAAGGTACTTGCGGCTGATGCAACGGAAGCCACTGAACATCTTGACGTTGATGAAGAAATGAGAGCTCAAGCTGCCAATGGCCCGGATGGAGGTTATGGTAAAAAGGTACACAGGCGTCCAAATTCGATGGGTGCCCTTACTGGAGCTCGTGGCACGCGTTACAGCCGGTTTGACAAACGAAATGATAATTGACAGGCAAATCTACCAAAGAGTAGGCGGGTTGTGTAAAATACGCTGTTTAGGAGCCGTATAGCTGCCCGATCGAATAGGAAAAGGTAGTTACACTGAAGGAAGGCTATTTGAGAATCTTCGACATTTTTTCGAAGACAATCGGGTTCTTAGAAGTAACTTGATAATGTTACGGTTAAACGGAACTGGCCAGGACTCGCTTCTCGCCTTATCCTAGACGGCGTCATTCTCCGTCCCAGACAAAGTAACTGCTCTGTGCTGCCGTGTTCTCTATCACGAAAGTACTAACAAGAATATATTTCTTCACATTTCAAGGTGCTCTCCATGCAACGAATCGTTCATTTTTTCCTGTGTGCCAGGTCAAAAGGTGCAGACAAATGAAAATGAAGTGTCCTTAATGTTGCTGCTCTGCTGCAATACAGGTATGGATGCGTTCAGCTAGCTCTACCCTTATATCCATCACTCCAAGCCATGGTTATAGCCCAGCATATTCATTAGGTTCTGCACTAACGAGCTCTTCGTGCGTCGTTCCTCCCGTTTCTTGTTACTGGCAAGCAGCTCTGCAAATTCATCACCCATTTGCGTACGAGGCGTTTTCAGCTGCTTCCCGACCCGTTACACCAAGCCTTGTGCGTGTTTCCTGATCTTAAGTTGTTTCTGCCCGTAGGCTAGCTTCATCTTCAGTTCTTAAGCAACTATCATTGCCTCTGAAATCAAAACTTCGTGCCGCTCTGCATATTTCTGAAGTAGATTCCTCTGCTCTTCGCCAAACGTTCTAATCTTCAACTTATACGGTTTGATGTGCTGCTAGTTGATCTCTCTCTTTTCCCTTTGGAGCAGTTGCATTTCCTTTTTAGTGGCAACCAGAATCCTTTGAACGCCGTCAACCTGGCAGAGTTCCACAAGCCAGACATGAACACCAAGTCCTGAGGACCCTGAATGATTCAAAGACGTTTTGAAGGCCTTCGTCCAAGAATAATAAACTAATCGGCTGACGCTTGAACTTACCTTGAAATTTCGCTTTACCGGGCTTATGAGCATTTGCCGCACTCGCTGGCTTTCTTTGTAGACATCCTCACATGCATTCTGCTACATTTCAAACAAAGCTCGCTGCTCCTTCAGTCACAAGTAGAACTGCTTTCGAAGGTTTGTACACCAAATCTGTACGAGCATGGCTTTGATGTTGGTCATAAGAACGTATAACGTCTTCTTCACTTTCAATCGAGTCTTCAAGTATCTGCGGTGGGTCTTCTCTCTCTGTTCCCTTTTGCAGCATACTCGCTCCCCTTAAGATCTCCGCAGAGTTATCAGACATAGATCCTTAATCATTAGCTTCCCTCGAACTTGAATCTTGTCCCTCTGTGGACGTCAGATTTATAGCATCTTTTGATCCCGAAGTAACTTGAGTCTTAATGATCTTATTTGGTCTCAATCGCCTCGGCAGAAATCCAAGGAGCTTTTCATCCACAAGCATGGATCTGTTCTCCCTGCACCCAATTGAACAAGAATTTTTCGTCGGCATTCATCGGGTTTCCAGCAACGTCTTGACTATACAGCTCAGATCACGAATCATCGTATCTGCTGATACCTTTAAAACGCAATTCCTCGTCAGTCGGGTACCGTGATTTAACGTTCTCTCGTCGATGTTGGCCAAAATGGCCTTCTTCACCATTTTCTAAACCAGGATGCTCGCGTTTTAAACCCGGCGACCGGGGGTTAAGGAAGGAAGTCGCAATATAGCCGCACCCTCGGTCAAGGCTTCGGAGGCATAGTTGCTGTGTATTGATTTGTTGTCTTGAGACGATAACTCAAGAGAAGCACCCTCCACGTGACCGTCGTTGATGTCAGGTCGATCAGTGTTTCTGAGTACATCGTGCAAATCCGTAGATTCGGCAGAGGATTCGCTAAGCTCGGGATGCCAATCCTCTGATAGACCTCCATCAGAGCCTGCGGAGTTTTGGTGGGCGTCCTCGACTGAGCTCGTCTTTGACCTAGTCCTTTCCCTCACGAACACCCCATCGTATTCAAATCCTGATAGGATATTTTCTATGAGATTTCCATCAAATAACTCTCCTGACTCTCCAAAGGCATCACCTTTCTTCGAAAGTCGTTCTGAATCCAAGAATTTTAGCTATCTTCAAGAGCGATCGATACATCTATTGGAGGGGTGTGCCTCGGTAGATGCTTGCGGTCTTTTCTGGAGGCTCTCTCGGTCGGCTCCTCCGAAACAATCGATTGGATACTCTCTACGCTCTCCTCGATGATTTTCTTATCATTCCGCTTGACTGTTCATTCGAAGTGTAAGACAACTCTTGTCGCAGGAAAGTGCTAAAATCTGTCGAAGGTAAATGCTTTTTGCTTTCCACCGTTCAGCCAGTACAATCTCGAAATGGTGAGAAGCGGCCACTGAATCGGAAACCCAGTTTACAACTGGCAGTTGTAAACTGGGTTTCCGATTCGATCTCGAACACACAAAGGGTTCATGTTTCATTCCACACAAGCTGACTCAATGACGCAATTCCGTTTCGAAAACATCTCATGCACTTGCACAAGGCAAGAATCTGTGCTGAAACATTGAAAAGTCTTTCTCTTGTGGAAGAAGAATAGGTTTATGACTCTTTCATACTTCTTCAAGAACTCAGAATCATCGATTTCATGGCACGAAAACTGGATAGGACTGTTCCGGAGCGAAACTGTAACCTTGAAAGCTTCATTTCGATGATATCTTTCACGTCTGCATGGCTCAGCCAAGTCGACTTATTCTCTCCCATATACCCTTGGTCCGAGTCCTCATACAAGGACTGAATAGTCAACGTAAGGCTCCTTTGGATGCTAAGTTCCGGTGGACAAGAAAGGGTTTTGAAGACACTCTCAACCTGCTACTTGGTTACTTTCTTAGTCTCCAAAGTGAGCGAGATGAATGGCAAGAGAAAATCGAACTCGCAAAGGAAGCAGATCTGAGGAGTTCGTTGAGCCCATATCCATGCTCAGTGAAAGCCTCGGATACTTCATGAAAGTCTGGCATGCACATCAGAGTGTAGAGAGGCTCGACAAAAGCCGACAAAACCTTATCTCCAGTGTACTCGAGGTCAGAGAAATCGAAACAAAGTTCAAATATCGCTCATAAGGCAAATAGAGTTCATGTCAGACTTCCCTAAGCGGAAAAGACGCGGAGTCGAACTCGTTGACTCTGTCGTTTGGCTATGCTCGATGCCGACAAGAATCATGTCATTGTGGTTGAGCAACTTCGTAAAGATCCCCGTTAAACGCAGTCGGCAGCCATTCGTCATCACAGATCGCGACCTAAACGCACTGGAAAAGCTTGAAGACGTGAGCATTTCTTCTATGCTACATGCTATAATCGCAGAACTGAAGCCATTAGGATATGACATTGTCACAGTGCTGCGACTCGTTCACAAATTCCGGCTGTGTGTCGTGATGTCAAAGAGTGCAAAAGTGTTAGTTACAGATGAGCAGTTAACGTGAGTTGGTGATGCATGATTCTCCGGGCCAAAATGCATCTAAACTTCTCTTTTTGGGGTCTGGAGCTACTGAAGAATGTCATCGACATCGCTGTAGCGCTGGTTGAGATTTCGCTGCAAACGGTGGAAGTAAGAGCAGCGGAGAAGATGGATGAACACGGATACGCGTGGCGAGTAAAAACGAAACTAGGAGCCCAGGTGTTCACTAAACGTTGTTCACGCGGAAAGCAACTTACAGTCAGTTAGAGAACTTGGCTAGGAGTAGAAAAGAAGTGCGGAATCCCGTTGAAACTGCAAATCAAGAACATTGGTTGCCAGAAAGGCCACACACAAAAACAATCACGTTGATATACATCCCGAAGTACACGTGGTATTCTAATTCTACCAGCCGACGTGACGGATGAGTTGTTTCTGTTCAGACCTAGAAGTACTTTTGTAGGATGCGTCAGTGACTTCTATGAACGGCATTTTGTGCCCTATAGAGCTTTGTACGATTGGGGTGGTGTCTGTAATGGCTCCTTTGTGTGAATTTGTCACCAATGATTATCGCACACGACGGGTTTTCTACATCAATGTGCTGCGTGACTTAAACGAAAGTGTCAGCGATGAAGACACAATTCACACGGGATAGAGAGATTGGGAGCGATACAAACGAAGTAGAAAGAAGTGAAGAATGAGCACATGTGCAATGATCAACAGGCGGAAAACCGAGTACATCTAACGTCAGGGCCTGGTCGATTTGGACTGTATAAAGCGATGTCCAAGTTTAACGTGGGATATATGTTACAGACTTTTACCAAGATTGCCGAAGGTGACCATGTTGAAATGATGGTCGGGCTGCTAGAAACTAATGATCATAAATTCTCTGGATACTGCTGAGAAGCTTCTGACGGAGGTAACATAAAATCTTCAAAATCTTCCCACTCCGGATCCTGCTCTTCTTCTTCCACAATCTGCTCATCTTTATGAAAGTAGAAAACATTTGGTGAGGCCTGTAACACAGAGTTTACTTCCGGCGCAGTGTTGGAATCAGTAAAGACATGGTCTCTTGGAACCTTCCACTTCTTAATCTTCTTCGAAGTAAACAACGCGTGGTTAAGTGAGCAAAAGATCATCTCATGACCTTTTCTGGATGCAATTGATGGCGGAGAGGCATCCTTATGCGTCTTTGAAGACTGAAACTTCTTTGGAAGCTCGAAGAAGTCCTGCTAATTGAAAGCAATCGCAAAGCAAAAGTTCTCAACAGAGGCTTTTCTCGGTTGTGGATCCAGTGTAGCACTGGAACGTTGCGGTACGCATAAAGAACATTTCGCAATCGCGCACTGTCAGACTGCGATTTCCATAGTACTCTAATAAAGAGCAAATACTGGAAAAGCTCATGCACAATTCGATCCTCTTCTGCCGCTCTGTCTCGTCTTTGCCTTGCAGGGAAGACCTCTGACTTGACGAACTTCTTCATTTTGCGGAACACCATTTGCTGGTGTTCGAGACCCAATTCAAAGTTTATGGTGCGAACATCCAGAAATTACGAAACATAATGCATCTTTTGAAGCAATGGTACCTTTCGCCCGGCCCTTTTACATCGCTCGTCAAATACTTTCATTACCCCATCTTTTCGTTCCCCACCTCTGTCTCTTGCAGATGCTGGTTTTTGGCGAGGGTCGTCCAGAAATTGGCAAGGGTCGTCCAGTAAATTTTTTGAAAAAATATCGAGATCAATTATTTCAAAATTTGCAGATAATTGCTTGGGTCGTCCAGAATCGCTGTGCAGTAAATACTGGTGGGTTTTCCACTCATGCTAGTTCTTTAGTCGAGGGCTACCTGAACGGTATTTCGCGAAGTCTAGGTTCAGTTTCCATTAAGGTGCACATTACACGATACCTTCTGCGGAATGATACCCTGCAACGCATGGAATACTGGTGCTAGTACAGATGATGCCCATTATGAAATCATACCGTTTTATTCGTATCTATTCTTCTATCGACCGCTTTTGCTAACCACTATTTCGCTATATTACGTGTACCATTTCTCCATGATGGAGCGGGTGTAGGCGCAATCTGCGGCAGATGCCGCAGACCGCACCTCCACCATAGTGCTGTATCGGTAGAACAAATACGCACTCCGAGAGGATGAGGCGCGAAGCGCCTCATCCTCTCCGTTCCTCATGTAGGGAACCATGCCCAGATGCATGGTTTCCTACTTGAGGAACCTGCACCTGCAACTCGTGAGCTACGTCCGCATCAAAAGTCATTTACCTGTATACGCAAGCAGAAAGTATCCATAAGTTAGTCAATTCTCCGTTGGATGCATTTGAAATGCGATGGAACCTACCATTGATAAAACAAAACAGAAACGTTGAGCTAGAAAAGTCGAGGGACCTAATAACTCGCAAAGGGAAGAAGAAGAAGGAGAGGGATCGGTTAGATTACCAGCCCACGATCATCGTAAAGCACGAAAGGTGTCGAAGCGAGAACTCACAAGAAAGGACACCAAGAATGCCCATGCAGCAAACATACCGCAAGATGCGATAAACGAAAGAGCAGCCTATGTCCCAACCAAGCACCAGAATCGCCTATCCCGAACAGCCAGAGATCGATCTTGAGAGACGAAATGAAATTGGTCGTTTACCTGTATACGCAAGCAGAGAATATCCATAAGTTAGTCAATGCTCCGTTGGATACATTTGAAATGGGATGGAACGTACCATTGATAAAACAAAACAGAAACGTTGCGCTAGAAAAGTCGAGGGACCTAGTAACTCGCAAAAGTAACCCAAAGCCTTTTTCCTGCCGTCTACATGTCGCAGAGCGCGAAGAGACGTGGTGAGGATTGGTTAGTTTAGAACAAAGATACGTAGAAGGATATGGAAGCACGTACGAAAAGACTGCACGGAGAGACTGCACGGAATACATCCGTGAGATACGGATGCTGTCCGCTTTATGGAGGCGTCCGACGAGGGCGGAGAAAGAGAATGAGGTACGCTTCATGTCCGCTTAATGGAATCCATTAAGCAGAGATGAAGCGTACTTCATTCTGTTTCTCCGCACGCTACTTCGTAGCGAGTGCGAGGGCGGAAAAAAGTACGACGGAGCGGAGTAGAACGCGAGGATGGCACGGATCACGACGGTAACAGAAGGTCGGACGTCGGACGGGCGGCGGCGGCGGCGGAGGGAAGAGATTTATTTTTCTGTGCGAGATTGGACAAGTGTACAGCCTACAACGTTGCGAAACCACAGGTTTATAACCAGTGGTAGATAATACGAGAAGTACACCCTTTTGTTGAGGTCGACGTGTACCTACGTTCCTTTTTGAACGAAAGCACGTGATTTAAACTCAAAATATATTCTCCGTTCTCAGCATGACGTCGATCTTGACTGTCGCTCGACCTCCTTCTCCCTTCTTACAACCTTCCCTTGCAGTCTTTGTCGTCGTTTCTCGTTCATTTCTTCTTCCCATGGTCTACTACTGTACACATAAGAAGCGTGGGTGCCCCTTCGTTACTCGCCGAGGAGTCTTATCTCTTCAACAGCATGTCAACCATTGCCCGTTTCGTCTGAAAGCAGCGCTGGAAGACGACAATAGCCGGCCCATTCGGAGAAGCAAGCGTCTCAAGCTTTCCGCGCCCGCGCCCGCATCTTCCGAAACGGTCACTGCCCCTTGTCGCCTTCCCGAGCCTCCGCTGTCCGAGGACATCGTCGACCCCACTCCATGCGCCCCTCCCATTCCGGACACTTTGCATTGTGTTTCTCCTTCCCCGGGTCCCGCGTCATTAGAGCGAGAACACGGAAGCAGTTCCCGCCCAGTGCCTTCTGAGGAGACCCTCGGTGATTTGCATATAGATTATCTCACAGTTTGTCTGGCTTCAGTAGCTTCCAACCTTGGTCATCGTGAGGCTGACGAGCTAATTGGGCTACTTCGGAACCCGCGATTCTTGCAAAAGCGATTCAACGAGACCATAACAAGTCCCAAGCGCTGTGCAGAACTGAAGAACGCCATTTTCGAACGATACGCCTCAAAGGACCGTTTCAATCGAAGAACTGTCTCATAAGAAGGATGTAAGTGCAGCGCCACTCTCTACACGAGAGACCCCGTTCAGACACTTGTGAAACAGCTCCAGTTGGCTAACAACGAAAACACATTCTTCCACCCTATACCTCAGACCCACTCCACGAAAATATCTCACCCCATGTCCGGCTCTCTCGCAAGAGACGCCACCTCAAAACTTAAGGAAATGGTCATGGGCTCTTTGAATAGTAGAATAGTGTGGTACTCCCAAGAAATAAGTTACAGTGAATCTTTCGTAGGTCTTCTGCAGGTATACACCGATAAGTCTTCAACAACTCTAAAGCAAACATCGGTTACCGCCTATCCTCTTCACCTCATATTTCTCAACTTCTCCGACGAGCTTCGCCGTAAGTGTATCCGTGATGACCTCACAGTAGTGGCATACTTCCCTACCACACTGATCGAGGTTTCCGCATCTGAAGCAGACGCAATGCCATTCGTTTCTAGCAAGTCTCTACGCGAGTCCAGGATGCAAATCCTTCAAGAATCTCTTCGTCAAGTCCTGGAGCCCATTCTAAATCTCACGCAGAAAGGTTTTCAGTTCATCGGCGAAGACAAACTAAGTCGAGTGTGCCATCCTCTGCTTGCAAGTTATTGTGCGGATATTCCTGAGGCTAAGGACATTCTGTCCATTCTTCATGGGACCAAAACGGAAAGCCCGTGTCATAGATGCAAAGCCCCTCGCTCATCTTTATGCAGTCCTATTCCCACCTCATTCAACGGACGTTCTCAAAAGCACACGAAAAGCATCCGAAAGAAATACGCAGCTATCTTGCAACATGCACAAAAAGACGAGGCGGAAAGACGTCCACGTCGTGCGAGGGAGAGGAGATCTCAAGCGGATACTCTGATGCGTTCAAATTCCATATCTCTCATTCCTTCGTTCCTCGAAACTTCCGTAAGCCTTGGAATGATCCCGGGATTGTCTCTATACAGTCTGTTCTCATTCGAACCATTACACAACTTGCATCTCGGCATCTCAAAGTTGATAAAAACGGCCACAATCGAGAGACTGCAGTCAGACACCCTGTGCACCACAATAGGAACATCTGCATCGAGTTCTTTTCGAACGATACGCACCCAACTCCTCAACCATGCAAACGCAATTCTAGCTGCCATAGAACGCGATTCTCCTGCCAAAGGTTTACATATCGATTTCTCCACGCAGGAGAAAGGCAAATCTTTGAATGGTATCTTCACGAAAGACGGTCTCCGTGGAATGCTGGAGGCCAAAAACTACAAAGCACTTGACATGGTCTTTCCCTTCATAGGAGCATTCTTTGACATATGCTGTGGAGAACAGGACGTTGCCCCAATCACAACCGTTTTCTCTCAGTACTCGGACTTGCTTTCGACCTTATTCAGATACAATCGTGACCCGTATTGGACTGAAAGCTCTCTCCTGTGTCTTAGTTCGGAGATTGAAGCCTTCAAGCGTTCCGCAACAAAGACTCTGGCGGATTTTCATCGCTCCAGACTGGGAACTCTGAAGTTTCATCTTCTCGATCATCTCGTGGACGATATTCGCCGTCTGGGAAGTATCAAGTACTACGACGCAGGCATATACGAGCATGCACACCTGCTATTTAAGAGACACTACAAAAAGACGTCCAGAAGAACAGCAACGGCTGTGGAAGAGACTATTCGCTCCATTGAGCACTGACATGTTAGAAAGCAATGGAATGGCAATACTCCTTACCAGCGTAATCCAGGTTTACCAGGAACTTCCACACAGCTTCCTCGGTTTGCAATGAGAGGGCGTTCTTTCACTTTACGAGCTCTTCAACCTTGTGTTTCAAGTATGTCCAGTTAAAAACATGGACTGCTGTTAGAGAGATGTTCTCAAGTAGGGACACAAGGTCGATTCTTGATCAAATTGGTGAACAGGCCCTTCCTCCTTTCCTCAGTCTCGTGAAAGAAACACTGGATGAGCACTCTATTATATACTTCCCAGAAAAGACAAGGATAAGTCTGGTGAATTCGGCCCTCGTGAAAGGCGATTTCGTTCCGACTCTTGAACACTTCGATTCGTCTTCTAAGGCACTTAAGCTGGGACGACCCAAATACCCCATCATCCAACGTTTCTTCGCTTCTCCAGCATTTGGTCCCAGTAGAAAGCCAAAGTTTTCCACTGTATTGGTAAGCGGAGAAGATTCAGAGACTTGGGTTGCCCAGGTAGTCGCTCTGATTCGAATATCTCTCCTTGATTCTGCACTTACCGCACCAGAGGTGGCATTCGTCCGGTATTTCGAGGTTTTACCCCCCGCAACAAACATCGACCACATATTGAAATGCATATCTTTACGGTGGGCTACAAACGATGAAAAGAACCACACTCTTCCGTTCCCTTGTCATTCCAAAGCGGGGACTATTGTAGAGTTAACTCCTCGGTACGGGATGGTTCCGGCTTCTGCACTACAGGGAACTGTCCATGTTGTTCGATCAAACTACCCTGCTCCACCTTTTTGTCCTCCACTTCAATGGTTTCAACACCGATTCTACATCAATCGATTCTATCATGATTCAGATGAAGGACCAACTGAGCACGTTGATCTTGTACAGCCTTAAACATTAAGGGCTCCATCCTCTACATGTTCACCTTGTGGTGCCTTTTCTTGTGATCCTGTGTTACTTCCGAAATCGTTCATGACCATTTCCTTGAACTCCATATCCCCTTCCTCGCATTCACCAACGAAACAATCGCTAATAGACCCCAATCTTCGGCTCACACTGTCAATAAAAAATTGTTCTTTCACAGTGAGGTAAAGTCTTCCGTTCGACGGCGTTCGATATCCAAATGTAGCCTCTCTCATGTCATTACCAAGAACCTTAGTCCAATCTTCCGTTGTCGTTCCACAATTATGAAACTCGCTGGAATTGGTCCTCAAGACACGTTGCCTAACATCCCCCAGAACATTCTTTAAACACAGAGGTAGCAGTTCGGCAAACGTCTTTGTAAACAGTTTCTGTCTCTGGCCACCTCTTGACACATCCGTACTTAGAAGGCTCACAACCGTCAACACCCAAGCGTCCAAACGTGCGAGCAACAGTATTGTGCCATCTAAAAAGGTGCCCGTATCCTTGTCTTCCACATCATACCCAATAAACTCCTTCAGTACTTGTACCCCGACACGGTTTCGGAAGAACAAGTCTTGATCTTCCGTCAGCGTATCCTCGACATTGTCCGCATTGGAGTACTTTAGACGAACAAATGGGGCTTTTCTCCACCATGAAGTGTTCGGTACACCATTTTCGTCAAGACGCAGTATGTTCTTCTGCGCTTCCTTCAACTGCATTGTGAGTTCGTCATCATTCTCTTCTACCAGCTTTGTTCTTCTCCAAATCAGATCGTACCCCAGGAGCAGAAATAGTTTATCCCTCGTATTTCTCTTACGAACGCCCACGACGTCACTCATGGTCTGCCGCATTCTCTGCTTAAGGCACATATCTGCACAAAGTTCCAGTATACACCTGTCGGTAAGAGATGCTTTTCTAATACCTTCCCAGCTCAACTCCTTCAACTCGATTTCAACCATTTTCTTCAGCAAAGCATTTGCCCCCCCCTCTACCGACGGTGTGAACATGCCAAAACTGCCCAAGAGCTCCACGGGGTTTTTAGGAACCATTTATGAACCACCTTCCTCCGGCTCAATAAGCCCTTCCCCACTCTCAGTTGCGTCTTCCACCTTCTCGGCACGGTTACCCCAATTTCGGGTGAGCGACTCACCTTCGAGCCATAGCTCACTTGTATCTCTCCTTGCCCACGTCAGCATGTTGTGATACACTGCTCGAGCAACCCCTCGAAACTCGTCGCACACCTCAATTTTATGCTTCTTTCGACCTGTCTGCCGAGGTTCACCAGCACGTGTACTCCTATCTCCCTCCTGTTTCAGTGCCCCTCTTAGCCCTTCAATGACTAGATCCTTCTCTTCAAGCCTCTTTTTCAAAGCCGTACTCTGCTCTTGGGCGACCTTCACTAGAATTCCCCGAACCATCAAGTCCTCTTGTAGCGTCTTAACCTTTTCTTTCAAGCAATTCAGTTCATTTAAAAGATCAGGTCTGTTCATAGAGCTTGAATTCACACCAGTTCGGATATCTTCCGTTATTTCCCTAGCTTCTTCGGCGACAGGCCCCGGTAATGCCGCAGGATTCGGTGTTATTTCGTTACTGGAACTATCTTCATGTACCATAGCCTTAGACACGAGAGGCTGCAGGCGTTCTGTGTCCACCCTTGTCACGGCTCCGAGCTCCAACTCCGGTGTCTGTCCTCCTCCATGGCATAGTATATCAGATGAATTGGGCCTCGTACGAGCTGCAACGGCCCCCGTTCTGGAAAGAGGGGAAGGTCGAGGAGTAACTCGTCTATCAGTTGTCTCTCGATTTCTTATTGTCTTTCTCCCTTGTCCGGACCCATTGCCAGGCATGATACGATTCATAGCGGCCCCAGTTCTAGAAGACAGGGATGGACGTGACGATCTTAATATACTAGGGCTCTCACGACTTCTCGTCATTGTCCCTTGCTGTCCAGATCCACTGGGCGGCGTAACCCGTGCCCCAGTAGCTCCGGTCTTCGATATCGGCCGGGGACATGAAGGTTTTGGTGTCATACGAACCTCTTCGGTTCCAGTTGTCATACCCTCCTGTCCTGACCCGCTGGGCCGAGTTACCTCATCTTCTTGAGGAGCAGAGACAGATGCACGATTTGCATTATCGGCAGTTGACGGCACGACATCGTTCGCTGATCCACGAATTCTTGACGCAATCCCGGAAGACGCTCCGCTGCGAGATGGGCGAGAGAGTCCTGTAGAAGGACGCCCACTGACTCTCTCCTTCGTCGAGGACGACTTCCGTTTAGGAAGTGCGGTGCTTGTAGCCTGATTCGTATCATCCGATGATCTTCTCTTCTTCTGTCCACTCTTGTTCCGCTGCGTACTATTTCGCTTTCTCGGCGTTATACCCATGTTGTGGAGATAAACGGGGTAATGAAACGAAATTGTTGGGGGGGGGGTGCATGGTTCAGATATTCCGGGAGACTCCGCAGTTCCTGCTTTTGAGGAATTTGAGGTGCCCAATGGGTCGCAAATATCGCCGTTACAGATGAAGAGCTCCAGTGTACATGTACAACAACGCGTATTGCAGGCAGCTGCAACACTCACAAGCATATTTACTTTCTATTCGGTACTGAACTCATCTATTGCTCCAATGTCAGAGCCCAGTCCCAGGCGTAATGCTCTCCATAGTTGAAATACAACTCTTCGCCCCTCTCAATATCTCTTACTGCTCTACAACGAAGTAGAGCATAGTTAGAAAGGTCGGACGTAAACTGTATCACGGACTTCGCTTCCACCACCTGCACATTAGCACTTCGAGTCCTGTTTGACCGGGGCTCCGATAAATCGGGATCCCCGGCATGATATCCGGCGTCGTTAATGTAGCCCTTGATACAAAAAGGCGCCGGGACAATGTACAATTCGCTCTCCTTTCTATCCTGAGCCTGTCCTGGTCTGTTCCTCAGGTGCAGAAACTCCGTACCAGTCACAGTGACCATCATAGAAAACAACTTGTACCGCACTGGAGTTGCTCCGAGACAGCCACTTCCATACGTTAAGTGTCTTTCCTTCCGGTTCGTCAGATCCGTGTATACCAAAGTTCCATAAAAATGACAGATAGTTTCCCCAGCCAATATCTTATGTTCCGTGAACACCCCCATACCAGCACGGGGATGTCGAATCTTAGAAGATGCTATATGTAAGCGATAGCAATTGGCTTCAACAGTCAACAGCATATGCATATCCATTAGATTCAGAGCTCCTCGGTACTTCTCCTCCCAAAGATCTACAGTATGCTGTCCACACTTGTCGACAAACTCCCAGTCCTTCCAGTATCTTCCTAGGAACTGAGTAATATGTCCTGGCATCACTTGGTACTGGGGGTAACCAAATGGAGCCTCCCATTCAAGCCGACCTCGGTCCCGATGTGGAACCCGTTCATAAGTCGTTGAAGCTGCATCCACCACCTCCTGTTCAACCAGGATATCATTCTTCCCCCCGCGAATAACTTCGGCCATAAGAGTCGTTATATGGTGCTTCGCATGGCTGAAACATGGCCTATTCTTCTCGCACCCCAAGAACTTCCTATGCTTTGTCAGCGATAGGCACGCCATACCCGTAGAAAAAGATCCCGCGAACATGTCCATGACAAGATCACCCGGTCTTGTGAAGCGACATATCAACTCCTTCATCAACTCCCTCGACTTCTGCTCCGGTCTTATGTACTGCCCACCTGGTACTGAACTACCTGGCTCATGTACCTTCCATGTCAAGCACTCCCCCGCTCTCGGTTTTGGCACCCGGTCAATTACATTCCTGTTAGCCGGGAAAGTAGAAGGAATGAAATTGTTCTCCTCAAATGGAGTAAGACTGGCTTCCTCCGATGGTCGCAATCCACGCTTCACCCCATGAACGGCGTACTCCGTTACGGGCTGTATCCCAAACTTCCGTGGATTCCCTCCAACATTACTTCGATCCCGGATGAACACCAGTGGATTCGCATCCACTTTAAACGAAGACATGAGTTCTGGTTTACCTTCGCTTCCAGCTTCATCTTTCGTACTCTCCGTTTCCGAAAGTATTCTGTGGCAAACATGAAACTGTGCCATGGCACAGAATATAATGAAGTGCCTACCTGACCGAAGCGCGGAATTTATTAAGTCAGCCGTACGGATCATGTCTTCCTCACTGAAGACATCGTGACCACTATTCCGTTTGTTCCTCTTCCTTCGAGTGTTAAAGGGAGGGTCTGTTAGGACAAGCTGTGCCTCACACCATAAAATCTCACTCTGATTCACAAACGTTTCGTGTGTGTGCCTCAGGTCCTTCATGTCACAGTTGTACGCTACAAAGTGTGACTTCTCATCCCCTTCCACACCTTGTCCATATTCATTCGAAGGAGACTGGATATCCCCTTCATGGGCGGCTCAATACCAGTCTTTTGGATGTTGTAACCGGCAACCCGAGATTCATGCTCCGCAAGATTCACCGGCTTCTCGAAGTCGTCGCTATCGGAGCTCACGAGGTTCATATACTCTCGACGAGGTGGGGGTGGGGCAGTCTTGGTTGAAGAAGGTTCGGCATTACCGGAAGTTTTAGGGGTTTTCGTCAGTTCAATATCAGGTTTCGCGTGAATGCCGACATGGAACCCTGCCGCATGACGCATATCCTGTATCAGTTTCCATAGCAACTCCGAAAACTTCTGAAATCGAGCAGGCAACTCACCGGAGTCAGAACCAGATACGGTATCCATCCGTATCTCCGAAAACTCTATCCAGTTTCTCATCTGATCAGCCCGTAAGCTATAGAGGCTATCGTGGGTGCATACGGTTTCGAGGTCTGTCAAGAATTCCTTAGCCAGTATTCGGAGGTTTGTATCGCATTCATCACTCAAGGTCTCCACCGATCCACTAGTACTGCTCTGTGGCACATCCTGTGTGTTGAATCGAGTACTCTGGCTCGGCGGGGCATAACCAGACTCCCGTGTCTCTAGCGCCGTATACTTCAACGTCTGCATATTCATGTAAATGTATGGTTTCACCATGTGCTGAACGTTCGTGTATCCGAGATAAGTCGCAAAACAACTCCATGCCCATACAACCTCACTGATAGCGAATCCCAGTCGATCAACGTTGTCTTTGGAGAACGACGTAAAAGTGGGTATGTACACAGATGGTGCATGGTTCACTTTTCGTTTCTTTTTCGGTTGTTTCTTCTCCATCATTCGGATGTTGTCGTTCTCTCCCATTATGTGGCCGAGGTATGATAAGTATATAACGACCTCAAATGGGTTCACAGCTGTTGGTGGGATGAACACTGTCGTCTTCAGAACCTGCTTTCTCCTGGTCATGAAATAACCAACCAGGCCTCGCACCGGTAGGTATATACCCATATCCATAGAGAGAAGGAAAAAATCGCGCAGTCTCTGGTCCTCATCCCCGTCCTTCTTGTCAAGAAGCTTCGTTACAAGATATCGTTGTTCCACAGGTTTGTTATTGACAACACTCTTTCGCAGCTGTTGCAGTGTCAAGTTCTGCAGGTTCTTGGAGTTAGTGGCCTCCTCAAACATCTTCCTTGCCTCCGGAATATCCTTATAGTTCTCGGCGCAGAACTCTATTAACCCTCTAAACCCCACGTCCCGTGGCCGATCAGGGCCTCCATCGCTGTTTGCCAAAGCATCGCGAAGAACCAAGAAAAGTCTGACATATGCATGGAACGCCGGAGGCGGAGCACTCATGTCGATAGGATGTATCTCCTCTCCATCATCGGTGGAATCCATCGCTTCAGCGCAAACAACGGATGCGAGCCTTTAAATGGCGAGTTACGCTGGGCACCCCCGCTTTCGGCAGCTCCTCCCAGCGCACTGCCAGTCTCGTCCGTGTTTGTGTCCGCTCGGTGCGATAGCGTCGCGTGTCGGCCACCTCGCGATTCGGAGCTATTGCAAAGGTCACGTATTGTGCTAAAAGTCACGGATCAAGTGGGTGTGAAGCGCTAGTTTTCTCTAGTTTGATATATGTGCACGGCGTGTGCAGCGAAATCACTGCCAGAAGTGCCGGAAGGAGTGTTTTGGGAGGTCTCCGGAAGGCGCCGGAATGTGGCCAGAACGTGCCCGCGGGCGGGGGGGGGGGGGGTGGGTCGTGTTAGGGTAGCTAAACTAACACGACCGGACCCCCCCGCCCGCGGGCACGTTTTGGCCGATTTTTTGAAAATTGTGCTATTTTAAAATGTGCGATTTTATGCCCGCGGGCGGGGGGGGTCGGTCGTGTTAGGGTAGCTACCCTAACACGACCGGACCCCCCCGCCCGCGGGCACGTTTTGGACGATTTTTTGAAAAATGTGCTATTTTAAAATGTGCGATTTTATGCCCGCGGGCGGGGGGGGTCGGTCGTGTTAGGGTAGCTACCCTAACACGACCGGACCCCCCCGCCCGCGGGCACGTTTTGGACGATTTTTTGAAAAATGTGCGATTTTATGCCTGCGGGCGAGGGGGCTCGGTCGTGTTAGGGTAACTACCCTAACACGACCAGACCCCCCCGCCCGCGGGCACGTTTTGGACAATTTTTTGAAAAATGTGCGATTTTATGCCCGCGGGCGGGGGGGTTCGGTCGTGTTAGGGTAGGTACCCTAACACGACCGACCCCCCCTTTGCCCGCGGGCACGTTCTGGCCACATTCCGGCGCCTTCCCGGGACCTCCCAAAACACGCCGCCCCGCAGTGATTTCGCTACACCCGGCCGCCGGTACGTTGGCGCCGCTGTCCACGTGTATTTGCGGGAGTAGGCTGTACATGGAAGTGAATGAGTGTACTCTTGACTACTATGCAAAGCATTTGAAGAGCATGATTAGAGAGCGCGACCATAGCTCGCGTGAGTCATCATTCCGCGAACTCCACGACTCTAAAGCGTACAATCAGCGTGCGAGCGGTTACGGACAGGACACGGACGAGACTGGCAGTGCGCTGGGAGGAGCTGCCGAAAGCGGGGGTGCCCAGCGTAAGTCGCCATTTAAAAGGCTCGCATCCGTTCTTGTATCGTCCAGAGCGAGCGTATTGTTGATATACACCTTTCACTGCAATAGCTGTTCAACATGAAGCCAACTCGTGTTCGAAAGCGTACGCAAAGCGTGACTCCTCGCACTCGGCGGAGCACTCGATTATTGCAAGGTGGAATGCGGGTTTCTCTGCAGATGGATATTGAGAATGAAGGAAAGGTGATAGTCGGGGAAGCGTTGTTGCATGGAATTGGAAGTGTTCTACGCCGCGAGTTGCACGGGAAGCAATTGGACCCAGGTCTTGTGGTGGTTCATAATATTCTCATCAGTCGAAGCGGTCAGAGGTTCTACCCCTACCGGGCGGAGGGCCTGGATCTTCCACAATATATCCAGGATCTCCGGACGGCCGCTCCTTGGTATGCGAAAATGATGGAACCGGTGGCAGCCAGCATTCTGGCGTCCAAGCGAGGAACGGTGAGCGCTATGAGTGAGGTGATGACGCCGACAAGCCGCACGGAGCCAATTCGAAGTCCATCAACAGCGAGAGGTAGCGCATCAGTAGCACCTCCGCGGGCAGGTCCGTCGTCTGTTACGAAGCGGTCTATGGAGACGAGAGCATCCCCAGCTACGAAGCGGACAGGTCAAACAAAGTCTACCTCCGCTACGAAGTCCGCTGCGTCGAAAAGGGCTTCTCCTGAGATGAATCAGACCGTCGACACAAAGGGGATCTTCTGCGTCGAAACAGACGGTTCAGCAGGGGACGGCTGTGCAAGAGGAGGAAGATGAGATCATGAAAGGTCCCCTTCCAGACGCGGATGCGCAATCCGCGCAAGTAGCTGGTCCATCTGTACCTCAAACTGCACCAGAAACTGCGGAGCAGCAGGACGATGACGTTGTTCTTCTGTCCGCAAGAATGGCACGTTCAAGTGTTTCTGGCGAGCGGTCTGGAACACAAGGGACACCTACTCGGAGCAAGACGTACAGACGAATTCGTCAGAAGGTACCAAAGGTGAACCTCAATCAGTACCGGATGGTTGTTGTTACTGTTGACATCACTCTGGTGGACACTCCGCCCAATTTACTCCGTGGAGTAAGTAAACGCCACATTGAAGCCCTTGTGAAGAGTATGGAGGAGCGGGGGATATTGCAGTCGATGGGTTCTCCAGTGGTGGCCTTACAAGATGCTACTACGGGAGAGAGGGATACTGACAAGGGACGCCTAACGAAGAAGTGCTTCATTGTACATGGTTTGTATCGTCTGAAAGCTATACAATATTTGGCAGCGACTGGTGCACCGAAGTGGAAGCGATTAGCCAAGTTTTGGC
This sequence comes from Gracilaria domingensis, assembly GCA_022539475.1. Taxonomy (NCBI): domain Eukaryota; phylum Rhodophyta; class Florideophyceae; order Gracilariales; family Gracilariaceae; genus Gracilaria; species Gracilaria domingensis. The sequence goes on from VCMS01000057.1 coordinate 76,948, forward strand.
GTTGCAATCTGCTGATACGAAAAGATGGGAGGCCCATTGGGATGAAGGAATTGTTATGTGTTGCTTCGTACCTCAATGAGTCGACGAGTACCATGCGAAGGATGATGTTTGCAGACAAGATACACTCTATAGTTAGTGTGGTGGCCATTCTAATTGAAGATGTTGAGGGGGTGACGCCGGCAGACGTGGATCCTGCAGAAGTGACAGAAGTGTTGAAAGAGAGCCAACTGATTGGGATTGTGCAAGAGCGTCAGTATCTGAGATATGCCAATGTCGCCCTGCAACTCATGTCTCGTGAGGGAATCCTGGCCCATTTCGAGGATATATGTGAGACTGTGAGTGACATAGGTCTCACACATCTGTCCCATACTCCGCTATATGTTTTGGATGCCGAGGAGTTTTCCTTCATTCTTGATTGTCTTCAGATGTTTCTATTGAAGGGCAAGTCGACGAAGACAAAGCAATGGAAAAGCTTTGAGGAGGTTCGAGGTTTCTTTTATGATAGAGCAGTGTCTCTGTTCCGCGCGGCTAGAGCAGTGAGGAATGAACTGAACGAGGAAGAGTCCATGGAAGTGTTCCTGAAACGCGAAGTCAGTCTTTCTGCTCCATCGAATGAAGATGACGTTGAAGACCCAGACAACAACGCAGCTGTGTATCACTTCCTTTTGGGACAAGTTGTGAACTTCAACACATTGCCGCGTGTTCGGAGCAGGACGAACTCAATTAGAACTGCCACGACTTCCGTTCAGAATCGATTGCGGACGGTGGTCAAGGTAATTCCGCCCCCCGCACCAGTGAAGCAGTTCGTGACGAAGAGGAGGACTCCCGCTGCTGCTGCTGCAACATCTGCCAGTGAAGAAGGGGAGCCGCGAAGAAGTGCACGAGAACGAGCGCAGGTGAGTTATAGGGAAATTGAGCACGGCCGAAATCGAGGTGCCATAGAAGTTCTGGATAGCTCTGAAGAAGAACAGCGGGCTCCGCCGAGGAAGAAACGGAGAAAGACTTTCACACAACAGATGAGATCTACTCTGAACAGCATGACACCGGATGACCTGATGTCTCAACTAAATGAACATGTGCTGAGAGGAAGGTCGATGAAGGTTCAGTTCGTGGCATTGGGAGAGGGAGCGAATGCAGAGAACGCAGGCAGTTCTGCATTTGTGGATGACGATGAGCTTCTTTCTGTGACAGTTCCACGGGTTGTCACCGTCGAGAAAGATGCTGCGCCAGACGATCAGCAAGAGACAGGTGGGGGGTCATTTGATGACGAGCTACCTACAGATGTTCCGGAATCTGAGGAGCACGGACTTGTTCGAGGAGACCCATATGATGGCCCACCGAACCCATCATGGTGCGGGTATGCCAGGCTGAGACCGCAGGAATGGCAAGGGAAGAAGGTAATTGAGCACAAGGACCCCTGGCTCAGAGTCATTCACTTGCCGAAGGGACATAGTTCGGAGCTGCTAAGTGTCTCGAATCTCAGAGATGTACACCATCTTGTCTTTTGGCACGCTGCAAGGGCTGAAGATCGCCTGCGGGCGGAGACATTTGGTATGCAGTATCCTCGTACTCGACCGACAGGTATGGATGATGAAGAGGTGCTGTGGGTTGCTGCGAAGGAGCATGACCAATTTCGGCAAATGTTCTTCGCCCGAATGCAAGCTGAGCTAAGGCAGAATGAATATTGCGTGCTTGATGGCTTTGCGACGGATAATGGTGTCTCTAAATGGGAGGAGTTGGAAGAAGTTCGGGACTTCGGAGATATGTCGGGGAAGTTGGTGGATTTCTTCGAGAATGAATATGGAGCGATGCCGGATATACGGAAAGGGGAGGAACAGAAGTCGTTTGTTCAAATCATCAACGATGATGAAAGATGGAAGGACGGTAGCGATGGACCATTTGAGGGGAGAGTGATGTCGACACGTTGGGGTACGGTGGAGAAGCCGGAGGATAATGAGGAGCTCAGGTGGGTTGTAAGGTCGCGTGCTTTACTTGATGTTCGAATGGGTACAATTGCTGCGGCTTTGGGACTATGGGACAATGAAAGGGAAGCTGTGAAGATGTACACTCCGAAAACTGGTCGTCGATTTCTGGGGACGACGAGAAAGTGCAAGCGCCAGACGCTGCACACCGACTTCAGTGGTCTGATTGCGTAGGAAAAAATGAATACTGGCAACCCCGGATACTTTGTAATGGTCTCTGAGAAGGAGGGCTTTCCTCTCTGGGTGAGCGCTGGAAGCCATCAACTGGTGGGGATGAACAACCAACAGTTGCGAGTGATGTCGGAGGTGTATCCAGCGAAGAAGATAATCATCCCACCGTACTCTGTATTCGTGGGCCGTGTTGATGTGACACATGCTGGAGCAAGTAGGAAGGAAAAGGTGGATAGGCCCGAGTCTATGGATTTGCTGGTTAGATACCACATGTACATGGTACCAGAGGGCTACGCACTACCTGATGCTGTTCATCGGGTGCGGGATTTCCGACCCACGTTTGTCAATGGAGACGAAGAGGAGGAGGCGGAGGATGAACTGTTGTCCGATAAGGAGGGTGGGGCGGTTGACATGGACGAAGACCAAGTGGTCGTGGAGATTGGTGTGGAAGCGGACGCCGGTAGAACCGAAGTGCTCGAGAGTAGTAGTGATGACCATTTGCCAATAATGAGGCTGCGAGCGCCTCAAAGTGGATGAGAATGAGATGATTAGTAAATTATGAGTGTCTTGCGAGTATTAAGAGTAGTATACTATTACAATGCTATACATATGAACATAGAAAAGGTGCGGCAGGCTGGTAATTGAACAAATGTCAAACGTCTTTGGTCCAGTTGCGTCTAATTGCAACATGCCAAATGCTCGGTATCGTTAACATCATTGGTAGCACCAGTCAATTTGCAATTGAACATGTAGCGTCCTAACCTTTCTGAAACTGCACTTAAGGTTGCTTTTAAGAGAAGTATGAAACTGAGAAGTCTATACAGTTCCTGTCTATGCGGTACTTGTGGCAGTATGGTGACTGTATCAGGAAAAATGGCAGAGGAACAGAGAGACTTGGCGGAAATTTCACCCAATACCTTGTCTAAGTTCATATATGCCAATGGTTACGGTATATTAAGTTCCGTTGATGGAACGTTGAGAAGAGAAGGAGAGTCAATTCCAGAAGAAGTTGTGAAGTGTATGAAGTTCATTGACGAACGTGTTGGTTTCGAACTTGTCACAGGGGGTGATGTGGGCGACATGGAGGGGAAAATGGAAAAACTCGGAGACTATACCCAGAGAGGTTAGTTGATGTCCGGATGATATCCTCAAGATAACCCATATTAGAATTACGAAACCTGAAGATGTCCATTTGTTCTCCTTAAGATGTCCACATGGTATACGTAAATGATGCTCAGATGATGCATGAAGTGTACCCAAATGACAACCGCCTGACATGCATATGATGTACAAGGAGATGTTCATTGGATTTCGTGATGTCCAAATGATGCCCCGTGGATTTCCGGACATCCATGGTGCATATCTTCGTACATCTTACGAATATCTCTGGAATAGTTTCTGTACATCCAAAGGAGATGTAAAGGGCATCAACTACGCACATCCAATGGGGTATCATGGCATATCATTCGTACATCCTGGATGCGCAGAAGATATCCGACTGATGTCCCATGGATGTCCCCAGAATTCATCCGATGGACATCCATTGCGCATCACTTTATCTCACAGGGATAAGTTTGGTTTCTCAGCGAATCATGGAGCTTTCCTGCGTTTCTCTGACGAGAGGGAAATTAAGGGTGCATTCAATGATCACACCCTTGACCACACTGTTGACGGACTACTGTTCCTGGCAAGGGATTTGAATAGGAGGCATGGTATTGTGAATGATGATGAGAAGGGGTTCGTGGAGACCAGAAGTGATAGTGGCCTTCCCAATTTCGTGTACAACAAACTGTGGCAGTGGAGAGAAGAAGTGGATTCTGCTATTGGGGACCTGTTGCAGAAGATGGATGCGTTTGTTATCTATCCCGGCGATAAAAGTTGCGAAATTGTGGACAAGCGATACACAAAAGGAAGCGGAGGAGAAAATCTTGTGGATAATGAACCGAGATTTATTGATACGGATGACGTCGTGACGTTCGGAAGTGCTTTGAGCGACGGTCCTTTGCATGAGGTAGGCGTGTACGGCGTTCACGTCAAAGAAGATTGTATCCCGGGTGGAGTACACAACCTGTTCGAAAGCGTGGAGGATGTACATTCGACAATTATGTTGGTGGCTCTGTTGTACGGCTACGAGGAAAAGCAGCACGATAAGAACCACCATGAATCATAAAAGGGTATTGAGATATATACGACACTTCTATTACTGAGATCTCATATCATAGCTAAGTATTACAGGCATCGTAGCACTTGAAACAAATTCCAAGAGCATTTCTAAACCATTGACACTTGCATTTTCTGTACCCGTACAGTTCTGCCACCCTTCTGATGGTCTCATGCACGTCCTCCACTCCATCAACAAGATATGTTACCGCTGCTGGATGGTCTTCTCCCTTCACATGAACTGCCAGGGTTGCCATTTCATATAGAAGGCCATCATTGGAAGCATTCCCGAAAGCAACGATTAAATGTGTGTCGAACTGGGGGTCGTTTTCAACCAAGGCTAGCGCTCCACTAATTTTCGTGAAACGAATGTCCCCTATGTCACAGTTTTCATCTTGAGGGTACGCAACCAGGTTCGGAAAGGATGTCCACACTTTTGAAATACCGGAGTTAACTTCTGTTTTCCACTTCGACAGTCCATTATACGTGAAGTTAGGGAGTCGACTGTCTTTTCTAGTGCTCACAACTGCTTGTTGACGCTGTTCGTGAAGTCCGTGCGATTCATTTAAGGAGAGTGCAAGTCTCTCAAGTTCGGCTGCACATCTTTCGTAGCCTTCCCTGTCAAGGTCCTGATCAATTTCGGTACCATTGGATAATCTCACCCGTGCGCCTTGGTTTCCAGAGATGCCAAAAGTGTAGCCACCCAGGTGCTCCATGAAACTCTCGGCATCCTCTATATCTCGCCCAGTAGCAATTCCGAAACCAACGCGTGCGTTGATGTACTTCATGCATTTGACTGTTTCGGCAGGAATGTTCTCCCCAGCTCTTTTCAGAGTACCGTCAATATCACTAATCACGGCGTAGCCATTTTCGAATATTTCGTTAGCCAGCTGCTGAGGAGTTACTTCTTGGGCTCTAACTTCTGAGTTATACATGTTTTGAAAGCTTTCGAAAGGGTTCGTTTTGCAAATGGGTGTGGGTACACGAATGAGAAGGATGTGATTGATGTTCACAAGGTGTTTCGTAGTATAAAAATAGTCTAAGAACGACCATATCCGGGTATTGTAGTACTGTTTTAAAACGTTACTACGACGAGAAGCTTTTGCATCGATTTGCAGTAAAGAAAGGATGATTTAGTCATAAATTATATGTACGGGTTCAAGTGGGTAAAGAAAACTATGAATATCTTCAACATGAGCTTAGAAATCAAGATCAGTAAAACAACCTCCATTAAGGGTTGAAACCCATAAAAGGTTTACCTTACTTTATACGGGTGCCCCAAGTATTGCAAAGGCTTAGTTCTTCAGAAATATCACAATTTTGTACTTGTTTCCTTACTAGTATCGTGCACTTTAATGATGTGGAATGACCCTTTTCCATCTAGGAAAAACTTAGCCAGGTATTAGTGATAAGGGATGTAGGATTTCAAGGGGCATATTTGAACCACAGAAGGACAAACAATATAGGTAATGTAATAGGAACAGGTCATTTCGATAAAGTAACTTTTATGTTTAACTATCTCTAAAAGGTTTACAACACCGAAAAGTCATGCGTTCTAACCTCAAAGCTGGGGGAATTGGGGGAGAGATAACTTTCCCTTAACAACGTTGACGTAGGTTGTATGAAAAGGAGCGGGGTCACCGCCTACGATGTTTCTGTCTTGGCGGGAAAAGTCGTAGAAGTATGCGTTCTTAAACTGAAAGTCGGAAAAAGAAGTAGGGAAGCCAACGAGAGTTTTCCCATATGCAAGAAGTCGCCCAACGGTCTCTTCCAGGTTGAAAGTAGTACCTGTCTTAAGCGAAACTATCTTCAACAGCTCTTTCATTACTGTGAGAACAACCGTACTGCACTTCGTAGTGACTACGTCCATAGGAATGAAACCTCTTGAGGCCCCGACGATGTTGAACGCTGATAGCCACACGAGCTTCTCATAATAGCTTACGAGAAATTTGTCTTCGTCGACAACCCCGCAACTGAGACCCATAGACCTAAACCTGTCTGCAACGTTGGAGGCCCACTTTCCTGTTGCGACAGTGAGACCATCCGGACTTTGAGGAGTGACACCATCCTGCGGAGCTGCGTTTCTTGAGGGGACACCAACGTATAGGACAAATTTTGAACATTTGTCCACACCGAGCTTCGAAACCAATGGTATGATGTCTCCATTCTGGAAGAAAACGGGATTCTCTCTGAGCGAATAAGGGCAAGCCTGAATTACGGTCTCTAGGGTGTTCGTTCTTCCACAAACTAGTATCGGTACATCAGAAAGATGAGAGGTAGCAGCCATGCTGCAGAATTCGTGTGCGGAAATGACCGTATCTTCTTCGTTCGCCAGCATGGTACCTATAGGCACCCTTCCAACAATAACGGCCCGAGTCCTTCGGGCGGGAGATGAGGCCTGAGGGACGTCAGAGTATCTGGGACTCGGAGGCGGAGTCGGAGGCATGTCGGACTGGGAGTTCATTGCAAGTGTTCGAATGTTTTTTTGTGACGATAGAAATGGAAGATGGGGCGGAGAACTGCTGGGGTAAAGAGTGATACTTAAGTACAAACGGTTGGGAAGCGCAGAACGAGAACATGGTTCACTTTGTGAAAGTGAGCGAAATGTATGGTATGTGATTGTACTGAATGAATGATAGGGCTTGTATGAGACGACAAGCCACAAAGTGTGATGATGTTTTATGAAAACTAGGTGGAAGAGTAGAAAGTGTACAATGAATGAAACTGATTTCGAACCTGAGTTGTAAAGTAGTTGTAAAGTACGAGTTACGGGGAGCTTGAATACAGGATGAAAGGAGCCATTTTGGCTTCATAAATGACGTGAACGGGTTTTATAGCTTCACTCGGATTGCCATAATTAAAAGGATGGAGTTGGGTTGCGCCCGAATACGTCTATAAAGGTCGTAGAAGCACTTATGAAGGAAGGAGTTGTAGACATGTTAATGTTGATGACGGTGGAGCCAGGGTTTGGAGGACAGGCGTTTATGGAGGGTGTTCTTGATAGGGTGCGACATGCAAGGGAGTTGTACCCAAGAATAGGGATACAGGTGGATGGGGGTATTGGACTGAGTACTGTGAAAGGAGTAGTGAAGGCCGGTGCAAACATTTCAGTTGCAGGATCTGCCATCTTTGGCTCGAGTAACCCAGCTCATGTCATAGCTGGTTTTCGAAAGGTTGGTTAGAGATAGTAGCATAAATTTATTGTTTATTACATTGTTACCTTTACGTGTTATCACGACTATATTCTCCGTCTCCATTGGAGATGTATTTCTCTTGTATCACAACCGGGAAAGGATGTGAGAGAACATCAATATATCCCCAGTAGACGCTGAGAGGGAGGATGAACTACTCTACGTGCTACCATTGTTACCCATCGGGTGTCGAGTGGTGACATATTCTTTTTTTGTCACAACCCACAAAGGATGTGACGGAAGAAGAACATGCCCCCAGTCGAGACAGAGGGTGAGCAACTCTAAGTACAATCACTAGTCCCTAGCTTGCCTCCACTGGCAATATCTTTCTGTTTTGCTATAACCATCGAGTGGGGTTATGGTGGAAGAGAAAAATATCGCCGGTCGAGGCGAGGTGGGTGGGGATTATGTGAGCGCGAAAGAGGAGACAGAGAGGTGGCGCTCAAATAGTGGAAGGTGCGAAGGTGTACAGTAGATGTTTTGGCGGGAAATGGGATGAGGGAAACAGGGACAATCATGGTGCTGGATATAGCCCGTGTGGTTGGACAGTGGGGGTGGACAGCACAGTTTAGCTCGATTGCACTGTATCGCAGCGGAAACTTCGATCCAACTACTACTTCTTCTTCTGAAGATTTCGAACGGATACGTGAAGGATGAGGAGCTGTTGGCGCTGTTGGAGGGGGAGGAGGTACCGCAGACGCCGTCACCAAAGCGGGAAGAGAACGTGATTACGGCGGCTGGTCGGATGTCGCAGAAGAAGGAAGTGGCTGATGAAGGAAAGAAGTGTGAGGCGAGGAGAGGGGATGGTGATGAGGTGGAGAAGGGTGTAGAATTGGAGGTGGAGGGGGTCGCAATGGAGAGAAGGGGTGCGGTGCATCTGAGTCAGTTAGAGGTTGGAGACCAGATAGAGAGTGGGGGCGGAGAGGGTGACAGGGAGATGCGGTTTGTGGGGGAGATGAAGGCGAGAGTGGGGATGTTGGGGTTGGTGATGAAGGAGCAACTGGACGATGGAATTGTGGAGATTGTAACGGAAATGGGCGGTGTGGTGCTGAGTGGGGGTGGTAGTGATGTTTCGGTTGAGGCGATTTCGAGCCTGCGGAATTCGTTGTCGGTATTGGGAGTGGAGATGAGAAATCATGTGTATGGGATAGTGGAGTGTGTGGGAAGGGAGGTTGGAGAGTTGCCGGAGGAGAATAAGGTTCTCAACGAGAGGTTGGACGTGCTGGAGAAGGAGGTGAAGGACCTGTGCAAGAGGCAAAGATTGGTGGAAGAGGAGACGGTGAAAGGAGGTGTGGAGGGAAAGACGGAGAAGGGATGTGTGGGAAGGGTGGCGGTGCAGAAGGGGTCTCCTGTGACACCGAAGACAAAGGGTGGTGGGGTTGGGGATGGGAAGAGCCGTCTGAAGAAGAGGCGTAAGGAGATGAAGAAGGTGGTGGAGGAGGTGCCACGGGAGGGAGTCGGAGCTCCGGTGGGACTGGGTTTAGAAGTGCGGCGGAGGTAGCGCGGACTGCGAAGGGGATTCTGAGGGAACAGGAGCAGAGAAGGATGGGAGGGATGTCAAGCCGTTTTGGGCGAGGCGGGTATACGAGAAGGGGGAGGGTTGTCCACCTGACTTCTACAAAATGACGTTTGCGGAGACGGAGAGAGAGGATGCGAACGCGTGATGGGCGAGAAATTGGTAAATAGCGGGGGTGGTGTGGACAGGGAAGAAGTGATGGGATGATTGATGTGGGATGAGTTGCGATTGGCATTGCAACATGAGAGAAAATGGAACGGCAAACAGCACGAGTGCAGTTTTGAGAGAGGGTCGCGGAAAAGAGTGAATGGGGTGGTGCGGCGAAGTAGAACCTCTACAAAAACTAGGGGACCCAAGAACTAAACTGCGCGAAATGGAATTTAATATTCCAAAATTTCTTAATTTTTTGAGTGCCAGCCTCTGCTACCCCCTCGCGCGCCCCAAATAGCCCCAAAACTAGCTTAGTTTCCAAAGCGAACAGACTATATTCCACTTTGCAGAACACAGACGCATTAAAGAAAACGGTTAACGGAAGTTGCAAAAGCTTCATTTTCAGTTGTTCCGAAGCTGGGAATACTTCTGAAATAAGCGAACTCTCATCATCAAAGAGACGCAAATGTCGTCTCGTGATACGAAGATTATGGTAGATAACCATGCATTTCTGATACAACGACTCTTCACATACAGAGTACTGGAACAGAGCACGCCGGCTCTCATTTCGTGCACCATAGAGATTGTCAGAAAAGTCATGGCAGTTTATTAGACTCCCATAGACAGCTCTACTTCGAATAAACGCCTTTAGCATAGACTTTGAGCTAGCAAATCAGTTCAAAGCCCTTTTGTCCGGAAGAACGGCGCTTTGTGGCGGGTTCGGTCTACTAAACGTGTCATACTCGCAGAGAGACGAATTGTACCAGTTGCGTAACTGATTGTCGTGAATTTCTTTTAGTGCCTTAAACCGATGTTACATCTTTGGTCGAGCGCGCAAATCACTCACTATTGTACTCACAGTAACAAGAACCTCGTCAATCCATGCCAACCTTCCAATATATTGCATCAGTAAATTCGCTAAGTGAACCTGATCTTGACACGATTGTAGATGACTGAACTCCTCTACTAGCGTTTTCTTTGCTTTCAAACAGCAACTGGTATTGTCACTAGTTATCGCGCAAATATTCTCCATGTCCCCAAAGTTCTTCATCACAGATGTAACCGTGTCGGCGTAGAAGGATGCGTCGCAGGTCCGAGATCCTGTGTAGATAGATCGAAGAAAATATATTTTCCGCTCCCGTTCAATACCAGTCACCGACAGTAAAACATTCACCACGCTTTCCGGGTTTCCGTCAGGCCAGCCGTCGAAAATTGAGGTGCCAGAACCGTGTCGTAACGAAGCATCAATTGAATTCTTTACTCTCGCCATTATTTTGCGGTAGTACGCATCGAGGTATTTGCCACCAATTCGAGCAACCGTGGAGATTTCGTCGGCAATACTCGGTTGCAGAAGTTGAACGATTCGGTACAGTTCGTTTTCTCCTTCTGTTTTCTTAAGTAAGGAAAATGGAAGCATATGATTGCCAATAAGAGAAGTAATTAGATCGCTCAAATCAGAAAGCAAAAAGAACTTTCGTTCGTCTTCCGCATCCTTCTCGTCTTTCAGTATTTTCTTCGAAGCTGTTTGAGAAGCAGAACTTGACTTCCGACTTCCGATTTTCTTAATCGGAGTTGTACGAACCCCAAAACACATCGAAGAATTCCCCATTCGACGATAGTGTCGCTAAAAAGGAGCCTCTTTTAGTAACTTCTCCTTGACAAGTTTAGGGACTCCATCGCACTCTGATAAATGCTTGCCAGGCTGCGTCGCATTTCGTGTAATAGACTTAGAATCTTAATAGCAACATTTGCACACAATTCGTTTTTTCAGTTCGTTGGTTGTTTCGGAACCAAATGGTTCAATAGTGAACCAATCTTGAAGATACCAACTTTTTTTCCGACCAGGAGTTTTTGCGCTTGTGGATCTTCGTGAATGCGCTGAAATGACGTAGTTTGAAGACATACTCGAAGCAAAATTGGAAAAAGCATCGTTGAAATCATTAACAAACGTGCACATAGTCCTTAGGACGAAAAATGTGGAATTGTAGAAAACATAAAGCTTTCAGAAGAGAACGAAGTCAGTGTCAAGGTTAGGAGTAATAGCGGATGAGATGCAGGGTGTTGTACTGGTTTGGAATCGGAGAGTCGTAAAAGCCCTACTTCGACGTTTCTTCAGAAAGGAACTGCAGCAGCGTGCGCCATATTTGAAATGAAATATTTTGGTCTTCCTCAGTGTAATGTAGCAAAACTTTTGGTTTTGTCACTTGCGACTCAGATGTATCTTGAGCCAAGACACTTCGAGTGACACTGACGAAAGAGGCTTGGTCTGAACAGGAATGAGTTGAATAACATTGTTAGCCGCGTTGCAACCGTGTAATAGTATAATATCATTCGTTAAAGATACCAAAAACACTCAATTTTGTGACGAGTGCAGTGCCATGAGCAAACGTCACGGTTCATGAAGAAAAGCTTTTCTAGGGGCCAAAAAATTTTTTGAAGCTGTTCAACTGGGTCTTCAACATCAAGGTCAAGTTCACGCGCTACGGAGCGCCATTGATGAGCATCTGCTTAAGGATATCTCAGGGGAACATCCTCTTTTCTCAACTGCTCCATCTCACCTTTGGCACCAGTCTAACCCGAGCCGTACGTCCCACCCTGTATGTAGCGATTGCGCAAAAAGCGCGGCATGGAATTCGATTCCGAGAAGTACGGCGCCCTAGACTGATCAGTGTAGGTGCCTGTCTCTCACATTTGTTCTTCGATAGGCTCCTCATTAAACGATCGCTGCTGCCTACAACTCTCTCTCGCTGCCTTGTCTGCGTCTTGCCTCATGTTCTTATCAATATTCTTGCTCAATTCTCGTTGCACGTCATTTAATCTCATCCAGTATATGTCATAATTCCAAGTCTGTGTCGCCTCCGCGCTCTTGTATAGATCAGCACTTTCTCGAATCGGGCGCGCATCATCGCACACTTCTGGAGGCGGTCCAACCAGGAGGCGCGCAATATCTCGATAGCCATTCACATTCTGCACGCAGTAATAATCTTCTGGCTCGTCTCGAAGCTTTCTGTTTAAGTCCATCATCTCGCCGGTGACGTCCAGTGCCATCTTCTACACTTCAGGTGAGGTGGTGGGCTGTGACAATTGCGCATCTGCAATCGGCGCTTTTTCCCCATTATTACGAGTGGCTCCGCGCCGAAAGTCAGTCTCCGCCTTGGGTTCGCGCTGAGCAAACTGTTCGCCCGACATACTCTGAGAGTCATTCCAGACAGCCCAAGGGTTTTCGCCATCGCCATCAAACTCATCCAGTTTACCCTGCGGATAGTTTCACTTGTCCCATTTCCGAGGTTTGCTCGCAGACTTTTGTACTGCATCAGAATCAGGCGCCAGCTCACGCGCGAGCTGCATCCATTCCAGAACACCGGGCTCGCTGTCGTGGGGCTGCGAAATGCAGGCATATGGCACGTGACGAGGACGAGGTAAAGCGCGGCATGGGGCCGTAAGGGACGGATGGGGTGGCTGAGAGAAAGAGCAGAAGCGGCATGTGGCAGTAGGGGGCTGCGAATGACAACTGCGAGGGATCGAGTGAGCGAGGTCTCCACAAGGGCCGAAAGTAAAGCTCAAATGTCCCTACTGGAAATGAAGGCTGTAAATGTGGGACACGAAGAGGTTTTTTTGCAGATTTTCACTTAATTAATGTGGTGCAAAACCCTCGACGGGAAAACAACAAGCCGCGTCGCGGACGAGCACCTCAGGGTGTTCAGGCCCTGCTCCCTGTGAAGGGCAGTCGAGCGGCAGAACCCTCCGATAGGGCCAACACGAGCCGGGTGTAAATCCGGGTGGCCCCGATCTGGGCGTGCAGTCGGAGGTAGAAGGGGTAGAATCGGCGTAGGTATCCGGATGGTTCCGGCGAGCCACAGCGAGTGGGGGTATCCAGCCCAACGGTATGGGACGACAAAAGATCAACAAGCGAGCCGCACTGCGGAGCACTGACTCGCGATAAGCGGGAAAACTCCCGAGACAAAATAAAACAAACCTACAATGTAGGGCAGAGTAGCGAAAGCCGTAAGACGGAAATGACAACAATAAAATAGATAAGAAAAGTGCCGTGACGACGGATTAGTACTCCTCAGGGACGGAGGTTGGTTGATCAGCCCGGAATTGCGGCGGTATTCCCCAGGATGGGGCTGGTGACCGTGCGCAAGCGGCAAGAAGATCAGAGCCAAAGGCCTCGTTGAGGTTTACTTCCCGTACAGTGGCGGCAAGTGCCGCCACTTATATACGGCACTTGAAAATATCAATTAAAATATCTAACTATCCGGCGCTGCCGGCCAATACACTACAGGTGTGCCCCCGTGGCATGCTTGCCACGGGGCCCGCGCGATCGGGCCAACTTGGCACACGTGTGCAGAAATACTACCCTTCCTAGGCATACCCCAAAATAGGGGCACTACCCCAGTAGCCTCTCATAACCTGAGGTGTCGCAGCCGGTAACGGATCAACAAACTATGAAAAGCACCTCGGTGCATCCCCACAAAGGGCGTTTTGCTCTACATCTCCCCCTTCTCAGGCTGAGACACCGACTCCGTCGGCTCGATACGCCTCGCGATGGAGGTATATAAGGAAGTCTCCCAAGACGGGTCTGCCGAGAACTGTTCGGAGCCACCAACACCTCCGGTGTCAGTAGCGAACCTCGTCATCTCGAGCCCTCCCGCGATGTCCAACGCACCGAACGGCCCTCCGTCCTCGACGGCACGCATGCAAGTATCGAACCCGCCGTTCCGGTCTGTTCCTCTCCCGCAGTCGGCGGCTGCCTCCCAGCCGGGTTCTTCCGGACAAGATCACGCTCCAGCTCAGGCTGGTCCCGCGCCCGTGTGGGATTGGTTCAACGCCGAGATGCCAGCTACGCTGGGTGGATGGCCTACGGCAGGCGCGTTACGCATCCGGGATCCCCACCGGCACAGTTTCCTTTTTGCCCAGGCTCCCTGGTTTGACGCCGAAGCCGTTCGGGATACAGAGCTCGTCGACTCGTACGCTGTCGACGGTCAACTCCCTGGTGGGCTTCCTGCTGACGTTACCCGTTCATGGGACTGGATCGCCCGCGTTGCGGTTATACCGAGCTGCCTGTTTGTAGGTCGAAACGAGACGAGACAATTCGCTCGCAATGAGATGGCCCGCATTGGGTACGCGCGACACTTCCGAGCTCCGAACGAACATCCGGTGCCGGCACAGTACCAGTACGATGTGGCACGTTACCGAACTTTCGGCGAGGTCGGCTACGGCGACCATCTAGCCAACGCGTTGGACGAAATTGACCGATATTCGGATACCGTTCAGCCGCAGCAGGAGTTGATCCTGTGGGCGCGGCCGATCCTTCGCGCCGAGTTCCGGTTCCTTCGCCGTCCTGGACGGTCTCAATTTCATGAAGGCCTCCGCTTCGAGAGGAAATGGCGTTCCCGCTTCGGGGTACTGGTGCCGTACCAGTGCACGGAGGTGGAACGCATTGCGCGTCACTCCCATACTGGGCGATACCTGCCGCTGCCGTCATTCTGGCCTGCGGTCGAAGTCCCACGAGGGTGTCACGTAGAGCTACCGCCCTGCCTAACTTACATAGGCTCGTACTTCATGAACGATCCGCCTCGCGGCCTGTGGAGCATCCTGGCAACAGAATGGACCGTCCGCGTTGCGGCTTTCCTCCTCATCGAGGCATATGATTCGTACCGAGTTTGGTTCATCCCGGAACTCATCCGGCAAGCGATCCGAGCGTTGGATCTCTCCGAAGTGCTCGGCTCGGTCCGCAATGCGCGCGAAGCCACCGCGTTGGTGGACGTCATTGACCAGATTGACTGGAATGAGGTGCCTGCTAGTCAGGTTTCCGACGGGGTCCGTCGGCAGTCGGACCGTTCTCCCGGACGGAACGTCAACGCCGGCGACTTCGTATACTTTGACCCATGGATTTGGGAGGTAATTGGTCCCGCTGAGGCGGCTGGTCGCCGCCGAGAGGAGCGATATATCCCGGAAAGGCACCCGCGTGGGTTCGTATACGTCGACGATGACGGTGATGACCCTGCAGAGGGAGGAAGTCCCATGGATGAGGGGAGCCCAGTGGGGGTTGCCTCGGAGCCCGACACTACGGGAGATGACGACGAAGTCGTGATCGTTGACCCACCCGCTGTAGCGGCTCCCGCTCCGACCGGCCCGTGGGCTCAGGATGTAGCATCCGCCGTGGGCGGCAGTTCTTCTCTCACTCCGCGAGCGGCGGTCATTCGCGACTTCCTTCGAGGCGTGGGAGTGGCCGTTCCCGATACGGTGACCGACGAGTCGGAGTTGCAAGCAATAGCGGCACAGCGCTTCTCCGGGGCTCCCGGTAGTGGGGGCACCCCAGGTGCTGGGCCGTCCGGCGCGTAATTCCCCGGCTCGCGATCCCCTACGGGCTACGGTAGTCCGCGATAGACCCCGATGATGAGGGGCGACTCAATAGTTAGAGGTAAACTTCTCCAGCCGTGCTGGCTTGGCTCAAACTCTTCGTCTTGCTCTCCCCCTTCTCAGTGGGCAATACCTCGTTTGAGGCTGTTGCGAATGGCCCACAAGAGAGGGGTAACTTTTCCGCACAAGCGGCTGTAGCGATAAAACTTCTTAGTCTTCCTTCCAGTGTCCTGGCTTCTTCTCCTTCTTCTTAGGCTTCTTTCTTCTTTATCTTCTTCTCCACTGTAAGTGGCTTCCGCATTTCGCGGCATGTTTGTTCAGCAAAAAGCTGTCCGCTTAGAGCGGCCTGGTCCGCCTGAGGCGACTGAGTGATCTCGAGTTAACTTCAAGTTGCATCCGCTTGACGCGGCATATTCTTGCGTAATGCAATACTGTCCGCATGAGGCGGCATATTCCGTCTGGGACGGCTGTGCTCAATAGAGACGTGGGTGGTCAACCCACTTGGGCCTTGTCCAGCGTAGCCGGTATCGGTGTCCGTGTGCGACGGTGGTACTGCAAGACCTTCGAGCGAGGCAAGTGCTCAATGGGCTCGTGCGTATCCTCTGAAGAGGCGTAGCCGTACCAACGGACTCGATACAGTAGTTCCCCGTCAGGGGCGTAGCCGTGACTTATCAGACGGTCAATGACATACTCCTCATCGAGGACCTTCCGCGCAGGATGCGGCTTTGTCGATGTATCCTCTCTCGAGGTGTCGTTGTTACCTCTCCCGTCGTGGGCTTCATTGGTTACTTTCGGCTTCCGTCCTGACGGCAAGACATCCTGTACGCCAGGCGAGAGCCATTTTGACCATGGTGTTTCCATGTCATTCCGGCTTCCAGAGTTCTGGCTTTCCTTCCCGTATTGTCGGGCTGTTACCGAGCTTCGGTGTTCTCGAATAGCGAGCTTCCGGCGTTCCGGCAAGATCTCCCGAAGTGAGGGTGAACGGTCCGCAATGCGGTGTGCCAGCGAGTGGTGCCGTGGCACGTGCCGAGGCGACGCCTTGCCAAGCATTGCTGGCGGTGGGGCCTGCGCCGTTGCACGGCTGTGCGTTGCCGATTCAAATTCGGAATTTCCGTTTCCGGCGGCCGCAATCCTTACAGCGGGCACGTGCCCGGCTCGTGTGTTGTCACCCTCCACTGGAGGCGGATCGCCGGCGAAGCCAGACACTTGGCGCAGCGTGCGCGCGTGTGCAGCGTTGGGCTGCTGCCCACCTACTGTGGCATGTCGGCCTGCTGTTGCGGCGGTTGCCTCCGTGTTTTCAACGGCTTCATCACTCGATGCTTCAATAAAATCTCCCGAAATCGGGTCTGCCGTAACAACACGGTCTTTCTGGACAGGCTTCTTTTCCGGTCTTCCGGCTTCTTTTGACGCGAGTGCGCTGCCGCTGCCGGGCTCCGACTGCGGCGGGCATGTACTTTCCGCATTCGACGTGGCTGCTGCGGTGGTTACCACCCTCTTTTCCGGCGTACCGGTCTCACGCTGCACAGCTGGGGCAGGCTCTTGTCCTTCCGTCTGTGACGGCCGTACAGTGCTATCCGTGGGCGAAGCGGCGACTTCTGCAGCAGCTACATCCTGGTGTTCTTCCGGTTCTCCGGCTTCGTGCTCCACCGAAGTGGTGCGTTCCTCTTTAGGCTTCCGCGATGACTGCGCGTTTCTCGCTTCTTTCCGAATCTTCGGCTGTACGTCGCGCGTCCGCGTGCTTTCACCACGACTTGCGTGCGGCCCGGAGGCCTGCAAAGGCACTTCCGTCGACGACGGCGACAACGAAATCGAGCGACTTACCTCCTCCTCCCCCTTCTCAGTTGGAGCGTCGGGGGTGGTGGTGAGTATCCCCTGAGGGGCCAGTATCCGCGTGTGGACATGTGCGGCGTTCGAGACTGGCGGGTTAGCTTCCGGCTTTGCCGGCAAATCAGCAAGTCCGCGGCTAGGATGCGGCAGGACTGACAACGAAGCGCGCTCTCCCGCTGTCGCGGCTTGGTCCACAGTAGGCGTAGCGCTGTCCGGCGTTTCCGGTTGCTTTTCCTGACGAACAGGCTGTGGCGCAGGCGTTACGCGATCGCGCGAAAAACGCTCGTGTTCACCCTCAATATCGAGGACAACCGTTGTATCGGTGATAGAAATAACCCTGTAGGGGCCGTCCGCGATAGGAGAGAGCTTATGCCTCTTCTCCTTTTCCGGGTTATAGTATTCCTTCCGTAGGAAGGCGTAGTTACCTTCCCTGATCTGAGGGGCATCCCTGCGCATTCGTGCGTCGAAATTCCGCTTGTACGCGGCTTGTGCCTTATCGATGTTTTGCCTAACTGTAGGAATGATGTTCTTAAGCCAGGCCTTCCAGGCGTCCCTGTGTAGACGAGGCGAGGGGAACTTATCCAAAGTTGGCTGTGGCTCGATAGCCACCGAAGGTGGAACGCGTGATAGCACAAGCTCGAACGGCGAGATCTGAGTAGTGCGATGAACCTGCGTATTGTAGGCATATGTCACCGCATCGGTGTATTGATCCCACTCCGACGGATGTTCGGCAACGAATGTCCGTAATGCATTGAGCATTGTGCGGTTAAAACGTTCAACCTGCCCATTACTCTGGGGGTGGTATGTTGTCGTAAACCAGTTTTGGATCCGCAAGATGCGGCAAACGTCCTGAAAGAACTTAGCCGTAAACTGCGGTCCATTGTCCGATAACAGGTCAATCGGCGGTCCGTAGACAAAAACCCAGTGTGTAACGAAAGCTTGGGCGACCGCACTGGCGGTAACCTTCGTCAAAGGCACAGTCCGTACCAGTTTAGAAAAACGGTCGGTGATCACAAGTAGAAACCGGTTTCCCCGGCGAGTGCGGATAAACTCGCCGAGCAAGTCAATTGCCACGAATTCAAGTGGAGCCCTGGCAGGGAAGAGTACCAACTTCTTGGAGTACTTCCGCAGCTTGACGCGGTTCTTCGCGCAGTCAGAACATCCACGAACAGTGGCATACGCGTCGAAAGCCATTGCTGGCCAGTAAAAGTCCTTCCGTAAGGTGTAGTACAACTTCCTGCCACCAGGGTGGGCTGACAACTTCGCGTAGTGCGACAAATGCAGTACTCGTGACTGAAGTGAGTGCGGAACCACAATCTGTGGCCTGTTTCCGACGGTTCGGATTAGAAATCCTTGGTCGTTCTCGACGAAAGGCAACTGTGCTCCACCGTTTAGGCGACTACGAATCTCCGTACAAAAACGGTCGGTGTGCTGCTCCCGGATGAGTTCCTCCGGCTTGATCGGTACGAAAGAGCCCGGTTCGGGTTTCGTGTCAGACACGGCTAAAACAGCATCGTAGATGTCCCATCCTTCCGATTCTTCATCGGCATCGCTCGAGCCGTCTTCCACGAGGAAGCACGGTATCTCCAGATCATCGACTAGCGCAGCTTCAGCCGCTGTTTCCAAGCGGGACAGTGCATCAGCCTGAGTGTTCAGGAGTCCTTTCTTGTAACGGATTTCGAAGTCGAATTCCGACAAGCGAAGTCTCCACCGCATCAAGCGGCCAGATGGCTCTGCTATAGAGAGTAGCCAGCGTAATGCCGAATGATCGGTATGGACAATGAAGCGGGTCCCCATAAGATAGGGCCGCAGTGTCTGTAACGCCCAGACAACTGCCAAGCACTCCTTCTCGGATACCGAGTAATTCCTCTCGTGAACGTTGAGGCTCCTTGACCAATACCCAATTGGCAATCGCTCGCCATCATTGGTGGTCTGGAATAGGGCACAGCCGACTTGGTAGTCGCTCGCATCCGTATCTACTGCATATGGCAAACCAGCCCTAGGCAGGGATAAAACAGGTGGCGATGTCACCGCGTCCACGAGCGACGAGAAAGCCGCGACCTTGCGGTTGTCGAATTCTTCCAGATCGACTGGCTGGCCTTTGCGAAGAAGCTCGTTCAGAGGTGCAGCGATATCCGCAAAGTTCGGAATGAAGCGGCGATACACATTGCACAAGCCGAGAAAAGATCGGAGTTCCGTCTGCGTCCTCGGATGCTTAGCCTCTTTGAGGGATTTCACGCGTACTTCGTCAATCGAAAGCCGTCCCGGACGGATAACATGGCCGAGATACCTGACGGTTTCGGTAAAGAACTCACACTTCTTGAGCTTGAGCGTAATGCCTGCATCGCGTAGGACTCGCATCACATCCCGTACGTGGGTCAAGTGCTCATCCAGGTTGCTGGAGTAGACAATGATGTCATCCAGGTATACCAGGCAAGTCTTCCACTTAAAGCGGGCTAGCAAAATATCCACAGCTCGTTGAAAAGTGGCTGGCGCGTTCGTTAACCCAAAGGGCATCCGATTGAATCGGTACAATCCTTCATGACAAACGAAGGCTGTCTTGTCACGATCCTCAGCCCTCACGGGAACTTGCCAATAGCCCCAATTCGCGTCTAGGGTTGTGAACACTTTCGCGTCGCCCAATGAATCGATGCATTCATCCATTCGTGGGATAGGATACACATCCTTGACCGTAGCCGCGTTTAGCTTGCGGTAATCGATGCAAAATCGCCAAGACCCATCAGCTTTGGGCGCGAGCACCACCGGCGATGCCCAAGGTGACTGAGCCGGCTCGATAACTCCAGCGCGGAGCATCTTCTCAACTTGAGCTTTCTCCTCCTGCCGAGCTGTCGGTCCTGCCCTGTAAGGGTGCTGTGAAATGGGCCGATTATTCGGTAGCAAATCAATCCGATGTTCGGTAATACCAATCTTACCCAGTGTGCCATCCCACATGGGCGTGAACTCCTCAAGCATGTGCCGCAATTTATCGCGGTGAGTCTCTGGGACATGTTCAAGATCCAGAGACTCCAGTTCCTGTACTGCCTTATCCTTCGTGTCAGCAGCACTCAGGTCCGTATCATTACTGTCCGACGAGGTCGGCATTGCCTCCTTCGACAGGCTGCGGTTATTTGCATCCGACGAAGTCGGCGTAGCATCTTCCGACGAACTGTTCGGTCCAGTCGTTTCGGAATTGTTCCGTTCCGCCTCCCCCTCCTCAGCTTCGAGGATTCCGAGAACCTCGGCAATAGAAACCTGAGTAGGCACTATAGCCGCAGGGTGCGGAAGCAACGAACCAATAACTTGGCTCCTAACCAACCGTTGAGAAAAACGGCTGAAGTTCGCAACCAGCACCTGAAAAGGCTTCTCGGGTTCGACGAAAACAATCCCATTAGCGAGGGCAAGCTGATGCTTCTCCTGTAACGCAGGCAACGGTTGTACCGTTTGTAAGCCACATTGTGGGGAGGTCACAGTAACCCAGACCTGTGATTCAGGCGGGATGGAAATGGGCCGAGCTACTCGGAGCTTTGTAGACTTCCGTTCATCGGCTGTAGGCTTCTGTGCCGCAGGCAAAGGGACTTGCTTCTTCAGAGCCCGGCGCAGGGGACGCCGAACGATCGGTACAGTAGTCCCATCTTCCATTTCGATGGTTCGCTTCCGCGGTCGAATTGCATCGACGAAGCGGTCACAGAAGTCGCAGCCGAGGATAACCGGCGCAGCGAGTTGCTTGCAAACCAAGAAATCGAGCTTCGCCACGTAGCGGCCAAGCCTGACGAGCAGGTCTATTACTCCCACAGTCGAAAGTGGCCGATTGTTCGCATCCGCTATGTCAATCTGCGGCGCCGCACGAACGCGAGACCGCAAGTGCGGCGGAATCATTGATTCAACCAAGAAATTTGGCCCAGCTCCTGTATCGAGCACGGACAACTGCCGAACCATGTACTGGTCGGAAACACCCAGGTCGGCGTAAACTTTGTAGTTACGTTTCGCCATGACCAGGACTCTATCCGGGAACCGGCTGTTCTTAGACCGTATCCACGGGCGACGCAAGACACCAAGGTGCTCAGAGTCCACGTCTGTAGTGGCCAGTTTCCTCGAAAGGATTGTGACCGGGGAGCGAGGCTTTTCAGCCTCAGGCGCACTAAACCCCGTCGCTGGGGGCGCCTCTCCATTGCTGGAGGCTCCCTTGCTCAGTTTTTCTGAGCGTCGCCGCCAATCTGCGGAGGTTGCGATTCCGCAGGGGCGGCTACAGTTCCACCATTCGATGGCACCGTTTCCTGGTTTCCAGGCTGAGTCTCCGCCTTCGCACGAAGGTACGATTTGTCGGGAACACGTTCCCGCTCGGCGGGCGTCAACGACTCATACTGAGGCACTATCTTCGCCATATCCCGTATGGGCATTAAGCAATTCGGAGCGATGTGCTCTGGCCTGTAACAGGTATGACAAATAAGGTGACGAAGAAGATCCGCGTTGGGCGGCCGGCGCTCCTGTCGAGGAGGATACGGGTCCCTCCATCCGGGGCGTTGGCTTCGATATCCGCCAGAGTGCGGCACGGGCAATGCCGGGACTTGACGTCCGGCGTACAGAGCGGGGTCTCCGTCCACTGTAGACTGCTCCGTCGTCGACGGCAATTCCGAACTCGGCATTGAACCATCGTCCTGTAACAGGTGCAGGTTATCATAACCCCCTTGAACAGAACCTCGCGAGTGAGGCAGTGAGGAGTCTCGGCCTTCTACATGAAGGAGTCGGCGCGTGCGCGCCTTGATACCAGTGCGTGCTCGAGCTGCATCTCCCTCCGCTTGGGCAAATTGAACGAGTTCCAGATAGGTAATCCGGCGTTTGTTCTCCCGATAATGGGCTACCAACGTCCGAATTGATCGGTCCAGTCCATCAACAAACATCGTACACCGCTCGGCTGCGGAGAACACGTTGCCACATCTGTGGAAAGCCTTATTGAGGCGGGTCGAATAAACGGTTTCCGACTCTTCGGCTTCTTGCTTCGTGTCTCGTAGCGCGAGTATGGCACCTTGTATCGCATTGCCTGTCGCGTAAGAACGCAGGAGATATTGTACCGCTTCCGGCCAGCACGTAACTCCTCCTTCGGAGGCGCGAGACGACCCACGAACCGAATTGAATTGATCTTCGGCTACACCCGTCAAAAAGTACGGCAGCGCGATGTAGGCCTGTGCCTCGCTCATCCGAAGTACATCGGCTTCCGCTACGAAGCGGCTAAGAAAATCCAAGACAAGAATTGGATCTTCCCCAGAGAACTTGTGGGGCTTTAGCGTGAGCTCCATTTGTCGGAGATGATTTCGCACTTTGCCAGTCCCACGTGGGGTCCTCTGTGGCGTCGTGTCATCAAGCCGATAATATCGGTAAGATAGTAGCTTCCGATACAGTAAGTTTGTCGGCTTCAACTCCTTCAATCCGAGGTGTCTCCGTCCTTTCGTACGGCCTCGTGCACCACCAGAAGTGGCTTCAGTAGCCCGCGAACGGGATGCACGATAGCGAGAGCGCTCTTCCGCGCTGTCCGAAGAGTCGGTAGACGACCCCTTTTTGGGGCCCTCCTCATCAGAAGAGGATGAAGAAGACGAGTCAGACTCAACCTTGACCTTCTTCTTTGCCGGACGATCCCGGGAACGGCGCGAGTGCTGAGAACCCTCAGAAACCGGGGCTCCCGGCGCAACAGCATCAGATACGATGATTTGCTCGACCGTGTCCAGACGGGTAGCCAGGCGGTCCAGGCGTGCGGCAGCCTGCTCGTGCAGACCAGCCGACACCTGTCGGTGTTCCATAATCTGGTTGACATCAGACCGTAAAACACGGACGTCGCTCGAAACATCCCGGACACCGGCTTCATCGAGCCGTTGCCGGAGTTTCGTAATATCCCGGATGAGGCCCACTTGGGAGTTCTGCAGGATGCGAACCTGAGCCTCTAATTCACGGAGGGTATACTCGTCGGACCGCGACGACATAACGTCAACCGCTGCGGCGGCATCAGCCGCAGGTGCGGTTTCAGTTGGCCCACGAGTGGGTGGGGTCCCGTTATCAGAACGGCGGCCCCGGGAAGCCGGTTTCGGGTCGCCATTGCCTGGGACCTCCAGTGCGTCCTTCGGCAACGGAGGCAAACTTGCCGGCAAGCCGGACGAACCGGGCACAGAAGCGGCACGTGGCGCGCCACTCCTGCGACGGGACGACATCGTTCACCGACACAGTCGGCCAATGGGCAACCAAAACAACTTCCGAAAACGGACAATGAGAGAACCGTAAGAACGGATATTCCCAGCTATCTGGGCTCCAAACAAACGAACCAACTCCAACGAACGTTGGCCAATTAAGCCGATTCTAAGGTCGGGAGACCAGTTTGTGGTGCAAAACCCTCGACGGGAAAACAACAAGCCGCGTCGCGGACGAGCACCTCAGGGTGTTCAGGCCCTGCTCCCTGTGAAGGGCAGTCGAGCGGCAGAACCCTCCGATAGGGCCAACACGAGCCGGGTGTAAATCCGGGTGGCCCCGATCTGGGCGTGCAGTCGGAGGTAGAAGGGGTAGAATCGGCGTAGGTATCCGGATGGTTCCGGCGAGCCACAGCGAGTGGGGGTATCCAGCCCAACGGTATGGGACGACAAAAGATCAACAAGCGAGCCGCACTGCGGAGCACTGACTCGCGATAAGCGGGAAAACTCCCGAGACAAAATAAAACAAACCTACAATGTAGGGCAGAGTAGCGAAAGCCGTAAGACGGAAATGACAACAATAAAATAGATAAGAAAAGTGCCGTGACGACGGATTAGTACTCCTCAGGGACGGAGGTTGGTTGATCAGCCCGGAATTGCGGCGGTATTCCCCAGGATGGGGCTGGTGACCGTGCGCAAGCGGCAAGAAGATCAGAGCCAAAGGCCTCGTTGAGGTTTACTTCCCGTACAGTGGCGGCAAGTGCCGCCACTTATATACGGCACTTGAAAATATCAATTAAAATATCTAACTATCCGGCGCTGCCGGCCAATACACTACAGGTGTGCCCCCGTGGCATGCTTGCCACGGGGCCCGCGCGATCGGGCCAACTTGGCACACGTGTGCAGAAATACTACCCTTCCTAGGCATACCCCAAAATAGGGGCACTACCCCAGTAGCCTCTCATAACCTGAGGTGTCGCAGCCGGTAACGGATCAACAAACTATGAAAAGCACCTCGGTGCATCCCCACAAAGGGCGTTTTGCTCTACAATTAATGGCAATATGTAGAATGCCGACGCTACTGTGGAGCGGTGCGTCGCTCTTCCCATGAGACTGAAAATAGTTCCTTGTGCGAGACAGTGACGATGAGCAATACGTTGCGCGAAGGTCGAACGTGAGACGGTTGCTACAGTGTCGTCACTTTCTGCTCGTGATTTCTGTTGTTATTGGTGCTTAGGTACCTGACGATCAGTTCACCGGGGCGGCATCTTATTATATGCAGAGTGTCACCGCATTGATGCTGCCGCGCTCGTGGCGGCAGAGTATTCGCAGCAGTGTTCAAACTGGAATGCTGCTGGCAGTCTATCGACCTCGCTCATTCAGCACCGAGTTCCGGCCATAACGGGCGTCGATACCACGGAGCTTACCAACATCATTCGTGGCTCCGGTACGCTGCTGCCCGGGCTGGTTTTCATTCCGTCTTCGACGTCGTCGCCGCGTTTTTGTGACCCTCATGCACCTAACCTTGTCGCCGACGTGTCTGCGTGGAGGGTGCGTTCCATTGCGGTTGCTGGCGCCTCGGATGCGCCTCCCTATCTCGTTCTTGACTGCAGAATCAAGAGCAATCAGCTGCATGCCCTTCGGAAGCTTGCGCGTTTTCTGCTTGTTCTGCCGTTAAATACTTCACTCTTGCAGTATACCGCCTGCTATGATGTCTTCTTTACGGCCAACAGACCTGGTGACCCAACGAGGCTGTCAACCACCGTTCGAAATATTCGACAGTGTATCCGGGACCATCTGAACCGCCCAGCTTCGAAATTTGTCTCGGTCACCAGCTTTTGGCTCGTGCATCTGGTTCTGGTAACTCTACGTACAAGCTCAAGTGTGGCAAGTAGGGGTATAATCATCCGTCTATAGAACTTTCTACTAGTCGTTTTCATATCACCTCCCAGAACCATAGCTGTGCCGTGGATGACGGTGGATGACAGACATGGACGACATATTAACAAAACGCGTTAATGCGCGATGTTCAGGTAACGTACAAAACGGAGGAAAAACAAAACAGAACACTATAGACGTGTTACGTCGCTCCCCTCTTCGGCGGTTTGCACCACTTCCGCACGCCTTAAATTCGCTGCCTCGTTCGACACAGTGCCGCCTTGATCGCCACCGCTATGTGCTTCTGACTCCTCCGCGGCCGGAAGAGACTTCACTGATTCCAACTCACGCTTCAACTTCTCCTTTTCTCGGCGCGCCTCTGCGTGGCTTCGCTCCGCCGCTTCCAGAAACAGCCTCTCTCCCATAGTACACAGGTCCGAACGAGGCACCGAAAGTTCAGCCTGCTCATCGCCACTGTTTTCCTCAAAACGCTCTTCTACCCTGAGGCTGATATCACCATATTCATCAACGCCAACATTCACAGCGATTCGCAGATCTACTGGCCGCACCTTTTTCCAAAACATCACTTCCAAATCGCCCAGGAAATGCCGTTAATTTCTGGGACCATTTCATCCGCTCGTCTGATCTGCCATCAAGATCTTGCTGCTAATGCTATGTCACGAAGGACCCCAACGCCAGTGCCCAATCTAGCTCTACAACAGATTATCGGCCCCACAGTCCCAATAGAATCCAACACTTTCTTCGCCTTGCGCTCAAGCCCTTCTTCTTCTCTACGCGTCGTGGGTCCGTTTCATAGCTACCAAGTCCAAACTGAGCAAGCGCACTATGTCATTCTCCTTGCGAGCAACTACCCGTCAAACTCCTGCGATGCTGATATTCTTGGTGGCTTCTAGAAATGTCCACTATATAGAAGCTGGCAGAGAATATTTATGTAATCTTATCGGCTTACCTGCTTGCCTTCCTGCCGTGGACTGTGCTTGATGCTTCCGACTTTAACGGCCGAAAATGAAAGTCCATTGCGGAAACGCGCAGGGATGGCAGGATTCATCTCATTGTCGTCATGCTGCCCATCACCTACATCTTTCTACATCACCGTGCAGCCTGCTAGCAGAGAATTCAAGGAAATGTTCGCTTCGTTTGTTGCGCTTATATTCTCCGTCACAAATCTGCTACGAACCGCTTGGGGTTTGCTTCAAATCAATGAGATTCATCGCTGGGTACTTCAAAGCATTCAAAATCTGCAGCACATGGGAGTATAGTACAGGCCCCACGAAGGGGCGGAAATTCACAATGACATCCTCATCAACTCGCCGACAAAATTCTGATAAACGAAACACTTGTGGACAATCAGATCACCAACGGTGATACAAAAACCTACCGCAAGTATGGATCTCTGTCATTGCGCATGTCGAAGAGCTCCCGAAGCTTTCTGTTGCAGAGGGCGTTGTTCTTGTTCTGCTTAGGCGCCTTCGCGGTCAACTTGCCAACAGACTACTTATCTTACCTTCGAACTGGAGTCCGAGTTCGGGAACTGCAGCAAGTTCCTCACAGTCCTATTGAAGTGTGGCTTCGTTGGTCTTCTGCCTTAATTGCTCAAGGGTTTGGCCATTGGGTTCAAGATTTTAAAGCCGCCACCCAACCTGATGCTAAGGTGCCGTCTGAACAAACCGAATTACATCTACATTTCATGCAAAGACGAGAGTATTTTGTTGGAGAGCTTCTCTCCAGCGCAGCGCTGCATGTATGCACAGAATGTGAGGCACGGTAGCAACCTCTTTCTTTGTTCGATGCAAGTTTTATGCCATTCAAAAGAGGTAGCAGTTTCAGATTGCGTGAGAAATATTCCTCTTACTAAGGAATCAAAGTCATTCAGTATGTCACATATTCTGAGACCGAATTCATTTTTGACTGCACTTCGCTTGGAAGCGGATGCAGAAAGACGTGTTTCACCTTATACGCTGATCCCAGTTCTGAGTTTTAGAAAGCAGGTTCAGGTGAAAGAATGTTTGCTGTCCGGTTTAGGCTTCAATGGAGCAATATGGGATTGCAAAAAACAATGTTTTGTCTCAAACGGAAGCTCCTCTGGGAGTTTCGGAACGGCTGCACTGCAATGGAGACCTGCAGATAGTTTTGGGGAAAAGGAGCACATAATCGATGTGCCTCTTTACGGAACTTCACCGCAGAATATAATAATCGCAACCATGAGGATTATTATGGATAACAGGGACTTGCATCGCTCATGGCGACTCTGTGGGGTTTCATTTTCTGTAGTAGAGGTGTGAAGTGGGTCTCTGATCTCGGATTTGGCATGCCAGTGAATCTACGCTACCTGTAGATGTATATATCTTCGACGAAGTGCTTCAAAGGAGTATTGGATGGTTCTTCCAATCTTCAGGTCTTGAAGAAGAGCTTTAGGGGGCCCTTCAATGTTGTTTGCGCAGTCAAACGACAGGCTTGTATATGTACCGCAGGAATGACTCATGTGCATCCGATCAAACGCCAAAAGCGCGTTGCGCAAGAACCGTTCGGAAGCAGACTAAGGACCACGGATGCAAACCTATGCAACACACGGCCGAAGCCTGTAAATCTATTTCGTTAGTACCACAAGACGTAGCACAACGAGCAAGAATCGCACGAGGTGTGTGCATAGGAATGGCGTCTTTCTCCCAGATTGTCTGGGCGCGAATTGTAGTGCAGTGAGAGGCACCGCTCTGACGGGTGCATAGTATTAGTTTATTTAGTTAGTGTGCACAGGGTGCACCTCGGGGTCCCACACGTGTAGGGTTGTGACAGTTGTCGTGTCGCCCTTCCGGACCCCCTTCATAGGTAGATAGTTTATTATTTTCGACACGTTGCTTGTGCCCGTGGGAGGTGCACTTAAGCATCTCCCACCGGGCAGAGCTCACCGTGGTAAACCTCAAGCACCCCCTAGCCGATTCTTCCATCGTCTAGTTTCCCACAAGGGTCATCCTACCGTCACTACCGGTGCTGCGCGCCTTTCTTGCGCCTCGTTGTTAGCGTCCGTTGAGTGCTCCTTCGTCCCCGCTTGATGAGTGCTGCGCAATTTGTTCCTTTATCAGGGCATAGTACGTTGTCACGGCCTGTGGCGGTACTACACGAATATTGACCGTGAGCTCCGAATTACATTGCCCCAAGAGAACTAAGAGCTCTCTCGATCATGAACTTGGCCTCTCGATAGGCTTCAGCCATTGCGTGATCTGTGGGATCACACTTGTATAAACTTTGAATCGCATACAATGGTTCCAAAGCTGGTTTCAGTTGTTTCTTCTGATGGAGAGTAATCTGCTTTTCCATGAATGCGGTTATGTTTGAGGTATCCTTTTCAACAAGGGAGAGAACTGCCGCTCCACTCATTGATGAAAACTTAGCATCAATGAGTGGGATTAAATCCGACGCTTGATGAGAGGACCTTCGAACCAGTCTCACTTCGCTTCGTGCTGACCGCCCTCCTTAGATTTTAAATTTGTGAATGGCCCGCTTTTAGATACGCTCTCAAAACCTCAAGCTCACGCTTTTGTCAGGAAACGGCTTTATTCCTATTATACCGCGTGTGAGAACCGTTATGTAGAAACGCCCTCTTCTCCTTCCGTGACAGGACACGGACGAGACCGGCAGTGCGCTGGGAGAAGCTGCCGAAAGCGGGGTTGCCCAGCGTAAGTCGCCATACAAAGGCTCGCCTCCGTTGTTGTATCGTCCAGAGCGAGCGTATTGTTGATATACACCTTTCACTGCAATAGCTGTTCAACATGAAGCCGACTCGTGCTCGAAAGCGTAAGCAAAGCGTGACTCCTCGCACTCGGCGGAGCACTCGATCATTGCAAGGTGAAATGCGGGTTTCTCTGTAGATGGATATTGAGAATGAAGGAAAGTTGATAGTCGGGGAAGCGTTGTTGCATGGAATTGGAAGTGTTCTACGCCGCGAGTTGAACGGGAAGCAATTAGACCCAGGTCTTGTGGTGGTTCATAATATTCTCATCGGTCAAAGCGGTCAGACGTTCTATCCTTACCGGGCGGAGGGCCTGGATCTCCCACAATACATCCACGATCTCCAGACGGCCGCTTCTTGAGATGACAAAATGATGGAACCAGTGGCAGCCAACATTCCGGCGTCCAAGCGAGGAACGGTGAGCGCTATGAGTGAGGTGATGACGCCGACAAGCCACACGGAGCCAATTCGAAGTTCATCAATACCGAGAGGTAGCGCGTCAGTAGCACCTCCTCGGGCCGGTCCGTCGTCTGTTACGAAGCGGACTATGGAGACGAGATCATCCCCATCTACGAAGCGGACAGGCCAAACAAAGTCTACCTCCGCTACGAAGCCCACTGCGTCGAGAAGGGCATCTCCTGCGATGAATCAGACCGTCGACACAAGGGGATCTTCTGCGTCGAAACAGACGGTTCAGCAGGGGACGGCTGTGCAAGAAGAGGAAGATGAGATCATAAAAGGTCCCCTTCCAGACGCGGATGCACCATCCACACAAGGAGCTGGTCCATCTGTACCCCAAACTGCACCACAAACTACGGAGCAGCAGGACGATGACGTTGTTCTTCTGTCAGGAAGAATGGCACGTTAAAGTGTTTCTGGCGAGCGGTCTGGAACACGAGGGACACCTACTCGGAGCAAGACGTACACACGAATTCTTCAGAAGGTACCAAAGGTGAACCTCAATCACTACCGGATGGTTGTTGTCACTGTTGACATCACTCTCGTGGAACCTCCGCCCAATTTACCCCGTGGAGTAAGTAAACGCCACGTTGAAGCGCTGGTGAAGAGTATGGAGGAGCGGGGGATACTGCAGTCAATGGGTTCTCCAGTGGTGGCCTTACAAGATGCTACTACGGGACAGAGGGATACTGACAGGGATGCCTAACGTAGAAGTGCTTCATTGTAGATGTTTTGCATCCTCTGAAAGCTATACAATATTTGGCAGCGAATGGTGCACCGAAGCGGAAACGATTAGCCAAGTTTTGGCGTTGCAATCTGCTGATACGAAGAGATGAAAGGCTCATTGGGATGAAGGAATTGTTATGTGTTGCTTCGTACCTCAATGAGTCGACGAGTACTATGCGAAGTATGATGTTTGCAGACAAGATACACTCTATAGTTAGTGTGGTCACCATTCTAATTGAAGATATTGAAAGAAAGACGCCGGGAGACGTGGATCCTGCAGAAGTGACAGAAGTGTTGAAGGAGAGCCAACTGATTGGGACTGTGCAAGAGCGTCAGTATCTGAGATATGCCAATTTCGCCCAGCAACTCATGTCTTGTGAAGGAATGCTGGCCAATTTCGAGGATATATGTGGG
This sequence comes from Gracilaria domingensis, assembly GCA_022539475.1. Classification (NCBI taxonomy): domain Eukaryota; phylum Rhodophyta; class Florideophyceae; order Gracilariales; family Gracilariaceae; genus Gracilaria; species Gracilaria domingensis. The sequence goes on from VCMS01000057.1 coordinate 107,706, forward strand.
AGTATGAGTGACATAGGTCTCACACATCTGTCCCATACTCCGCTATATGTTTTGGGTGCCGAGGAGTTTTCCTTCATTCTTGATTGTCTTCAGATGTTTCTATTGAAGGGCAAGTCGACGGAGACAAAGCAATGGAAAAGCTTTGAGGAGATTTGAGATTTCTTTTACGATAGAACAGTGTCTCTGTTCCGCGCGGCTCGAGCAGTAAGGAATGAACTGAACGAGGAAGAGTCGATGAAAGTGTTCCTTATACGCGAAGTCAGTCTTTCCGCTCCATGGAATGAAGATGGCATTGAAGACCAAAACAACAACGCAGCTGTGTATCAGTTCCTTTTGGGAAAAGTTTTGAAGTTCAACACATTGCCGCCTGTTTGGAGCAGGACGAACTCAATTAGAACTGCCACGACTTCCGTTCAGAATCGATTACGGACGATGCTCAAGATAAATCCGCCCCCTGCACCAGTGAAGCAGTCTGTGACGAAGAAGAGGACTCCCTCTGCTGCTGGTGCAGCATCTGCCAGTGAAGAAGCGGAGCCGCGAAGAAATGCAGGAGATCGGGCGAAGGTGAGTAATAGGGAAATTGAGCACGGCCGAAATCGAGGTGCCATAGAAGTTCTGGATAGCTCTGAAGATGAACAGAGGGCTCCGCCGAGGAAGAAACAGAGAAAGACTTTCACACAACAGATGAGATCCACTCTGAACAGCATGACATCGGATGACCTGATGTCTCAACTAAATGAACATGTGCTGAGAGGAAGGTCGATGAAGGTTCAGTTCGTGGCATTGGAATAGGGGGGAATGCAGAGAACGCAGGCAGTTCTGCATTTGTGGATGACGAAGAACTTCTTGCTGTAACAGTTTCACGGGTTGTAACCGTCGAGAAAGATGCTGCGCCAGACTATCAGCAAGAGACAGGTGGGGGGTCATTTGATGACGAGTTACCTACAGATCTTCCGGAATCTGAGGAGCACGTGCTTCTTCGAGGAGACCTATATGATGGCCCGCCGAACCCATCATGGTGCGGGTATGTGAGGCTGAAGCCGCAGGAATAGCAAGGGAAGAACGTAATTGAGCACAAGGACCACTAGCTCAGAGTCATTCACTTGCCGAAGGCACATAGGTCGGAGCTGTTAAGTGTCTCGGATCTCAGAGATGTACACCATCTTGTGTTTTGGCACGCTGCAAGGGCTCAACATCGCCTACGGGCGGAGACATGCGGTATGCAGTATCCTCGTACTCGCCCGACAGGTATGGATGATGAAGAGGTGCTGTGGGTTGCTGCGAAGGAGCATGACCAATTTCGGCAAATGTTCGTCGCCCGAATGCAAGTGGAGCTAAGGCAGAATGAATATTGCGTGCTTGATGGCTTTGCGACGGATAATGGTGTCTCTAAATGGGAGGAGTTGGAAGAAGTTCGGGAGTTCGGAGATATGTCGGGGGAGTTGGTGGATTTCTTCGAGAATGAATATGGAGCGATGCCGGATATACGGAAAGGGGAGGAACAGAAGTCGTTTGTTCAAATCATCAACGATGATGAAGGATGGAAGGACGGGAGCGATGGACTATTTGAGGGGAGAGTGATGTCGACACGTTGGGGTACGGTGGAGAAGCCGGAGGATAATGAGGAGCTCAGGTGGGTCGTAAGATCGCGTGCTTTACTCGATGTTCGAATGGGTACAACTGCTGCGGCTTTGGGACTATGGGACAATGAAAGGGAAGCTGTGAAGATGTACAATCCGAAAACTGGTGGTCAATTTCTGGAGACCACGGGAAAGTGCAAGCGCCAGACGCTGCACACCGACTTCAGTGGTCTGATTGCGTAGGAAACAATGAATACTGGTAACCCCGGATACTTTGTAATGGCCTCTGTGAAGGAGGGCTTTCCTCTCTGGGTGAGCGCTGGAAGCCATCGACTGGTGGGGATGAGCAACCAACAGTTGCGAGTGATGTCGGAGGTGTATCCAGCGAAGAAGATAATCATCCCACCGTACTCTGTATTCGTGGGCCGTGGTGATGTGACACATGCTGGAGCAAGTAGGAAGGACAAGGTGGATAGGCCCGAGTCTATGGATTTGCTGGTTAGATACCACATGTACATGGTACCAGAGGGCTACGCACTACCTGATGCTGTTCATCGGGTGCGGGATTTCCGACCCACGTTTGTCAATGGAGACGAAGAGGAGGAGGCGGAGGATGAACTGTTGTCCGATAAGGAGGGTGGGGCGGTTGACATGGACGAAGACCAAGTGGTCGTGGAGATTGGTGTGGAAGCGGACGCCGGTAGAACCGAAGTGTTCGAGAGTAGTAGTGATTACCATTTGCCAATAATGAGGCTGCGAGCGCCTCAAAGTGGATGAGAATGAGATGATTAGTAAATTATGAGTGTCTTGCGAGTATTAAGAGTAGTATACTATTGCAAGGCTATACATATGAACATAGAAAAGGTGCGGCAGGCTGGCAATTGAACAAATGTCAAACGTCTTTGGTCCAGTTGCGTCTAATTGCAACATGCCAAATGCTCGGTATCGTTAACATCATTGGTGGCACCATTCAATTTGCAATTGAACATGTAGCGTCCTAACACTTCTGAAACTGCACTTAAGGTTGCTTTTAAGAGAAGTATGAAACTGAGAAGTCTATGCAGTTCCTGTCTATGCGGTACTTGTGGCAATATGGTGACTGTATCAGGAAAAATGGTAGAGGAACAGAGGGACTTGGCGGAAATTTCACCCAATACCATTTCTAAGTTCATACATGCCAATGGTTACGGTATATTAAGTTCGGTCGATGGAACGTTGAGAATAGAAGGAGAGTCAATTCCAGAAGAATTGTGAAGTGTATGAAGTTCATTGACGAACGTGTTGGTTTCGGACTTGTCAGAGGGGGTGATGTGGGCAACGTGGAGGGGAAAATGGAGGGACTCGGAGACTATAAATTTGGTGTTTCGGCGAATCATGGAGCTTTCCTCCGTTTTTCTGATGAGAGAGAAATTAAGGCTGCGTTCAATGATCACAACCTTGACCAAACTGTTGACGGACTACTGTTCTTGGCAAAGGATCTGAATAGGAGTCATAGTATTGTGAATGATGATGAGAAGGGGTTTGTGGAGACCAGAAATGATAGTTCCCTTCCCAATTTCGTGTACAACAAACTGTGGCAGTGGAGAGAAGAAGTGGATTCTGCTATTGGGGACCTGTTGCAGAAGATGGATGCGTTTGTTATCTATCCCGGCGATAAAAGTTGCGAAATTGTGGACAAGCGATACACAAAAGGAAGCAGAGGAGCAAATCTTGTGGATAATAAACCGATATTTATTGATACGGATGACGTCGTGACGTTCGGAAGTGCTTTGAGCCCCGGTCCTTTGCATTAGGTAGGCGTGTACGGCGTTCACGTCAAAGAAGATTGTATCCCGGGTGGAGTACACACCTGTTCGAAAGCGTGGAGGATGTACATTCGACAATTATGCTGGTGGCTCTGTTGTACGGCTACGAGGAAAAGCAGCACGATAAAAACCACCATGAATCATAAAAGGGTATTGAGATATATACGACACTTCTATTACTGAGATCTCATATCATAGCTAAGTATTACAGGCATCGTAGCACTTGAAACAAATTCCAAGAGCATTTCTAAACCATTGACACTTGCATGTTTTGTACCCGTACAGTTCTGTTACCCTTCTGATGGTCTCATGCACGTCCTCCACCGAATCAACAAGATATGTTACCGCTGGTGGATTGTCGTCTCCCTCCACATGAACTGCCAGGGTTGCCATTTCATATAGAAGACCATCATTGGAAGCATTTCCGAAAGGAACGATTAAATTTGTCTCGAACTGGGGGTCGTTTTCAACCAAGGCTAGCGCCTCACTATTTTTCGTGAAACTAATGTCCCGTATGTCACAGTTTTCATTTTGAGGGTACGCAACCAGGTTCTGTAAAGATGTCAACACTTTTGAAATACCGGAGTTAACTTCTGTTTTCCACTTCGACAGTCCATTGTACGTGAAGTTAGAGAGTCGACTGTCTTTTCTAGTGCTCACAACTGCTTGTTGACGCTGTTCGTGAAGTCCGTGCGATTCATTTAAGGAGAGCGCAATTCTCTCAAGTTCGGCTGCACATCTTTCGTAGCCTTCCCTGTCAAGGTCCTGATCAATTTTGGTACCATTGGATAATCTCACCCGTGCGCCTTGGTTTCCAGAGATGCCAAAAGTGTAGCCACCCAGGTGCTCCATGAAACTCTCGGCATCCTCTATATCTCGCCCAGTAGCAATTCCGAAACCAACGCGTGCGTTGATGTACTTCATTCATTTGACTGTTTCGGCAGGAATGTTCTCCCCAGCTCTTTTCAGAGTACCGTCAATATCACTAATCACGGCGTAGCCATTTTCGAATATTTCGTTAGCCAGCTGCTGAGGAGTTACTTCTTGGGCTCTAACTTCTGAGTTATACATGTTTTGAAAGCTTTCGAAAGGGTTCGTTTTGCAAACGGGTGTGGGTATACGAATGAGAAGGATGTGATTGATGTTCACAAGGTGTTTCGTAGTATAAAAATAGTCTAAGAACGACCATATCCGGGTATTGTAGTACTGTTTTAAAACGTTACTACGACGAGAAGCTTTTGCATCGATTTGCAGTAAAGAAAGGATGATTTAGTCATAAATTATATGTACGGGTTCAAGTGGGTAAAGAAAACTATGAATATCTTCAACATGAGCTTAGAAATCAAGATCAGTAAAACAACCTCCATTAAGTGTTGAAACCCATAAAAGGTTTACCTTACTTTATACGGGTGCCCCAAGTATTGCAAAGGCTTAGTTCTTCAGAAATATCACAATTTTGTACTTGTTTCCTTACTAGTATCGTGCACTTTAATGATGTGGAATGACCCTTTTCCATCTAGGAAAAACTTAGCCAGGTATTAGTGATAAGGGATGTAGGATTTCAAGGGGCATATTTGAACCACAGAAGGACAAACAATATAAGTAATGGAATAGGAACAGGTCATTTCGATAAAGTAACTTTTATGTTTAACTATCTCTAAAAGGTTTACAACACCGAAAAGTCATGCGTTCTAACCTCAAAGCTGGGGGAATTGGGGGAGAGATAACTTTCCCTTAACAACGTTGACGTAGGTTGTATGAAAAGGAGCGGGGTCACCGCCTACGATGTTTCTGTCTTGGCGGGAAAAGTCGTAGAAGTATGCGTTCTTAAACTGAAAGTCGGAAAAAGAAGTAGAGAAGCCAACGAGAGTTTTCCCATATGCAAGAAGTCGCCCAACGGTCTCTTCCAGGTTGAAAGTAGTACCTGTCTTAAGCGAAACTATCTTCAACAGCTCTTTCATTATTGTGAGAACAACCGTACTGCACTCCGTAGCGACTACGTCCATAGGAATGAAACCTCTTGAGGCCCCGACGATGTTGAACGCTGATAGCCACACGAGCTTCTCATAATAGCTTACGAGAAATTTGTCTTCGTCGACAACCCCGCAACTGAGACCCGTAGACCTAAACCTGTCTGCAACGTTGGAGGCCCACTTTCCTGTTGCGACAGTGAGACCATCCGGACTTTGAGGAGTGACACCATCCTGCGGAGCTGCGTTTCTTGAGGGGACACCAACGTATAGGACAAATTTTGAACATTTGTCCACACCGAGCTTCGAAACCAATGGTATGATGTCTCCATTCTGGAAGAAAACGGGATTCTCTCTGAGCGAATAAGGGCAAGCCTGAATTACGGTCTCTAGGGTGTTCGTTCTTCCACAAACTAGTATAGGTACATCAGAAAGATGAGAGGTAGCAGCCATGCTGCAGAATTCGTGTGCGTAAATGACCGTATCTTCTTCGTTCGCCAGCATGGTACCTATACGAACCCTTCCAACAATAACGGCCGGAGGCCTTCGGGCGGGAGATGAAGCCTGAGGGACGTCAGAGTATCTGGGACTCGGAGGCGGAGTCGGAGGCATGTCGGACTGGGAGTTCATTGCAAGTGTTCGATTGTTTTTGTGTGACGATAAAAATGGAAGATGGGGCGGAGAACTGCTAGGGTAAAGAGTGATACTTAAGTACAAACGGTTGGGAAGCGCAGAACGGGAACATGGTTCACTTTGTGAAAGTGAGCGAAATGTATGATATGTGATTGTACTGAATGAATGATAGGGCTTGTATGAGACGACAAGCCACAAAGTGTGATGATGTTTTATGAAAAGTAGGTGGAGGTGGGCATGGCGATGGGACGATAGGTGGACGTCACGTGGGTAGAATCCACTGACCTGGAGTCTACACATGGTGCACTGCCTGAAGCGATGAATGACAAGAATGTCACTCTGAGCGGCGAGGGGAATGGGTCGTGTTCGCCATCGCATTCGTATTCTGGCGGTCCGTGTGGTACCGATTGCACCGAGGCGATGGAAAAGGCTTAAAAGCTGATACGGCGCGCGAACAAGTCTGTTTAGTGATTGCGGGATGGGGGGCAAATCGGTGCGATGCGGAACCCAAGAAATGAGAAAGTGATGTTTCTGGGCATCTGCCTGGGCACGCTGCTGTCCGTGGTGGAGGCGGCGAGACGTATATTCGACCGATAGCTCGGGAACTCGGAGGAGATTGATGACAACGCGGAGGTGGAAGCGGTGATATACATGCTGGAGGTAGACAAGAGTAAGAGGGACTGCGCCATGCGACTGGGCTTTCGAGAAACGACCATTCGACGAGACGACTGCGTGGCGACATGGCTAAGTGGCGCGCCAGAGCTTACGAATGAATCGTCATCGCTACGAACCCTAGCAAAACTCATTGTCATTGAATCATCATGCAGCGATAAATGAAATTGATGCCTTTCAATAAAATGTAAGGGAACTTTCGAGGAATTTAATTTTTTCAAAAGATCACGCTCATGGAAATGTCAGTGAAACAAAACCTTACTTAATTTTCAATGACGTTGGTCATATTACCTTACCACACCAGTCATCTTGTATGCAAGTCTACTGTAAACCCTTTTAGTTTTCCCTTAACGATTTTTGCCCGGGGAAGTGCTGTAACTCGGAAATTTTTAACAACATCGAACAGAGAGACAGTCTCAGATTCATGCTTGTAAACCCGAGCGGCTTGCACATGGATGTTACGAACGATCCCGGGCAAACCTCGTTAAGGGAAAATTAAGAGGTTTTTCAGTAGACTTGCAGACCAGATGACTGGTGTAGTAAGGCAATATGACCAACGTCATTGAGAAATAAGAAAGTTTTTGGTTTCACTGACATTTTCATGGGTGTGGTTTTTTGAAAAAATTAAATTCCTCGAAATTGCCCTTAGATTTTATTGAAAGGCATCAATTTCTATTACCGCCACATAATGATTCTAGGACAATGCGTTTCGCTAGGGGATATGGAACATCCGTTCTTTTTTGGGACGCAGCTCAATTAGGAGTTGACCAGTAAACCTGGCCTACGATCGCAGCCGTTCGTCGGACCGCTGCCTGGGGGGTGGAGGGATGCACACTCACCAAGCAGGCCATGAGCAAAATGCGAAAGCAGCACCCGGGGGGGGCCACCGGGCCGATTTTGATTCGTAAAAGCTTCTGTTCAAAGTTTCAAACCGCTGCTTTGCTCCACGTTATTCCACCCGCTATCGTCTCTCTGCCCCCATCGCGTCTGTCGGACGGACGTGGAAAGACTCGTTCCTCATGGCATCTGTCCATCACCTTTCTTATCGCCTTCTTCCATCGTCTACGGTATGATCTCGAGGTTCGAAGAGAGGCTTCGAGCATCTTCTGACGCGTCGTGTCGTTATGAGGCCGAGTTCACCTGCTTCGTGCTTAAAACGCATAGTGTTCCCAAGCAATGCGCCGCGGAAATCGTCCATCCCGCCTAGTCCTGTCTTTCGTACCCAGCTTGGTTCTTTCTCGATCGCTATTGGACGTCATCGTCGTCGTAGCCGTCGTCAACATCCAATCCGAAGACGAGAAGCTTCATCCTTCGTTGCCATTGTTGTCGCCACGTCCTCCGTTTACAGCGCTTTCGAGGAATGATTTGGTTGCTACTACGGCTCTGCGCGATGTTGGTTGAGTCAGGTGCTTCAAGCAGTGCCAATGGAATGATTGCGTTCGATCGTCGGCTGTGACACCCGTGCGCTTATTGCAACGCTTGATGACGTGCGCGCTTCTCAACCTCGAAGATTCTGATCGTTTCTCATGTGAAACCAAATTGTGAGACGATCCGCAAAATTTTGCAGCGCGGCGCTCGTTCGTTTCTGTATGACCTTGGTGTCATTCATTTCTATAATTTGAGCTACTGGTTCATTCTCAAACTGCACGCTCTTCTACGAGTTCCCTTAGGTCCTACTCCAACGCCGAGTCTCAACATCAGTCCACAACATCTCTACCCCCGAAAATGCCCGATCCATGTTTTCATCTCTCTTAGCTTCATAAAAACTCGCTTCTTCAAGACATGTTTTCAGAAACAGCAGCGCATTTTCAACGTCCTTCAGGATTTGAAAAGCGTTTCCCATGATTATCAGAGTTTGTTCTCTGCTTTGACGAAAACCCTTTTCTCCGTTTAGAACCCATCCAGCAACTTTGGATACAGACCTTGGATTCAAACTCTCCGCCTCAACAGAGATCCTTTCTTGATTGTACATCGTCTCTTCAACGTTACTCCTTCAGCGGGGGTAAGTGTTTGGGGAACGGAGGAGGAACATCATGTTTCTTAGGCGAAATACAGGCAACCCTAGAAATGGCTTTGAGTTGGTAGTTCCCCCATTTTCGTCACTTTTCAGTGAAATGTAAGGCTCTTTGACTTCCTCCCGATTCCGCAACCTCGCCTAAATCACAGATGGTCCGCGAAGCTCCAAAGAAACACCGATGTCCAATAAACTGTGGCTAAGAACCGTAGGAGAACAAAGACTGTAAAGCTTTGTTCCATTCTGCCTTCTGCTTTTCTCATCCTACGACTTCGTAAAATCATTGGCAAGAATCGAGCTAATATTTGGTGCTGCATTTGCTCTACCTCTATCACCGAGAGATATTTTTTGTTGAAAGGTCGCAAAACCTTTCCCAAACGGTGGCCAACTCTCCCAGTACATTAAGTTGCTCTCTCTTATTTTTCTTTTTCTTACTCCCATGTGGTATGGATGCAACCGCTTTGGATAAGTAATTACCGGATCTCGCGTTCACCTACATGTGCGTCATACCATGCGATTTGTCCCACTTTGCCTTCGCTTTTATGCGACAAACAAATGCGTCTCTTCAAACATTCCATTCAAGTCCTGAATTGACTTTCAGCGAATATTCCTCCGATAAGCAAAGTTTTGGCCGTTGGACGGTTGGCCATGTACTTTTTAATTGATAAATACACGTGGATAGGTTGCGGAGGACCTGCTGGAGCTATCGAGTAATCCATAGCAGAGAAGCCGACAAAATCGTGGTCTTCAGCTCTTGCTCTTCGTTGAATGAAAACGCTTGGAAACCCGAGAATGAAGATTATCATCGATGGTACTCTGCGATGAGCATCAGGTTTTCCGAGATTTTGTTCGCACGAGTGATGGGTTCCTACTTGACACTGCCACAAAAATCTCTCTTTGCAGCAGAGTGGATTTTTCTGCCTTCTGTCTACGGAGACACTCCCACAACTCTTAGATTATAGAGAACTGTGGGAAGTCCGTTTGGATTTAAGCTCTCCACTGGTCTATTCGTTTCTTTCTGTCTGTGTGTTGAGATACTTGATCAGTACAGATCTGTTCCGCAAGCCCAGATCTTAGAGTTTCTATTACGCAGCCCAGGAACTTGAACTTGAGGCGTTTGGTTTCAAAAATCTTGTTTTGTTTCTAAATCGTGTTATTCTTTTCACTTGAAACGCTATCCTTTTCAAATGTTGCACTTTCGAATTCCATGGAATCCGAGATCCTTTCCATATTCTGGCTGGGAACATGTTTGAAAGTATTTCTCCTTTCCTCAGATGCATGAGAAGGAGACTCTGCGGAAACTCTCAAGTCCTCCCTTTTCACAGTGGCCTTATCATACTCGATTTCATTGAGCAAGATCATGTTGCAGTCAACAAGGTTTTTATCCGCTCGAAAGCCCAAACCAGCTCTAAATTCAGCAGCTCACTTCAAGTCGATTGCGATTGTACGAAAGATGTCTGCTTCAAGCATGCTTAAGAAACGGGTATCCAAGAGTCTGCAAAGCTCGCTCATCTTCATCTATCCCAAGCTGGCGCTGAAAGAGCTCATACATGCTCTCTGATGCTATCAACTCCTCTTCTGCACTATGAACGTCCTTAGAGTTGCGTGCATTCTTCTGCACCCATAGAAACAGAGACAACAGCACTGTATGCTCAATTCCAAAAGCTTCCAGTGCTTCCTGCATTCTTGTTTTAAGGCCGTTGATGTCCTCTGTAATCATTGGGTTTAGCAAACTGCGAGGTGGAGTTTCTTTCGCTTCCTCCACTGCCGGACAGCTTTGTGGGAGCCTCTGTACGTTTTAAAACCGTTGCGACAATGTTAGACGTCGAGCACACATGCAAAGAACACAGACCAACGTCCTTCTGTCTCTAGGTGGGCAGACAGGAGGGCAGACAAAACTGTCCTAGTGTGGGACGTGACGAGTAGCCAGGCTGTGTGCCAGTCTCTATTGAGTGCTACTGACAATGTGGTGTGTGTAGGAATCAGTGCTAACGGTTTTTGCATTGTCTCAGGGTCAGTTTATAATACTGCGCGAGTTTGGAACATAAAGAGGGAACAAGATTCCGGAAAGTGCCTTCATGGGCTCACCGGGAGAGTTTTGTACGTATCTGCAAACGAAGACGGTAGTTGCATCGTTTCAGGGTCTCATGACAGCACGGTACGTGCACGAAATTGTCGAATTGATCAGGCTTTGGGATGCGCCCCTGGGAATGTTTATGCTAACTTCAGAAGACGCTCGTTGTGATTCCACCGTTTATTATCTCGCTTTCTCATGGTTGACGAAAATTGACTGGGGACCGTTTTGTCGTAAGATATTCGCTCACGACGTGGATGGTAGCCTTTTTTGCTGGTTATCTGCGACGTAGACGTTGAGAAGGTGTATCTCGACGATGACGTGTGCTGTACGCAATGTTTGGACCAGTGCAGAATGAGTCGATAAGAGCATCTCACGCTTATAGACAGCGAGTCTTCCAATATCTATACCCATCTCTTGGACATTCGTCCTGTGAGAAAATCACTTTCGCTCTTCTGTGTACTACACCTACGTTATCCCTCAAGAAACCTTCCTCAAGCTCGGTATCTCTGTGCTCCTTTACGTTTGCGCGTGTGCCGTTTGTCGTTGGATACAACGGCATTTCCGCACCGTAAGATGAAGCGCTCTAACGATTCGAGCTTTCTCTCATCTTTCCAAGTTCAGCGATCGTACAAGTTGCAACTGAAGTATGAGAATAGATCAGAAGCAAACAAAACTTAAAGCGCAAACCCCTGGCTAAGAAGGCCAGTATAGGACGTCGTTCTTAAAAAATGACAGCAGCAACCCATCCTTGCCTCTCTCGCAGGGAAGGTAAGTATGAACTTCTTGACAAAGTTTGCTTCGGACCACTTATCATATATATGATAATGAGATCCGTATTATCGCCGAGCAGCTGCGCTTCGCGCGTGCTACGAACTAGGGATATTCGTTGCTGGTCGAATTCATGGTGGGCGATGATGCGTAGCTTAACGATGCCCTCTGTCATCAGATGCGAGACGGAGATATCTAACGTGGAGATGAAATGGTCGGCCACAAGAAATCGGCAAAGCGGTCTGCGGCACCGTACAGCCAGTACCCGCTCAAAGACCCTGTGTACAATCTAACGAGAGCGGGCGAAGGAGGGCACATATTGGGGTTGGAAAGATTGGCCGCAGAAAATCTGCGGCGCAACCAATGTGAAATGAAGGCAACGCAACGGGCGTCCTGGTTAAGACGAAGTGGGATGAAAGTCACACTTCCGAGAAGACAGAAATTTTCACGCATGTCGAGTCGAAGAAGCTCAAGACGATGTTCAAGAACGCTCTCAACACGCGGGCCACCTCATAGCTACGCAGCATGTGCTCTGTCTTGCGTGCAAACTTGGCTCCCATGCGACAGTACTCTCGGTCTCGCACATTACTCCAAAAATCTGCGCAGTACACGTGCCTGAGGTGACTTGTCTCGGTTTGTACGAGCCTGTGATGCTGAGTGAGTGGGCAGAACAGCAAACTACTCTAAGTTTCGGTTACAGTTCCTCGTATTCATCATCGCCGCCCGTCGACAAGGGATACTTTTGAAGCAGAAAATCGCATACATTCGTCTAATAGCAAACATTCGTCTGAGAGAAGGCGATACACTACGGGTGAAATCGGGGACCGAATTCATGCAATGAATCGGAAAGGATTCAAACTTTGCAGTAGTGTCAGAAGTATCGCGGTCAAAACCGATGCCAGAAGACGGGCACACATGTTGATCCCGGCGGCTATAGCAGTGGGTGTGGTAGCAACAGCGGCTAGTAATACGCACCTCCGCTAACGGCGCGAGCTCAGCGGCGATCTTGATGATTTCGAGAGGATAGATAAGCATGGGAGACGCAGGACAGGCAGTACACATGGTGGCGGTTGACAAAATATGGGCAGCTTCCGTATATCAAACGGGCGGAGAGACAGAGACGCAACCGAACGCATGGCGGACGCGTTTATAGAGGCGTTAGTGCGTGCAGGCACGCTCGGGCTGTTATTCGGCATCTACGTGGGGACGGCGGTGCTGCGGTCGGTGATCACAAACAACGTAGCGCTGCCACTGTTGTTCTCGATGCTGCGACGAATCGTGCGCAAGCAAGGCGTAAGCCCAATTTTGGCGCTGTATAGGCTGAGGGTCGGCGCGTCGGCGTGCTTCTCCACGCCCATCGGTTACCAGACCAAACTTATGGTGCATATGCTCCGGTGGCTATCGCTTTGCGGGCTTGCTGCTGTTCAGCGGGCTGCTTCATCTGGCGCTGGGCGCTATAAGTGTGCCCACAGTGCACGCAGGGCAGGCAGTGCATTGAACTGGCTGCACAACGGCACACTACCTCCGGTGTAAGTCGGCGGCGTTCTGTGCCATGCGCACCGTGGGATACTACAAGGCATGGAAAATGACTTTTGAGTGTATTCGTGGCGAAGCAAATGGCGCGCTGGCGGCTTTCATCTAATTTTTATCCGCTCTGATCGCTTTTCAGTTGTGATTCCTGGCAGCATAAACAAGTAAACTGGTCAGCTCCCGCCAAAATGAGCGCCTAGTATGCAAACAAAGCGCAGCCAAAAGCCTCCCCGACAGCGTCCGGTCCTCTTCACTCTTTTCCACCTTCCTATACCTCGCCACTGGCGCTCCCAATAGCTCCCACCCCCGATAATCTCTTCATGTCTCACCAGATGCAACTGACGCACGGCGCCAGCGCAGAGATTCAGCGCACCAACATGGCCACGGACGAGCTGCTGTTGCAGGTGATTGCCTTCAAGCCCATCGCGCCTACCGAATCCGCAAATGTCAACCCGCCTTGTTACCGCTTCTGCGTCAGAAATGGTGCCCATTTCATGCAGGAAATCCCCGCGTAGCTGCTTACCGCTTTTCTGACCGATGGCCATCTCACGTACCTGCCGCTCGTTCGCATCAAGGATTTCACCAGTAACAACGTCCAAAATAAGTGCATTCTCATCGTGCTCAACCTTATCGTAGTCTCGCAGATGCCCACCAAGATTGTGAACCCCGTCAACACCTATTCTGCTCTTGGTCGGCACCAGAATCAACGAAACAATGGAGCTATGCAGCCTCTGAGGGCAGTTCTAGCCAATGGCTATGCAAGACTGCCTTCCGCTCAGCAGCAACCTGCACTCGGTGGCTACGGGGCCAACGGCTTTGGTGGCAACAAGAGCTCTTGCGGCAGCTTCAGAACCAATTATCTTCCGTAGGGTTTGGTTGCCACGGAAGCCAATGGAATGCGTTCAATCTATATTCTAGTAGTAACGGCTCTGTGGACAAGATGAACTCCGCTCCGACCAACCTCTTCCATCTAATCTAGACTATCAACCCTTACCAGAACGAATGGAACATTAGTGTTCGTTTTACCTACAAAAGCTATATACGTAAGTCACAAAACTTCAGTGAAGCGGGGTAAGTCCTCAGTTGCGATTTCACCGATGAACCCGGTTCCATTCGCATCACGGGTTTTACACAATGGGATCTCGAAATCTTGTGGAACGCTCACATGAACCGGCTGTATGAGATTTCTCGTGGCCAGTTGAAGCAGGCCAATGAACGCTTCAATCTTTCGACTTCTAAGTTTGAGATGGCTTTAGACAACAATTCTGTGTTCAAAATGATGAGTGATGATGGCTCTTTTGTGCAACGCAATTACATCTTCACCGAGATTACTGAGCTTGACTCCATTGGTGTCAAATGCAACTGCGACATTCTCGATGTCGTGCTTGCGATAGGTCCCGTCTTGGAGATGAGAATTTGAAGCTCTGGAGAGCCATACACTCATAGAAGCATCAATCTGACAGACAATTCCAAGGCGTCTGTAGAACCTACTTTATGGCGAAAGCAAGTTGAAACATATCTCTCAGAATAAGACCTCGCTCTGCATCCTATTCTACTGCTACGCAATGCATAACGGGGGAATTCGCCGGTGTCTGTTTAAACGTTTCTCGCATGACCACAATTGAAAAGGATCCAGTCCGTTTTCCTGAAGCTAATAAGCTGAGGGCCTGGTTTGATGATGGTGATTTTGCCTATGTGCATGTACAGTCCGTGACGGCTGGTCCTGTAGGTGGCGGCAAGATAACGGAAGCCCGGAAAACGCTTCAACGAGCAAAAATGGAGGACTTGAATCCAGTATTCTCCGCTGGTGGTAACGGAAGTGGAGCTACTGCAACGTTCGTCACAGGCCAAGTGGCTAGCTTCCTTCCAACGAAGGGTGATCTGTACTACCCTGGTGTCCCTGAGTTCAGGAAGAAAGTGATTCAGCAGGCTCCAGGTATCTGGTACAGTGAGGGTTCGGGAAGAGAACTAACCGATGATAAGGTTGTATGGCGGCACATTGTCAGAATGAGAATCACGGATTCTTCCTCTTCGGAATGGGTGGGCCGATATAATGAGATTGAGATTGAGCAGCTCTTATTTGGTCGCCCCGCAAAGGAACTGCACCTACTGAAGGAAGAATATCAAGTCATGTACGAAAACATTTTAGATGCCGTGAAATTCCGACAGCTGCTAATAAATTTTCAGGTGAAAGAGCGTATATGGTGAGATGTTCAAAAGATCCGGTGTACCGTTTCACGTGTGGAGATGATCGATTTCGCCTTGGAAGTCCATCACCTGTTGAAATAGGTCGCTGAGTATGGAGTCATTTAGAATGAATACTTACTGTTTACGCATCAGATACAACACAGCATGTGAAATTTATTAGCAACCGTCATAAAGAACCATAAACGATAAGCCAATCCAATCTGTGAATCGATGAAGCCTGCTTCTTCACATACAAAGTCGATCATCGGGAAATGTTTGTATGAGAGACGGATGCTTCGGGCTCGGCCTCTCGGAGAAGTAAGGGTGCTTCAGCGCATCATCAACAGAAATAAGTCGTTCAGGGTCGTAGAGGAGCATCTTCTCCATGAGATCAAGGGAGTTCTTGGTAGTCCAAAGTCTCCATGTTGATGGCCCTTTCATGTCATAGGATTGTTCGCGAGAATTGCTCTATGTATACCTCTGAAATGAGACGCACTTTGCGTTCGAAAGTTTAGCCCGGGACCGTCGCAGGTGCCGAGCACCACGCTGGAGCCATCCTCGGCGTGGTCACTCATCTCCGATGACTTGGGAAATCAGAACTTTCTTCACCATCCCTGTTACAGCTAAGCTCTCACGAAGCGACAGTGCGCTGCCACGCTCCCGCCCCAGCGTCCCACACCCACCGCTCTCATTCTTGCCAAACGACGCACACGATGCGATTTGCATCGTCACTCACTGCCACTTTCTCTACCTCTGCCGCACAACGAAGTGGCTGCGCCACGGCGCTGCCACTCTGAACATTCCACGCACGCCCTTTCTCGTCCCCAGACCCAGACACGATGCAAGTGTCGTCGGCACTCATTGCCACGCACCTCACCCAACCCGGGTGCTCTTCGAGCGGCTCTGCAACTGATGGGCCGCTGAGGGTCTCAAACAGTCGAATGGAATGATTTTCTGTATTGCACGCAATTCGTGTGCCTTCCGGGCAAAAACGAACAAAGCGTTTACGATTCTGCCCCACACATCGCTCCAACGCCCCCGTTTGCCTGTTTCACAGACGAGTGCCTCGATTGCGCTATTCAGCTTTCACAACGCTGTACCCGTCACTTTAGAACGAAGCGAATGCTACGACGCCGTGCTTCTCTTTTGATTGGTTCACCCTTGTAGCCACTGAAGGTTCGGTCATACCAACCCACATGCAGCACTCTCCCGTCATGACATAAAATCCAGATTTCATCCTCCTACGCACGCATGCACAACACCGGTCGTGAGCCTGACACAAATGACAATTCCCCGCAACCCGCCTGATGCAACAGTCCAGTAGATACCTCCATTCATGGTCCCGCAGCTTCTTTTTCCCCTCTTGGTCACGAACATGCTCGCCAGTTCACTTTGCGTCCCGTGCCAAAGCCACCGCCCTTGCATCTGAAACCAACCCTCTTTCTTGCGGTGCTTTCTTTCGGCAAACAAAATGCTCAGCCTAGCAGCTCTTCCCAGAATTTCTAGATTGTCGACGCGGTCGGCATATTGAGAAACGTTGTTGTTGCACACTGCTCTTCTATGTTACAAGTCTTGGATGAAGTTGTAAAACTCGTTCCTACACAGTCGCTGTACAACCAATTGCGGTTTTGAAAGCAACCACAGAAACTCTTCATCATATCCTGCACGGCGAAGAATTCTGCACACGTTCGTTTGTAGGTACCAATCATCTTCAGCCACCCATCAAGCATTACACAGCGCAAAACTTGCAGGAAGGAAGGCACTTCGCCGTTGCGTATGTCAAAGCAATTCTATTTTCCTGTGTGCCTAGAGGTCTTAATGCGTGCAACAAGCTTGAGAAGTAGAACGTCTTCAGCAAAATCTTGCAACATAGCTTTGGAAATCATTAAAGTTATAACGAGCAGAATGTTCGCAATGCAAGCGCCTCGCACGGAATCTCAGTTCTAGCGCGACATTATCCACCTTAATGCTCTCGCGAGGTTCGCGTCCTTTCAAAGACACAAATTAAGAGAACGAGAGAGTGAGTTTACGTGAGCACGCGGTTACTGCCAATGGATGATGGAGCGTCTTACATGATAAGTAGAGTCGAGAAAGAGAAAAAAGGCCTACATCAACTCTCTTTTCGGACGGGCGAGAACAAGAGAAGGAGATAAGAAGAATGTTGGAAAACTATCCCTGAAAATTACGTACGACGACTTCCGGACGTCCAACGTATAGGAAGAATTCGTGCTTAGGCTAAACAGAGCCGTGGCTCTCAGCGACAGAAGCCAGCATTTTCGAATGAATCCGTTGCTGCTCAAGAATGTTGTGAATTGAGGTATAAGAGAGATCGAAAGAAGGAAAGAGATTTCCGTGGATAAGACAATCTTGTATGGACAGAGGGAAGAACTATTTCCTGGTTACATGAGAAACCAAAACGACTGTGGGCATATAGATGCAAGCAAAACATCAAACTCTGAAATTATGGGCTGCGTATTGACTCGAGCGACACTCGAAAGGTAAGTTGTCGAGCCCGAAAACAAACTGAAAGTAAGATATGAGACCGAGTGGAATTGGTTCTCGCCAGCGGACGATACTACTTTACATGTTCTCCCTTCGACCGTCACCAGAGGATAGTCGGCGGACCTCATGTGTCTGACATTGAACTAGCCATGTAAACGGACCCCGGGTGGGGTGCTCAACGTGTACATAGGCTTTTAGCAGACCTACTTAGGTGAGTGTGATCTCGCGGACGCGAGAACCTGGGTAAAGCTAGCCAGAGCACTCCCCAGTGAAATGTTTGTGGAGTCGCGCTCTTTCCAGTGGACTCTACTCGAGTGAAGCTCTGGAGCAAACCACCCATGTGTTTTATCACTCTCACGAGTATAACTGCGTCCGGTTACGGTGGTCCTCGACGCCTTACAGACGACTTAGATTAGCACCTCTGTAGGTACATCCAGCAGCCACTTCAGCTTTCACCAGAGTTACGGTGGTACAGAGGGTTCTGTCACTGGTCTCTCATCTCTCACCTGAGCGGACCTTCGTACAGTCTGGTGGGTTTCGATCTCCCGAGTTTGCCTCAAACTTCTACAGAGCTAAGATGCTGCCTGCGCCTTGCAAGCTACTACAGGCGCTTCATCCATAATTTCTCACAGACATCGTCGGTTTTACATGCTGTCACTTCATGGACGAAATGAGCAGCGCCTTCGAGGAAATGAATAAAAAGCTGGCCTCACCGCCTGTGCTGGCCTTTCTTGACTTCGAAATTCCCTTTAGCGTCGACACCGAAACCTCTTCCTTCGCGCTCAGAGTAGTTCTTTCGCAAGAGAAGGGGGACAAACTATATCACGCCATTCAGTTCGCCAGCAGAAAGTTGACAGCTACCGAGAAGAAATACTCCGTGTGCGAGAAGAAAGCCCGTTGCGAGAGGCTTTGCATTGAAGAAGTTTGGAATTTTTCTTCTCGAATCTCAGCTGTTTGACCTCATCACTGATCACCAATCGCCGAGTTATGCGCCGCCGAAGGCAAGAAAGGCTAGAGCCGAGATACTGAAGTAAGACCACTCTGGTTGGGGAGCTTTACTGGACGCGACGGCGGTGACGGCGGCGCGCTAAGTAGTGGGCTCCCTAGAATTAATGAATAATATTAACTAAAACATCCACTAAGTGGGGCAAACGCCCACATGTAGTGGTCAACCTCTCCTCAGTTCCTCCGTGTCCCACGTATCCGAATCATCTCGATGGCAACCACTAACTACTACTAGTCATATACTGGTGTGTATAAGGCAAACAAGTAAACGGGAAATATTACTAAGTCCAGCCAAAATCCTCATACGTGAGCGTTGCACAACACCGGGTGTATATCCGGGCAGCCCCATTCTGGGCGTGCAGTCAGAGGTAAAGTACGGTAGAAGAGGCACTAGACCAGTATCATTACAGCGAGTCACAACGCGTAGGGTATCCAAGTCAACGTTGTTGCACAGAAACAGAGCACAAACGAGCTGCACAGCGGTGCACGGACTCGCGAGATCAGAAAGTATTCCTGAATAATGAGGGCCAAACTTGTGTAACAGGACAGAGTAGCAAGACCCTTATGACGGATATGAAAATGATGAAACAGTAGGAATCATGCCCTAATGACGGTCTAGAACTTCGCAGTGGTATAGGTTGCATGACTAGCCCGGAATTGCAGCGGTTGACCCGGAAAGGGGAGAAACCGTTAGCGAGTGGGAAGAAAATCAGGGTCTGAAGCCTCCTTGAAGTTTACTTTCCGTAAAGTGGCGGCGAGTGCCGCCATTCATATACGGCAATTGAAATTATGAACTAAAATATCTGAATATTCGGCGCTGCCTGCCAATACTCTACATGTTTTAAACTGTGGCCGGTTTGACATGGCGCACCCAGCAAATTATCACAATTGTGCAGGAAAACTTCTTAAAGAAACTTCAAAATGGCCATTATCGCAACGTGTTCTCATTGCATGAGCTGTTGAAGTCGGTAACGGATCAACAAAATATGACCAGCATCTTAGTGCATCTCTGTCGAGGGCGTTTTGCTTCACATTTTTCAATTTGATGTTAAACATTATTTGGTTCGCAATGAACGGGATAGTACTAATAGTACTTATGACGACGAAAAGTTTTATGGTGGTAACACTGTGCTAATTGAATTCGAAAATTTTCAAAAATATGTTTCTGTCGAACATGAAGTATTGAATAGACGGATGAAGAACTTTTACTTCTTTCTGCACACATTTATACATGATCTGTCAAAACATGTTCTTTGTTTTACTGCTGTGGCAAATATTGTTCAGATTACATTGGAATCTAAAAACCCTGTGTCGAATGCTTAATAAAATTTCTTTTATTGATTATGTTAGGAACCGTACTAGAAAAATTATTTTTATATCCTTTCTTTTTTTTGGGGCCATATTTTTGGACACTCTACGTACGTACATGTATAAAACATTATGTGTTTTAGTTCTGATGGGACTGTATAATATTTTGAACAATAGTCATATACCGTAATTATTTCAAATGTCATCGATTGCTGCTTTATGTTTTCTCGATATTTACAGATTTTTATACAGTTCAAAATTTGAAGAGAACCAATTCATTTGTAAGGTTCAATATATGTTGATAGTTTTCTTTAAGCAAATATTCACCAAAGGCCATTGCTTTCACTGGTTTCCGTCCTGCCAAATTTCCCGCAGCTCCCGGTTCTTTCTATTTAGGTTTTATCTCTGTCTATGCTCAATTATAAGAACGTAGTGTAGCTACTTTCTGAATTCTATAATAAGTTCTAATGAATAATAGTGTGCAACATGTCCACGTTCCTGCGATGTCCAGCCGCGCGAGCTGTCGCCATGCCGCTAATCTCCGCGAACGGCGCCGAAGATCTCAGCATCGAAAACGATAATTCTCGTTGCATATCTGCAACAGAGAAAAGCGAAGAGATATCTTACCAACAGTACGCATTTTCTTCCCATACCTTATAATTATTTATAACAAGTTTGAGAACTTGCCATTGTGAATGGCAAATTGCCACAACGAGGTAACATAAAATTCATGCACGCATGTTGCAATCTTTCTCTTCATGATGAACAGTCCATCCAGCACATGCACGGCAGCGTCCTCTAGCCCCTGTGCGCGTCGACGTTTTGCGCCGCGACGACCACCTCCAGTCAGACAAGCGCCCTTTTGCAGCACGTTTCGGCTGCAACGCGCATCGGCGTCGTGTCGGAGCAGCGGCGGAAGCACTTCGATGCGCAGCAGGGCATGATGCAGCGTGACGGCGCGGCGCGTGTGACGGATGAGCCGATCCGCTCTGTGTCTAAGTTGCGTTACGGGCTAGATTCAATCTACCTGCGATCGCGAAACCGTGTCGTGCGTGTCACACGCGTATCGCACGCGCCGCGCGCATGTTATAAGCGCGCAATTGGTGTGCTCGCTGAACGCGTCGCGCGCAAGTGAGCTTCTTCCTCGTCGCTGTCGTTGCTGTCGTAGCTGTCGCCGCTGTCGTCGCCGTCATCGCCGTCGTCGCCTTCGTTGCTGCTGTCACTGCGATCATTGCCTCCTCCACCGCCGCTTCCTGCCGCCGCGGCACCATTGACGTACCCCTGCTGCATCAACCTTCCGGTGGCGTCATGCCCATCATTTTGCCACGTCACAAGCACATCAGCTACTGATAGTTGCCAGCAGCCGCGCTTCGGACAGCGAATCGCCCTCGGGTTGCCATGTCTACGGCACCTCGGCCTTCTGCATCGTGTACTTGTCCCCAGCGTTCATTAAGTTGTCTCAGAGTGGCATTCTCTGCTCGCAAATTACGATTTTGGCGCTCGACCTCTCGTATGGTGGTACATTTAGCCTTGCAAGAAAAGCAAAACAGTCAGCTTGTAGCTTCCCCTTGTAACGACCTTTCACGAAGATACAAGCTTCTGAATCAAACAATGTTTGGTTCAGCAGTTTATAGCTTCCACGATTTGCACCGCTTAGCCGTGACATACATACGAATAATCTGTATTTTTCATTGTTTGATTCTGAGATCTCTCCAAAAATAACTTGGTCTGAGGTCAACTTCCCGGTGCTTCGCAAGCCATGTTCAGATTCTAAGAACGTGGCTTCACGAAATAAACCCGAAACACAAATGCCTGCAGACAAATACCTGTGCGTATAATAGTAGTAACGATACATTCCACTTTCTGCGCTGTCTCAATCCGGAAGTCCGATGAAGACGATAAAGCTTAAAGCTTCTTGTGACCGTAACTCAACTTCTGAGAGCGACTGGCAAAGCTTGAAGAAACTTACTTTCTTTGCTCCATTTGATCGGTGATGACTCATCACGGATTAATGGAGCTGGCACTGATGAGAGTGGACCTTCTGTAATTAGGAGCCCCAGCCGGCCGGGCGGAGGCTTCTAATTACCGAAGGGGCGGAATGTATGAAGAAACCTTTTTCTAAGCATTTGAACATGACGACATCGCTAAATGATTGTCGCGAAGGTATAAGCTACACTCGCTGGGCGGTAGAGAGAGCTACGAAAAGGGCGCTATCTGGCACTACTTTGCACCACCTGGCAGTGCCTGCACATGTACAGTTGCCGTAGCCTGCGAGTACAGGTGTAACTCAAGTAATGTTTGCTTACAATTCGTAAAGTGAGAGGTCATTTCGTAGCCTTGTCACGAATTTGAAACATTCGAATCGAAGGCAATTTAAAGTATTTAAACTTCTCAATAGGAAGCGCTCATTGTCTTCGCAGCACGAAGGTAGTGGGCACTTCGTAGTACGAAGTTCGTAACCTTGCCCTTCAAAATGCTATCGAGCTGTATGTCAGTGTCAAATTCATCGCATAAGCAATGTATGTAGTAGAGGCGGACACCGTTTCAATGGCAAAACTAAAGCCATTAATACGGTGTCCACATACATTGCATATGGTATATTCGCTGATGCCAGTGGTCATCATCATGATCCCAGGCAAAAATCGTAAAGGGAGAACTGAAAGTGGTTTCAGTAGATTTGCAGAGAAGGTGACTGGTGTAATAAGGTAATATGAACAACCTCACTGAAAAATAAGTAAGTTTTTGTTTCACTGACATTTCCATAAGTGTGATTTTTTTAAAAACTTAAATTTCTCGAAAGTGTCCTCAGTGTTTATTGAAAGGCATCAATTTCATTTACCGCCGCATGATGATTCAATGACAATGGGTTTTGCTAGGAGATGATCATTGAGTCCTAAGGGTATGCAACAGATAATGGCTCCGAGAGCCATCATACATATTCTCCGTGATTATAACGCGTTTGTTCACAGCTGTAATTATGACAATAGCTCGAGAAAAGCGCTGGTATTCACAGCAAAGATCTTTTTCTTCCCACACATAGTAAATTGGCCATGAAGAAATACTTCCAGCTCTCAGAATCACGTTCTTCGCGGATCATTCTGATACTTCGTAAGCAACAGTTCGGGTAGCGATGCCATTCAGTAACTTACGTAATGGACAAAGTGCAGCCGTCAAACACATGCACTGCTCTGGATGATCCTTTAACCATCCCGAAATTATTGGGGCGTCCCTACGGAAGAAGAAGTTACCCTGATCGAGAAAGCATCACTTTTGGAACTCACAATAGAGCGCGCACGACGTTCATTCGAGTATTCCCGTGCTGCTAATCTTCGCGACGAATCCGTTACGGCGGAAGAGTTTTCAAAGCTCACACATCGAGAGATTCGATTCCTGAATATCGAGGGTCAGCTTCGCATAACGGAAGGCGAAGTTCAGCACCGTGGCAGTTGTCGCAATGAAAACGTGGGATCATGTGAAGGAAGCGCTAGACTCCTGCAGTCCGAGAAACAGAAAACAAATCGAAACAGAGCTGCATAAAGCTTTTATGGATCCTTTTACTGAATCGAGCGAAGTAGTCTTTCAGCGGTACTGCTCCGTATTTCGAAGGGTGTCAAAGGTTCATAGGAATTCGTGTGGTGCGAAGGACTCGGATTGCGCGCTGTTCGATGCAGCGCAAACCGGAATTCGCGAAGAGCGTAAGCAACAAAACCCAGAATAGGACTTTTGCGTTGTCGTTTTCGGCTTGGTAGGGCAGCGGACAGCTCGGTAGCGGTAGCGATAGTAAACAAAGAACCTAAAACAAGAGATTCGGGCTGGATAAATGCTTAATGCATAATAGGCTGTTCTAAGCAATCCTCGCGGGCGGCGGCTGAGGCAAAGAGCTGGAGGCGTGGCGGTGGCCGTGGCGCCGGCACGGAAACTGCTATAGTCTTTGCGGTTCAGGCGGTGTAGGAGAAGAGGTGAAGGCCTGAATTGAGCGAAGGGGCATTGGGGCAAGCTTCAATGCTCCTGGCGAATTTTGCCAAACTTCGGCAACGTTTGGCGGGAGCGTCGGAGCTCGCCTCAAGACCCAACGTTGACGCCGGGGCCGAAGGCTCTTGTTGTGGCTTCGGCCTCGGCGTTGGCGTTGGCGTACCTTCCACCCAGGACGCAGCATTTAATTGCGTGGAGCCCTTTCCGTGTCTTTCTCGCTCTCCAAGCACTTCATGGCCAAATGATTAGCCCAGATCATCTGGCTACCTTATTGCAATTAGCTTATCACCCAAGGGAACATTTGGGTGGTATATGTCGCTTCATGTCTGATATGGGGGTTCAGGTGCCTATTATGTGCCATGTTTGGCACAATGTCGTATAAACGTCGTATCTGCGTCACATATCTGCCGTATGAGTGCCTGGTGCATGACGGATGATGGTAGATGTAACGGAATAAAAAAACTTAGGTTTTTGAGATTGGCACTGTGCCTGTCGTATGCGAATACCATCCATAAATCAACCATGCGCACGCCATAGATACGGCACACATACGACATACATCAGTTTTTCGCCCACAACAGCCACATAGTGGACACTTGAACCCTTTTGTGAGGCACAGATAGTACATGTACCACCCAAATGATTACCAGGGTCATGTTCATCATGACGTTTCAACTATCCTTGGACGCGATTTTGTTGTTCATTTTTATCACTTCACAGTGGGGAGGTACGGACATGCCCCATGCAAAACTCTACATAGGAGAGGCTCGAGGCTAAACTCAGGTATTGGAATATTCCGCATGCTCGTTGATCCGCTTTGAGCTCGACTTCTGTCGAATAAACGTCCCTTTCCCGTTTCACGTCTTTCATCAAACCGATTCCGGTGTCTCCGTGACCCATCAGTAATGCTGCAGCTTCTTCAGGCTCGCTGATGGGTCGCCCAGTGTAGCGTCCGCCTGTTCCGGGGGTGTGAGGAACAACGAGAGCTAAATGGAACAAAAATAGACTGCAAAATCCTTTATTCACTTTCGGATGGGCAGCACGCGCGATCTCGGCGTCGTAGATCATCTTCTGTAAGGCCCATCGGAAAGCTTTTACAGCTTCACCCCACTCGTCGAGATAACCGCGCACGTACTCAGCGGAAACCCGTGGCGCGGGGTCACCATAGGAGACAGAGATGCACTCTGGCACATCCCCCGCTTCCAGGTCAAGTGGAATGGAAGCGGCCACGTTCAAAACGGGTGTGGAACGGGATAACTGGAGGTGTCGGTACTGACAGACATGGGTGAGAAGGCAGAGGATGAAGAATTGGGTCACATGGTGCCTTGGCTGGAGATGACCTGACAAGAGAAGCGAATTGGAGCAGCGGCATCCAATCCATTTATTGTTAGAACACTGGGTCTGAGGTTGAGGACGTGAACGATGGTGGCTGCCGAGGAGAGGTCGGGCAGTCGACCAGGGTTTCTATGGAGAATCGGACCTTCGAAAATAAGGTCGCTAACGCAGCTTTCTAGAATATCCCTCAAACTAATGTGTCTATGAGTACTGGCCCTTGCGTCGGAATTAGTGTAGAAACTGTGCGTAGAAATCGACAGTGGAGTCTTCTAGAAGCTTCTAGAAATTCCTGCAACGTGTCCATTTGTAGAAGTTCCAGCAAGGCACAGAAACTATGAAGTCAGTCATGACGTCAACTGACGAGGCAGACATCACACGTGACATGTCTTGGTAACATTATGACAACTAATGTCAAACAAAGACTCTGAGGATCATTAGGGTATCAAATCGGATCGCTAGACCACGGGGAATTCAAAGAAAGCATCAAAACATTAAATGACTAACTAAAAGCATAGCAATATAACAAATTCAAATAAAAACATGACCAGAATTAACGAAATCCTAACATTTATGCAGTACACTCATGATAACGTGGACCGTTGCTGACGGCTTTCCTGTCACACGTGGCAGCGGAATCATGCACCGGCCAGCAACGGTCATTCTTTACAGCGGGCCTGAACGACACTGGCGCACAGCGCAGTGCACGTCCAGGCCCAGAGAAGTGCTATACCCATCATGGGTGATTTGGAAATTTTTTAAAAAGAAATTCTTGTCATAAGTCGTGCTGCAAAATTTAATTTCACTATAGAAATTCCGAGAGAGAATATTTATACACTACCCGCCTGCGCATACCACCCCACAAACTCGACGATGAACCCTGTTACAGACTTTTACTACTTCTTAGCCTCTCTCTGTCCCCTCTTTGTTGTTCGTATCCTGCTCTTAGCGACTAGGTCTTGCCACTCTCTTGCGCATACAACACGCGTTTTCTGCCGAGCTCACCGTTGGGTAGAGAATATCTGTGGCTTATTTGCCGCCGCATCTTTTTCGCACCAGGCATTTTTCGTCTCAGGTGCACCTCCCAAGTAATAGACGCACCGTCTTTCATTGTTACACTGCATCTGGCTCCGCTTGCCGGTTCACATTGCATTTCGACACATCCTTTTTGCCATTTTTCTGGCTGGTACTCTCGAGAAACTTCTGTTAATTTACGCCTCCTACCTACGGGCATCACCTTGTGGTTTGTCACCACCAATGTCTGATTGGCTACAGAAATTGCGCTCACAGAATGGTCACAGAAACAAAATCTCAGGATACAAGTAGCGTGGTGACGAGGGTCGGAGTCCATAAGTTGTTGAAGTGTACTAAGGTCAGTTGTTCATGTGATTTATCCGTTAAGTCTCCAATTATTATACGAAGTACGTCACTGGCCAGACCACCAAAGTGTCTAAATCCCCGAAATTCAGGAAGTCTTTGTTCTTTGAGAGATAAGAAATGAACGAAAAGAAAAGAACAGAATACGCGAGCCATGGGTTTATATTCGCAGTGAACGAATACGTAGAAGAAACAGAAAGGGAGCTTGGCAAAATGTATTGCAGAAAAGTTTAAATTTGTAAAAGGGAATCAAAATATTGAAATGATGCAGATAGCTTTTGCAGGACAAACAAGAGATATATTAATATAGATATTGAGAATGTTGTTCTCAGTAAACAGTTTCTTTTATCGTTGTGAATGGGCGTACAACATTCTCGAAAAAAGAAAATTACGAAACGTGAAATAATACTCTGGTACGATTTAACTATTGAAGGAAAGCCGCGGAAAGGTGCAATGAATCGATGAGTAACAAAATATTCGAAATTTCTCGAGGTAAATAGCGAAGTCCAAGGCGAGACTGGTAGGAAATAATAATTATGTTGTTGAATGTCCAGAATCGAAACATATCTATCCTTTTTATCCATGTGTTAAACATTTTGCGATCGTTGCTTACATTCTTATACACCTTAAATTCTTTAGTATCGTTCTTTCCACCGGGAGAGAAAAGATGCTTAACAATAGGCGTGCGGTGGCGTGTTCTCAAACGAACCCAACGTTCTATTCTTGGGAAGACAACCTGCATCCGATGTTGCCATTAGTATCTGGAGCTGTGGCTTGTTAAAAAGAAGTACAGCCCGGCTTCCGAAGATGTGCTGTAAATAAAAAGGTCCCCACAAGAAAAGCAAACTACTTTTACAGCTAATGGGTTATAATAAACAAATTCTATTATTTGAGAGTTTCAAGAAATGCTTGAAACGCGGGTTATCGGGGATATGTTGTCAGCTTCTCCAAAGAAATGCATTAAATCCACATATTCTTAGCAGACTAGTAAACAAAACAATAAATCCAAATTGAAACCTGCTCAAGTGGTCTGGGGGCTGTCTACCACTCTTTACTGATGCTTCTTCTCCCCCCCTTCTCGTCGCGTGGCGAGGACAGGACGAGAAGCGCCCTTTTTTTAAATTTCAAGCCACGTGTGGTGCATCGTGCACCACAAGTGGCTCACACGCTGCCCCCTTTAGGCCACGTCACCGTGGCACAAGCCAAGGATCTCCTAACAAGACTCGTTGACTGCTCACACGTGGAAGCGTGGAAGGTGGAGGAAATTGCGGGTGTGCACCCCTCGGCGCTGACGCTCTCTTCCCCCCTCCCTCAGCGCTGCTGACGTTCTCCTCTTCCCGGCCACCGTCTTCCTCCAAACCTCTTTCTTTCTCGCAATCGTCTTCGTTCGTTGCTGCGCCGCTGGCTCTACGCCCTTGATGATACTCATCACTAGCGCTTTGCGCTTCTTTTGCACTACAATCATCCCAGATTTTCCTGTCTCGCTCTTTGCCTCGTCGAACTCTCTGCGTCCTCCTCGACAGCGCTTCCGACGCAAAGCTATGCAACGCACCTTGCTTAAAATCCTTCTTCGCCTCTCTGCTCGGCTCTGTGACGGGCTTTGGTGTGAACAGGTCGGGTATCAATTCCCTGTGCATACACCCAGGTCGCATCCTTGATAGTTTCGGTTCCCGCAAGGTTAAATCGATAGCTGCTCGAAGCCAAATGGTGAGGGGGCACACGTCTAGCCGGGTTTTATGACGGTTCCTGTCTTCTTTTGCCCGAAGCACGTGCTCTCCGTCCTACAGGGCGTGAGCGTGAGAAAATATATGATCTCGTCACACTCTGCCATGACCGAGAAGATGGCTGCGTATCTGCACATGGAGACCGTCGCATCAAGTTCTCCAATCTCCTAGAGAGGGTTTACCTCTCTCTCCGAGAGATGATTTCTCTCATCGGGCATCAACTCGTACGGTTCCTCGAGGCCAGCCTAGAGCACTTTCTCAGTTCGAAATAGATATTCGCTCCTAGCTTTACAGAACCTTCGAAAGACCGTACTGATTATGATCAAAGAACACCCGGAACGGACTGGAACATTCGTGCAGTGTATTGGAACAACGGCAAGAACATGTTCATGGATATCGACGAGCCTAACGGCCAGGCATTGCCCATTCTCCTTTACTCTTTGGTTCTCGATGCCAATCATGCACCTTCCCATCACCACATGACGGAAGATTGTCGCTTCATGTTTGGCAGTCAAAGCCGCACGCTCGCTTTCTTCAACGTTCTCCGTTGGTGCCTACGTCTGGGAAGTGAACGGAAAAACCTACTTCTCGCTCATTCCCGCTCGCTTAAAGAAAGCTCGATTATTCCAGGCTACCGTGAGCGGAGCAGAGGGTTTATTCCCTTCCAGAATAATTACGAACTGTGCATTCAGGCCGCTGGCCGCAACGCGTTGTACATCTTGAACTTTCGGAGCATAACGACATATTGGCAGTACTTCGTGAGGATGGCGCATCGTTTAGAACGTCATGGAAACTTACCGATGAGGATCGGCGACTTTAGGGACGCCTAGAAACATCTGCTGCAGTGGTACGTCGCTCTTCATCATGTCTTACGCTGCGATAATCCAAGCATCACTAATGGAGTCGCATTGACGTCCGAGGGCACCAATGGAATTTTTCATAGAGTCGTAGTGGACACTTCGCGCCGGGGTCATTATGAACTGCGCTGAGCCCTACCCGTTACAGCTTTGCGAACGCGCCCTGGAGACTTGTGTGCAAAGTCGGTCTGCTTTCTGGTAGGTACGAGAGGTACGCGAAATGCGCCTTTCCGAGAAGCCCGGATGCACCAAAAGGCCGCGTCACCGGGTCCTAAGAAAATCATGTTTTGTCCGAGAGTAATTCCGGGTTGTGCACGGGTTTATTTAGAAAATTGGTGTTCATTTACGGGGTGCGCACGGCGCGCGTACGGAGTAGAATGCAATTCTCAACACCCAATTTTCTAAACAAACCATGTATTTTCCCTCATGATTTTACCAGTGGCGGAGATGGGAATAAGGACAAAAAGCGTAGAAAAACGCGATATAACGCAAACTTCGCGAAACGGGACGTGCTCACAACCCCTTTATATTCGGAGTTCAATGACGCTAGCTGACATCACTGCCACATCCAATGCAACTAGTAATAATCTGCGTAAAGTTGAGAGATTCCTGCTTCTCATGTTCCAAACATCTTTAGCCATTCGAACCCGAACCACCTTACAACGGTGCGCGTAATCTCTGCTGCGCCCCTGCTCTTCGTGGATCAGGTGATATATACTACGTGACTCTCGCTTGCAACTGCAACTGAAGGTAAGCGACGCGGAGCCCATACAGCACCAATCTGCGGGCATGCACGGCATTCTTTGTCACCTTGCCGTGGTCGACACCAGTTAGTAACGTGGATGATCAGCCTTCTTGAGCTTGTAAGAACCGTGGGAGAAAGACTCGAACGGCGGCCCCTTTTTGCGGCTATTCAGGGCTTGGGCGTGAGCGATGCAAACCTCATCGCCCACGACGAGTGCCATAATTTCTTTCTTCACTTCTCGCGCGACGAAATTTGGAGAAAACTGCATTGCGCGCTTCTTTCTCTCGCTCAGTAGCTTCAGAGTTTTCTTTTCCAGCCTTGCGTCGGAAGCCAACCCCATGGTGTCGTTCGTGAGCATGCAGCGCCTAATGCGGTACATCAGCTCGAACACTGAAGCCACTAATCTTCAAAGACGTCAAAGACACCCGTAGATCACCTTTGAGAGAGCTTCCTTCCACGGACGTATTACGATCTTTCGGATTGCTCTTCTGATCGACCCCACCATCCATTAAGCCCTCCTATTAGACATGGGGGCGTATGGCAGCACGGGCATCCGTGCTATTTTCTTCTCTGTCATATAGACCTCCACCGCAGGCGATGAGAAGGAACTATCGATACTGGAGACTATCGTGGTAATGGGAACAAATAGTGTGATGATCTTCTCTTCCAAAAAGTTGGTAAAGGTGTCTGAAATGGAGTTCTTAGCAGCGATTGCGATCGCCCAGCCTATCGAGTGGGCGCAAAGCGGTTTCCGTCATTGGAGCGATTGTAGGGTGTGCCAAAGACAATGGAGAATCTTTCGAACAGCCCCGTGATGGGACTACGAGGATTCGTCCTGTACACGGGGAGATTCTGGGAAGGCTGGTACTCGTCACACCCCTTGACGCAGTCCTTTAGGTCATCATATACCGACGGCCACCAGAGTCTCTAGCGTATTACCTTCCTCGTAGCTGCTTCGTTCCAGTGCTCTACTATAGCACTGGGACGAGGCAGTACGAGGGGGGCGATACGCCAGAGGTTCCGGTGGCCGTCTGTATAGGAAGACTAGTATTCATCATGGAACATCTGCATCCTCTCCAGACGTCCCTCTGGATGGGAATGGCCATAAGACCTCCGGGCTCAAGCTTGAAAAGAATGTTGTTTCCGAGCATGAATTTCTTCGGGTTGCAGCAAACCGAGAGTCCGAAGCGAGGGCTATCTTATTGAATGTTTCGTTGAGGAGATTATTATGCTTTCGATCTTCATCCGCTTCCCACTGAATAACTAACGCTTCTTCCTAGTCTTTCTTTCTTTAACGTCGGACATACGCGGAGTTCTGTGATCCATGGAGGCTGGAAGTGAATTCTCGCTGCCACGGAATGATCTCTCCGCTGATAAACATGAAGGAACGAATCTGGGCATCGGCCTCTTCGACGGATTGGTTGCGTAAGCTGCCTAAGCTTGACCATTGATCTGATGCTATGGTTGAATGGGAGAGATGAAACAGTTTCCTCAACTTTGCAAACAGAGGCGATATTCTCTGCTTGAGGCGAGAGTTGAAGTGCCAATATGCGCCAATATGAAAACCGGAGGCACCATTATTTTAAGGAGACGGCAGCAGGCAATCGGTTCCAAGTCATGTAGCGTCGGTTGCAGAAAGTGGACGGCGAGTGCCACTGGGTTTATATGAACGACTGGCTCGACGTTTATTGAACATTGACCGCCAGCGACCACGAGCTCAAAATCCACGTCTTCACTACGCTTTTCAACTGGTGCAACATGTTCTCCCGCGGCAGTATAGTGACGTTCACCTCGCACGCATCGATCTGGACGCCTCGGGCGGTCCAGCGTTGCGCGCTGACGCGATGTGGCTGCCGTGAGAGACGGTGACGGCCTTGTGGGTCCGCAGCAGGTAAAATCGTCGCAGACAAGCGCGGCTCACAGGCGCGGTCGTTATCGCCGTCGGCTTGTTGCCCCCGGGGACGCTATTTTTTCTTGCTCGCATCCCTTGCGTTTCACTTACTATGTGTTCTGCAACCCTCTCACTCGCTCTAGCGCCGTCTGCTTGTGGCGCCCGTAGCCGCCATTTTGTCTTACGCTCTGCACTCGCTTTCCACTTGGTTTGTGTTCGTCTGTTCCCCTCTCTCGACCCTCTGTCCCAAGTCTCTCTCCTTGAGTTCACCATGCTTGCAAGTCTTGGTCCTTGTCCACTAACCGTTGGGGTCCAGGCTGTCACGGGCACGCTTTCGTCGTCTCTCGTTAACCAGCCCATCCTACAGGCTGTCACCTCTGTGATTTAAAGAGATTGCGCGCAGTTCCTGCACCCATCTCGGCTTTTCTAGTGCTGAGTGCATCTGCAAGACCCCCTTTTTCCCAACTTGCTTGTGGCAATCCGCATTTTAAATTATGCTCGTCGCGTCTGTGTGCGGCGCAGCTTACGGAAAAAAGTAGGCCGAGGATAACGGAGGAAGAAACGGCGCCGCCGCAAACAGCCACATAGCGTATGCCATGGGGGTGACTACGGCAACGTCGGCGTCTGGGGCTACAGCATGTACCACAACGAAATTAGTGCCCATGGAACCGAAAGAAACGGTGACGACTACAGCTGTAGTCGATATAACGATAGCAGAGGGGATGGCTACGGAGGTGGTGAATAGGTACTTTCAAATGGTAGAGGCTACGGTGATGGTGATGCCGGTGATAGCAGCCGTGGCTTTGGCAGTTGCCGAAGTGGCACTTGTTACGAAAGTAGCAGCGGTTTCTATGCTTGCTACGGAAACATAGTGGTGGCGAGTAAGAAGGACGGTATGTTTATGAAGGCCACGGAGGTGGCATGATTAGAGATCGCGAACTCGGATTGGAGAGTAAGTGATTGAGATGGTTTGAAGATGCCTACAACCCGCTCCACAAGTTTGAAAAAATACTTCTACATGCATCTGGTTTTCAAGAGCCGTTCCTAAGAAGAAAACAATTGAGGCGCTCTCTCCAATGCAGAAAATAACAGTCATTGGACGCAAACCTTTGAAAGTAAGGTGCGTCTATTCATTGAACAGTGCTGGTGATCGAAGGTTTGTAGGATTTATTCAGATATTCAACAAGGTCCAGACGCAAAAGGATACCGTATTACCACTACCAATGAAACTACAACTTTGAAAACAATTTTCTCCTTATAAAAGAGAACAAATTAGCTTCGTCCACAAAGAGAATCTCTTTAATTAAAAGGATCTGATACGTTTCTTGCAGGAATGGCTCGAGACCCACCATCAAATTCATGTTTTTCATCGTTTCATCTTTATCTTTGGCACCAACCTTCCGAAACATCCCCCACAATCTATTTCGTTTCAGAATTACTTTTGTAGCATCACTAAAATGCATGTGTATTTCCTCCCATAGAGGTGGAATATCTGAATAGGACCTAGGCTCAGGATAGCGCGATTTTCCATTACCCATGTACTGTTCGTGCTTAGCGATGGCGGAAAGCACAGGAAGGACAAGATCAGGATCCTAAGTCTCGAAATTAGAGAGTAAATCTGTTACAGCCATATCAGACTGTGAAAAAGTAAAGTCAGACGTTGCTTGAGAAACAATAGCGGAATTCTCTGATTTCAAAGTAACTTCAACAGCAACATTCCATTTCGCACCCATTTCATTATTCTTATTCTTCGAACAGGCCAGTGAAATTGGAATATAGGCCACAATATTGCCCAAGATTTCAACACAAACCTGCAAAGCAGACGTACCATCGAAAGAGAAATTATAACACATCATCGCATCCGTCCCACATGAAGGGTTCAGCACCAAATTGTTGGCTCTTTGATGAAGTCTCGGAACCATTAATTTCATTTTGACACCATAAAAATCAAACAAGCATTGCTCGCGATCGCTGGATAACGTGGAAAGCCAATCATCAAGACTTTCTCTTGTGTCTACATCGGACGTTTCTTCAGATACCACCAAAGTAAGAAACTAATGGAACCCAATGAACAGAAACAAGAATTGAATTGGAAATAGTAAGGTAAACCACTCCGGAGCATTAATTTCAATAGCT
Organism: Gracilaria domingensis; assembly: GCA_022539475.1. NCBI lineage: Eukaryota > Rhodophyta > Florideophyceae > Gracilariales > Gracilariaceae > Gracilaria > Gracilaria domingensis. Next base: position 141,791 of record VCMS01000057.1, read on the forward strand.
AAAATTGCGGAGGCAAGATGTCCTGCCTTAATGAAGAAATGTTTGGATCGTTCCTTTTCATACTTTCTAGTAGACGTTGTGTACTTTTGTGTCCTATCCCGAAGTAGAGAAATGTTCTGATGCAGCACGATCCGTATTCTATTCGATCGAGCGGATGGCAGAAGTCCCGACGGGCTCTTAATACCTGCTACGGATTTAGCTGCAATAATACGCAGCGTTTTCTCAACTTTGGGCGTGCTCCATCTAGTCCAAGCCGGCGTATTGATTGACCTACTTGTTTAACGCTTGTGCCTAAATGCGACGCATCAATGTGATCAAGATACCTTTGAACCGGGTTTGGGTTCCGTGATGAAGACCGCGAATTTGCCATGAATCTTTGTGGTCAGAGGTTATGTCGTTTGCAACGAACGCTGGAAGCTGAGGGATTTGGCATCGAGATTGCATTTTCTTGCAGCTTCCAGCTTGTCCAATCTCTGTAAGAACTGTTACTAAGCTTGGTCCTCTATTAGCTTTGGAAGCTTGAGGCCAGCCCCTTTACTGACGCTCAACTACTAAAATTTGTGAAAAGTCGTCCTCAGTAAGGGAGTGACATTGTCAGCCATGTAGGAGGGTTCACATACGGCAAAGAACCCTCCATTTAGGCTTGGTTTTGGGGGGCTACACAAAGGTCGTGTATGGGAGCTCTGATTGGGGTTCTGATTTCGAGGAATGACCGCGCTACAGACTATGTTGTGCTGCGTTTGCGTTGAACAACTTGTCTGCTCTATTTTCATCACTTTGTACCAAGGGTGCGCTTTGCTATTGATTTTCAGCTTTTCTCGCGTAAGGTATTTGAACATCTGATGCATTACGCATTGCGGTATATTATCGATTATGTAAGGGCCCATAAAATTCCCCGAAGTCGAAATATGGCTGCGAAGCACGAAACGCCAAGCGCATCAGCTGGAGCGTGCTATCGACGGAAGTTGAGGTCAATGCACGGGCGGTTGTCGTTGCAGTGACAACATATTTTACAGCATCATGCCGCACGAGCCAGACTCTTGAAGTGGTTCTGAGAACGGTTTATGCACCTTAGATTTATCGAGGTACAAAGCAGGGCTCTCAAATCATCGTCGTTGCTACTCGTTCAATCATGCTGTTCTTAAGTGCCATCAGTCTCAACAAAGGTTTTCCTCTTCGACAAAGTCTGTTCCACTTTCCACTCTCTCCTCGGCAGCAGATAAATTTGTGCCGCTCAACTGCATATTATTGGCAATGTTGTGCGCCACACCCTGCTCGGAAAGTCCGGTTCCGGCTGTTACTGTCATAACTCTCTCGCCACCACCAGCTGCTTACTAAATGTGGTCCTGCTCACCAAGACGTTCATGTTGCTTAAACGCGTGTGACGCCAAACCGTCGGGACATTCTATTCAGTTAAGAGCATGAGTTTCATATGCTTATTTGCGCTACTAGTTCCTGGCTTCAACAAGTCGAAGCTTCGCTCGAAGATTTGCATTGACGCCCTACTTACTATTTATTTTCTCTATCTCTTTCTGATGAACTTTGTTCGTAAAATAACTGTCGTCTCGGTCCAAGTGCTTGGACAATCTTGGAAAAACATTATCGTCTGTAAAGTATGCACCAAGTTCTGAGATGAATTGAAGATGCTTGTTAGGGAAAAGAGGTGTCCAACTGTTCAGAACCAGACACAGCTTAGTTTCCACGGTATTCCAACTTGAACCGTAGGTGCACTCGCAGCCAAGAAGCTCACGAATTGTTTAATACCCAATACGCGAGCTACAGGTATTATCGAACTTGTCTCACGGTTTGACTTCAAAAGGCGCTACCAACTGTGGCTGATTCTTATACTGAATGGCGTGATTCGGTCTTGCCTTGCAATCAATGAAACTGAAATCGGTTCTTCGAATCCAGCAAATTTGTCGACTCGAATCGAGTCCTACCGGACTGGGTATTGTACGCATGGGTGGAAAGGGTGGGAAAGCAGGGCGATGGACAAGTGGTGGAAAGGCATCCTACTCATAGGGAAGGTCCAGATAATGTCACGAAGAACTTGAAACATAGGCAGCACTCAATCGTCCTGATACCAATATCAACCCCAGGCATAAGAATGATGTGGCCCCTCATGGTCTTTGAATACATTGACGCCGCTCATAGACATGCTGAGATTGAATTTGATAATGTACGTGTTGAAAATCTTGAAAGTTGCGGTTGCCCAAAAGACGTCTAAGTGGTGTTCGATTGCATCACTGAATGAGGTTAATTAGGAGCGGTGAAAGAGCTCTAGAGCTGTTGATCAATGGTTCCAAAGAGATATATTCTTTCGGTAAAACACTTGTGAAGAATGATGCCATCCAGCAAGAAATTAGAGAGTGTACATGTAAGCTAGATGCAGCACGTAGTGTCTCGTTGCGTGCTATTTCTTTGCTGGACAGGGCAAATGTGCAAGAAACAGAACGCTTGGTCTGCTTCGCGAGATTTATAGCTACGCAGCTGATCTATGATTTAGTGGGCCAAGCGATACATATCCATGGTGGTTTGGGTGTATGACAAGATTGCACCTTGAAAATTTTCAAACTTCATGCGAGAACTCTCCGCAGAGCATCCGGTGCTGGTGGACCACAGTTGTGGAACCAGGCGAACTTGGAAGTGAAGAGCAGAGCAGAATTATAACAATTACAGGGTCCTCCAACACTGAGAGGATAACGGGGTGATGCGACAGTGGACTGAGGTAATAGATAAGTCGAAATTTCGAAGAGGGAACGAAGGGGTTTTTGAGAATGGATGGTAAGATGCTTTGCAATCATCTTGTTTAAAAACTGATAAGTACATATCTCCATGGTAATTCGTTTTTTTTAACGCCTGTCATTTCTCCAGACCGTTACTGCTTTGCGCTTCAGTTTATCCAGAATGGAAATGGCACAGAACTCAGTACATTCAATTCTGCCTCTTGTGGATCTGTTACGAATGATTCTCCGTCGACTGTGGTTGTTCCCACCCTCCCTCGCACTGGTACGGTTGCCCAAAAACAGAACTTGATAATGAAGAACATGACACTTTTGCATGCGGGAACCTCCTTACCACCAAGATTGTCCCGTTACGGAATCTTTAACGATCTGCAATCACTTTGTTCTTCCCTGCCAGCAACTTGCTGCCACTATCACCACAAGCTCTTGGCGTGGAGATGACTTCTCTGTCCTCTTTTGCATTTTTCGTGAAGAATGGTCCCATTGGCGTATGTTTCGTGAATTATTAGCACGTTTTCACGAATGGAAGCATGATAGACGTGAGAAAACCCCGAAATGTAAGGCAAATCGATTGAAAGTCATACGCAGAGCAGTCCGGGAAGCAAGGTAGAAACTGCGGAGTACGATCTGATATTACCAAGTTTAAGGGGTCCCAGCGAAAACTCGTGAAATTGAATTGAATCAGATATTTGACTGAGTTTCAATCGTGCGCGGTCTTTTCTTCAGTAAAACCATGACCGAAGTCATTATGTTCTCAATGGATCAAAATGCAATGAAGATATAACGAATTAATTGTTTTTGAGAAAATTGAGAAAACGAAGATGCCTTGAACATTGAGAATATTTTCTTCACATGCTGAGGAACAATTCAAACATCAATGACGGAAGGTTTTACCTGGGGGTCAGCTCTGAAGGTGGAAAACGCTAGGGCGTCCTTCCAACGATGTTATTGCTTGCATGTTTTCGTGTTCGGTGCCCTCTCAGTTACGATGAGGTTCGAGAATTCACCCTTAACCATCTTCTTCGGAATTTGGTTTTAATAAGCCTGGCACACCTCTAGACTGCTAGAGTTCACAGGCATGAACAAGGCTTTGCTAGTTAGAAAGCGAAAGCCAAGAGAGACTCAGCATCTTTAGCATTTCTTTGCCGTTCTAATTAGGCAAAGTTATATGCAATACCTGCACCATAACTTTCTGCCAAGGTGAGCGATAGAAACTGAAGGCTTCGCATATAGATGTAGCCTCTCTACCTTGTTTATCATGAAACATGCACTGGGATTGTTTCAATAACCGATTATATCGTCGCGGGTGGATTCGTCTTTAAAGAACCTTGGACTTGGGCAACCATTACAGCCGCTAAAGCAGAGCTACTGCGGGACACCAAGCGCATCCTATCTCCCGGATGTCCTACCGGTTTTATCCTTACTGAAGATTTCACTCACCCAGTGAAGGAGTAGTAAGTGTATTCTAAATGCATGATACGTTCCGATTTGAGAATATTGGTCATCTTTGCTGTGAAGCATGAAAGCGTAATGTAGCTGAAACAAAAAGAAAATGTGTTAGTATTCCATGGCTGGTGTTGTCTCGATTGAATCTTTTAAAGCTCACAGAGCCAGGATGGCAGCGATCATGAGAGGTCGTACAGTACATTTAGTGCTCGAGTCTCAAGAATGCAACTCCATTATGGCGAAATGATGAAACATGAGACAGGAATCGTATGGCTCGAAGCAACTTGTGCTTGTAATTGACGAAAACCTACCGTCGAAGTCTTAGAGGGACGCGAAATCAGCAGACCGGTCAGCAAGCTTTCAAATACCCACTATGTAATCTCTCACTAACAAGTGTGAGCTGAGCACATGAACGGCTCAGCACGTCTCACAAAGGCTCTCTATCTATCTCACTGCCAACGAAAAAGAATGCAAGAGGGTGAACAAGACCAGTGCAAAGAAACAACTCGGATGAACTGCCATCCATCGATATCTCAACGCTGCCGTGCGTTTCTACGCTTCTTTGCGGTATCAATCCGTCATTATTGCGAACAATATTTTGCGGCCTTGTTCGTCGTGTGACCTGAATTCGCGGGCAAGCTGCTCGTAGATTGTTCGGCCTAGCCTGCTACTGATATGGCGCATGGTGATGTTCCTGTACGTCCCAAAAACGTTGGTGGTGATTGAGGTGCCTGATATTGCTCGCGTGTATGCATTCTCATTCGTTGTGAATTGTACCCAACGGTTTTCGTGTAGTCTGTGCGTGTGATACATTTCTCTCTCTGTGCTGCGTGTGAGAAAAAGATTTCAAAAGTGCAACTCAGCCCGGCGTAATGTGTTTGTGGACGTTGTGAACAAGGCTTCGGCGAGATTGTTGGGGAATATGAGGATGTTGTGCGTGTCAAATACATTTTTAAATCACCACGAGACCAAGTGATGGCCTGAAACGCACCAGCATTCCAACTGGCACACTGGTACAGCTTGTCCAAGTGACGCTCGGCTGCTCCTTGTTCGAGAGCTTGTACTACGTGAATTTCTTCACTGTGAACGTGGCAGAGCTGGGAATGGTAGTGACTGCGATATAAGCTTGGAGGCCACCTGTTCGCAAAGTCGCCTTCAGCACGCTCTCGTCTAGGAGGCGGGGAACCTGAAAGTTCCAGCCACATCACCAGGCAAAGCCTACTCGAAACAGTCCGTACATGATGAGACCTGACGATCAGAGATGAGCAGCATTTCGTACGTCCTAGTTACTGCAAGAAAATTTTGACCGTTCATCGGCCTAACTACGGCGCATGAATTATTTTTTGTAAATTCGATTCCACCCTCGAGACTGGACATGGGGCATATTTCGGCAGGATATTAATTTTTTGGAATAAATTACGCCACACTCGAGGCCATAACTAGCCCAGAACTAGTGTTCGTAGGGCCGCTTTCGCCCAACATGGCGCTAGTCGGCATTCGAGTGGACCCTACATTACAGCGCGTCTATTGCTGAGGCACAATGCGGCGCTTGTCTCTCCACTGCATGCGCAAATATTAACAAAAATTTAATGCTCCTCACCATGCGGAAAATCTGAATGCTCTACTCGCCACCGAAGTGCCACGTCTATATCCCACGCAGCAGCGCAAACTTGCGCACGTGCCGCGCCGCGGTGCTACCCACATAATTCCACCATGCCAACCGCAGCGCCACCGCGCAACGCGGCGGGGCTGGCGGTGATGCCGTGTTCGCGCTCTGCTCCGTGCCGGACGCGCACCTGCTGAAAGACTTCTGCATGGAGTACGGCGCGAGCCAGCTGCTGCCGCCAACGCAGGCCACGCGCACAGACCCGTCCACGGTTCTGCTTTGCGCGCTCGCATACAACGCCCCGCTGCGCTCAGAGTGCACCTTCCTTGCCGCCCTGCAGCACGCCTTCTACTGCGCGTGCCAGCACCTGCCGTCGCCGCCCAGCCCCCGCGTGCTGTGCATCACGGTGGCTCAAGTCACGTTGCTTCTGCTCTCCGGGCTCAACGTCGTCGCGTTCCTTAGCCGGCGTCTGGTTTTCGTCGAGCATCTTCGCCTTCCGCTCAGCTGGCGTCGTGCACAACGCCGTCATGCGCCGTTTCGACCTGTGTGACCCACAGCAGATCTTCCGTGTCGAAGGGTTTCGCCACGATTTTTCCATGTTCTTCGAGTTTGCCTTAAGCATCCGCCCTTGCGCCTTTCTTGAACCCACCTTATCCTCTACGTCCCCTAATTCTCTCGCTGAACTGCAGCGAAGCAATCAGCTATTGTCCCTCTACTTGCAGAATATTGACGGCCTGGAACACACCGCCGCCGTCTCCAAGGGCCGCACCGTGGTGTCTCATGGCCCCTTTCCCAACGCCAGTTGCATTTGCTCTTCGTGCGCCCACCACGTCCCTGGCTTCGCCATAGCCCGCGATGTGCGGTGTGCGCGTGGCCCACGCTGTCCCTCATGACGACGAGACGTGCTCAAACCCGACTTTGTCTTCTGTGTTGAGCATTTTGCAGACCACGTTGGTAGCTTCAATGCCGCAGATGTCAGTTGCGCTAACGTGCTGCTTTTGTTGGCCACCAGCTTATGCGTTGCGCCCGTGACCCGTATATCAGGCCTTTTCGACATCAGGGTACCGAGTGTGCGCATTAATCGCAAACCTGTGCCTGCTCGCTTCGACGTGGTACTACTTGGCGACTGTGACGATGTCGTCACCTTTCTTAGGAAGCAGCTCGGTTGGCCCTCAGTTCCGACAGTGCTTCTGCTCCAAATTCCAATCAATTGACGTATCGATTTTTAACCTTCGAGTCGCTTTGTCTTTGAAATTCAACCTCCAGCTCAACAGAGTGACGCTAAAGACAGAGCTGTCAGTGGGGAATACAGAGACCAAGACAGCTTCGATAAGGAACGTGACTGTCATATCGATGAGAAAAGTTAATAACACAGCCATTCCGGTCATGCGCATCTGGACTAGCATTAAGTCAAATATCTCTTGGAACAACGGACCTGGTGCACCCCATTTATCTCTTCGCCAAATCGTAACTTGAACCGCCACCGTACTAGCTTTGGAGTGCAAAACTTCAGCTCAAAAAAGACGCCGTATGGCTGTGTAGTAGCTCTATGAGACGAACCCGAAGGGCGATCTGCGGTTGGATACACAGCATATGAAAATGGTCGTTTTCATTAATTTGCCGGGCAGGTCAGTTAGCTTTCCTCAAGTTATCATGTGGTTTCTCGACTCATCTTAGCCCCAGCAAATGGGCGTCCAAGCAAGGCAGCTATTGCTCGATAAAGAAACAGCTAGAAATACACTCTCATTCCGGCGAACAGTGGAGCAAAGTGGAAACTGATGCAGTGTCAGTGAAAACTCAAAAACAGATCGATTTATGTCGCGCATCTAGCCAGAATCACATTTCGATGTCTCGCTACGTTGATACTGCATGATAAAAGGCATTTGGTCCAACTCTCGCAGACACCAGTACTTTCCAAGTCACATCAAGTCTTTCACATGTACAACTTACCGCTGCAGAGAGAACATCAGTCTCATAGTACTTTAATTTACAGTAACGTTCTTCAGTCATCCTACTTTCGTGCCACCTGGGCATTTTCCAATCAACATTTTGCATCTCTTCTACAACTTTGGGAAGAACATTATGCGGTTACAGATAGAAGGGCAAGAAGAGCCATATTGCCTTAGTAAAGTGTGACTCCTTTAAGTAGATGAGAAATGAGAATATACGGAGACGGAATACTGAGCCGACTATCATGCTGAGAAAGGCCGTTGAGTCGCTTTCCAGAGTGGAAATCAGGCGAGATCAAAGCGGTTATTTTCCCTAAAGATTGATAGTTCGTGGAGGCCATCTCAAGGAGACATATTTTGCTGGTTGGAAGGACTTTGTGCAGATTTTGAACATACATTGGCATCCAAGACCAACGAAGAGCAACGATGGGAAGGTCAAATTTATCTCCAAACGATTCTTTCGACAGTTTGAAGAGACTAATTTATGATTTACCTTAATATTCATGAAGCGTGCCAGGAGAGCATCCATCTTCTTTTTCCTTCTGCCAAAAGAGTACCTCAGTGTGGTCTTCAAGTAAAATACTCACAAATACTAGAAAGAGAGTTTTATTTGAAGGAAGCTTAGCTGCATGAACTATAGAAACCTTGCAGCGGCGTCTTTCCTCAGAGATGAACCGTTGTGTGAAGCTTACAAGACGATCTTTACTGAAAAAAATGTGAGATGAAGTTTAGCATTTCTTGGAATATTGTACGAGCCTTCAACTTCGTGGGCAGTCTCACAAATACGTCGCAGAAAACCGTTCGGATCTCGTTTACATGCTCTCCACCTTGGTCATGGATTACCTCATGTACAATAGTTTAAGAGGGGGCTTTGAAATTTTTGGAGACAGTTTCTGAAGTTCCGTCCCAGCCCCGACTTTGGTTCTTGAATCCCAGAGAACAAAATGGATGTCCGCATGGTACCCCGTAGATTTGAAATCTCGATGTCTACGGGATATCATCTAGATATCTCACAGATATCCATGATATCCGTGTGACATACAAAAGGTATAACAGATGACGTACAAACAGATATTTATTTGCCACTATTGAAACATGCAGCAAATATTTTGAGAGGGGTAACTACAGATATGAAGAATGATTTCAAAAAACAAATATGCCTCTCCAGAGATTGCTCAGAAATCAATCGAGCATCCAGAAATCGCATGACTATCTTTGGTAGAGATATTGGAAGCATTGATATGTGTCGTATATACATTTTTCTTATATTCAACTTCAAAAATCAGATGGATATCTGAGAAATCACTCGGATATCAATCGCCAATCTAAGGAATATCGTGCGGATATCAACGTGTTTCTGGGGGGGATGGTCGCAGAGGAAAGTAAGTTTGCACAAAATTAATTCCTGCCACTGCGAAGATTTTCACCTCGCGCTCGCGACAAAACTGGCACGTAGCTTCTGGAATTTTTAGTGCACTGGCACGTTAATTTCCAGACGCGCGAGGGCAAATCTCAATTTTTGATGAGATCAGAGACAATCCATCATGATTGACGTGCGCACCACAAAGGTGTACACGCGTCCATAGCTTCAGTTCTAATAAAACAGTGAAGAGGGCGAGAGGCACAAGCCTCAGACCCCAAGCACCCACTTGGATCCTATCGACCCCAAAGGTGTGAGATAGTTACAGGCATCGTTCGCCGTTGCGTCTACATGTAGCCCATACTAGTTAGCGCATCGCCATCGTTCTGCGCTCAGTTCTACCGTTTTCTTCCTGGGGTTTTCCTTCTATGGTTCGCTACGAGTGTCTCCCTGTACTCCTCCAACTCATACAGTCAACCATCTCATCCCTCTACCATTCCTTTTCTTTACCTTCCTTTGCTCTCATTCCTCATCCTTTTCGTCTTCTTCCGTCTCTTTCCCTCTTGCTCACATTTCTTGTGAGCTCCTTTCTGGGTTCCTGCCAGTGCTTCTTCATGTTTCTCACAGCCTGAGCCACTACGAGAGGTGGTCTCGTCCCGAACTACGTTTCTACGTGCGTGTCTCTTCTAGCTCTTCGGTACGGCACCGCAGAATGATGGAAGAGTAACGTTCGTTCGAATATATCCAAGTCTATTGTGGTCATATTCTAATGGTAATTGAATTTGAACCGGAATAGGACCTCTCAAGCAACTAGGAACACTGGCAGCATGAGTACAAAGTGGGCTTATTTGATTAGGTTTCTGGGTTGAAAGTCGGCCGACAAGGGCAGGTGTTTAAGAGAGCTCGCTCTACTGAGGCGTTCTATTTGGAAACAATAGAAGATTTCCCTTTCGTTTCAAGATACATTGGTCTTGTAGAAAAACATGTTCTTTCCGAGATTATACAATAGTATGGACGTCATTTGTGTTATTTTACTGATGAAAAACTGATTTCGGACTCTGTATTAGAAGAAAACGCTGCTTCCACGGACAGCTGGAATCGATTAATCTGTTGAGTTCGGAGTAATATATGAATATATTCCTGTTTGGCAAATGATTTAAATCTTCAGCCCTCGTCGAAGGTAGACAAATCAGCTTATAGGTAAAACACTGCAAGGTCCGCAAGCTCTTTTTCTCACTGAGAAATGTGGCGATGTGCACTGAACGTTACCTTGAGTTCAAGAAAGAGATTTGAGGCAAGTAGAGTATGACTTATGGATCAAATCGAACACATTGCCTACAGCGAGATAAAATGAGTCCCAGAGAGGCGTATTGATGTCCAAATGATAACCTTCAGATAACACATGTTAAAAGTATGAAATCTGACGATGTTCTTCTGATGCCCTTCAGATATCCCTATGATATACTTAAATGATATTCAAATGATGCATGGAGTATAACCAAGTGATAATGGCCAGATACGCACACGAACTTCCAAGAGATTTCCAATGGATTTCGTGATGTCCAAGTGATAGCTCCTAAATTTGTGGAGATCTGCGATTAATCTTCTCGTCCAGGTTAGTTCGAAGTGAAAAAAACTTTCCGAAGTCCGTCTGAATATTCTTGTCTAGCTCATTCGTCGTAGGAGACTGTAGACCTGCCTACGCCTGAGGTCGCTGACCACCACCCGTCCAGACCAAAGGGACGGTAAAGATGTTGCACCATTTGTGTACGAGGCTGTCCTTACTCTTTATGCGACGCAGAAACGTACCCCGGCGATCATGAGCATCTTGCGATGCAGTCTGCAAAATGTCAGTTAACTTGTGCATCGCCAACCGTGTGGCTTTGTAAACAACACCATTCATCAATAACGTTTTCTCAAACTCGATTTCCAGAAGTCCCTTTCGCCTTGGCTCTCTTCTTGCGCCATTTTTTGCCGCAGACGCAGATCCATTCAGGTAGGTTAACACTTTTTCCAACTTAGACAAAATGTTCGGGCTCAAACGAGATCTTGCCAATTTCACAATGAGGATGAGCGCCTTACATTTGTTCGCTACGGTGTTGAACGATGATGTCAAGAAGAAGTGGTTCACGAAGGTCTCCACGGCCTTCAGCGTCATCAACTCTTCCTCCTTCCAGCGAGCATCTTGGTCAACCAAACTGCAAGTCAGGGCCCATCGTAAGCACTGACCTGCTACAGATTTGAGATTGATGTAGCTTGAACAAGGGCCTCTAGAAACAACAGCTTTGCTTCGAAAGCGAACATCATACACAATCTTGATATTTTCGCATTTTTCTTCGCTGACCTTCAGACCAATAAAAGTTATAACGCCTCGCTGTTTTCGAGAGATGTCTTTCAACAACTTCGTCTCTCCCATGAAAAACGCCAAATTCTGGTCTAAGAACCCGTGAACCATAGACTTCAACCTCTCTTCCTGGAACATATCGCAGTCCACAGAGGAATTATTCGTAGGCTTATCCCAGGCGGAACTATCTGTCATTAGCTTTTCAATCCGATTCCTATATGTGCCAATTTTTTCTTAGTACTCCAATATCTTTTCAATGGCAATTACATGTCAAATTTTTTGGCTTGCCTTCTCTCAATAGAAATTCAATATGTTACTGTTTTCTTCAATTAACAGAGTTCCTAAAGGATTCTTCTTGAAACGTGAATGAAATCTTAATGACAGAAGCACTCCAGTATTTCCGCCTGGGTATACGGCTTATGGCCCCGGAAAATCTCGAGAGGTTTGTGCAAGTATGATTCTGACATCTTCTGGCGCTGTAACGCAATCAAGTCATCTAAAGAATTGTCAAAACTGCAAGCATCTGTGCGGTAGTAGGCGTCTTCTTGCTACGCACAACAACATTTTCTTCATCACTGTTCTCTTGATCATCTGCATCAACCATGAACTTCTTGGTTACATCAGTATTATCTTGGGGTTCTTGGGCCTTAGGTGGGATTCCATTGCGATCGCCTCTGCCTGAAGAGTTTGGCGCATTCATGACAGAAGAACTATCGCACAGGTTCATCGAATCTTCTTCGTAATCCGTTGAACAAATTCTTCCATGCTTGTAAAAAGATGGGTCAAGGAAGGAATCTGCAAAACGCACAAAGTTGAATGTCCTGTCTGTGAGGCAGCCCGACTCGATTGCAGAGAAGTGCTGGGCGCATAAAGAGGAAACTAGGGTGCTTTTCATTTCAGGGGGGAAGCATACACCTGTTTTCGTTCTTAGTGGATCTTGGGAGGAGAAAATCTTGTTCACGTTGACATTACAATGACTACTCAACAAACCAATGACTTAGCATAAGATAGGTTAAAGCAACTCTATATTTCTCCTCAATTGACGGAGTTCATTATAATGGTTTGTCAACATGTAAGTTATTACGTTTAGAAGTAATGGTATCAGTCTTTTGTCATAGACTGCCTTCAATTAGTCTCCTTCAAACACTGTAACAAGATTGCGTTAGAAGTTTACGCAATAAATTCAAGTTGAAATTCATCTTTGGAAGAACTTCATGGACATCAACGATGAGTTTCAGCAAAATGATGGCTCTGTCGCATATTGGGAACCATTGGAAGACACGATATGTCCTCAGAATTCACAGAATTCACAGGTTTTGTATCGTGAAACAGCTCCGAATGTAATAATATCTGGCGCTCGACGTAATGACAAGTTAACCGCATTCTCTATCGACACGATTGATTCAGTTAATGGAAACGACACGAAGAGACATGTTGCCAGTCGTCAAATCATCATTGGTACGGATGGTCCCTACGGATTTGCGCAATATCTGCAGCTGTCTCGTATTGGGCCCAAATTGAATCTGGAGGATCCTGAAATCGAGCAGGTAGTTGACTTCCGTGTGGCTGAAAATATATTGGACGTTCAAGGACGGCTATATCATTCACTGGCCACAGCGTATCTAATGAGGAAGTCAATAATCAAACGCTTTTAATCTCCCCAGAGCAAAACGACATTTGGGATAGACGGAACGGTAGGTTATTAGGAACTCCCGTTTCTGCTGCGAATGCGAGAGCCAGAGAGAATTGTTACCAGCGCAGAGGACAATGAGTAAATCCGTCTCGCTGCAACAAACTTGGGTGCGAATCTTCTCGAATTGGAGAGAGTATATGAGGCATGCCCGACCATCATGATTTGCAGAGCTGCAGAACGCGGCACAGCAGCAGCTTTTTCAGCATCCTGGATCGGTCGCGAAGGCCATGGAAGAGATAAGAGTCTAATCTTTGCCGCATTGCTGCTTTGTACTGTACCTTTGGATATAAATTGGACCGAAACACTCGGTGTTCCCGAAAGATGGTTTGCATTTTGCTGCACTATTTGTAGGATTTTGAATGCAAATGTGCTTTTTGAGAAGCATTGCAAGCTAAGAACATCCACTGTTGTACCTTGGCGTTGCCAAAACTGAAAGACCTCTTCAAAAGAGCTGGCTACGGCCGAGTCTTCCTTCGGAATGGGAATGTTCATAAACCTAATAACTCGCCGGACTTGCTAAAAACGTATAGTCAATGAACTGGTTACAGAACAGCACAAGTACTGCCCAAAGAAGACGGTAAACTAGAAAAAAACGGTGGTTGAATCCATGATGTCTCTGCGAGCACACGATGTTGGAAATCTCGCGCGCGGACTTCAACGGCCCACGCGTAGTGACTCGCGAAGAAGGGGACGCGACGTACCCAAACTGAATGGTAACAGCGGAGCTCCAGAGCTTCTCATCTATGTTGTCATAAGTGCGATCATAAGTTCAAATTTGCACATTACAGCCTTCTTGAGTGCGTCTCCTGTTGAGAGATTCATCCTCCGACACGGGGCGGAGCAGCAGATTGCCGGCGCCGTTCGGGCGGATGCTCTGTGATATCAAGACATAACCGATCAGGGCTGGGAAGCAGAAGCCGAGTAGCGTGGCAAGAAGGGTGCGGAGACTTTCATCGATGCCATCAACAAGGTAGACTGGTTGACGCAGGGGTCTCCGAAACTCGGAGCGGAACAAGTAAGCACTTTACCTGGCAGAGAGGGCAAGCGGCGTGGCGTAGCAAGCAAGCCAGCTGCCCCATATCGCATTGTTTTCCCAAGCGGTTAATGTAAGCCATCGCGCAACACAGGCTACGCACACCTTTTGCCGCCACCGTATCAAAGGCGAATGCAGAGACAACTGCAGCGCAGCCCTTCCCCCGCGCTGCGTTTATGAAGGTATATCCCACGCAAAATCGTTGGAGACAATGACGTAAGCTATAATTAACGAGACTTTTACGAAATATTTGGAAATGAAAACCTCTCTGGACACAAGCTTTATCGTGCGCAATGATAGTCACCAGATGAGTCCTCGCCTTTTGTCTTTACTTCATGTTCTGCCTAGCTCGCTTTGTTGCTCTCTTGCTGGAACTACTTCTGTTTGTTCTTCTGCCTTTTGAAACTTCTTTAACCTCCCAAATTTACAAAATGCGTTCGTAGTCAGAAGGGTTTGCAACACCGCACCACAAAGAGCGCTCAAAAAGAAGCAATGGATACTGCTCATCTGCATCTTCGCACAGGACATGATCGAAACTGGTCCAGAGCATTCGTACAAAAAATATTCCACTCTCGCGAGTCAAGATCCACTCCAATTTATCCCTCGCCTGCGTACAATTGATTTTTACGAGCTTGAGAACAACGCGTTTGGCACGCTTATTAATCCAATGTGCTGCAGAGCAAAATGATACCATAGTCGGCAAGAATTTTCCCAACATCACCTCTTCGTCGTATGTTTCGTCCGTTTTTAGCGCAATGGCATTTGCTACTGATGCTTGCTAGCAAACGTGATCGGTTAGACACGCAAACATGCTGTCCTTGACGGGTTGGAACGGCTTAGTGTGATCGGTTCGTGCCCGCTCTCCGGGCGTGAACACTTTGACGAGAAACTTCGGATCAGCGCACAATAGGCGTCAAGATTATCTAGTATTTCTGGATTTTTATCTGCAACAATTTGCTTGCAGTCTATCAGTACGTTGTACTAAATCTTACGCCAGAAGTATATATCTTTTGGTGCGACAATGCATTCGCTACTCCCGCTCCTTGCAGCGTCCAAGAGGTGACCTCTTGCTAGCCCCATTCCTGCTCATCGTCCCAGTGGAACATTTGGGTAGCGTATGTACGCTTCATGTCTGATATGGGGGTTCAGGTGCCTGCTCTGTGCCATGGTTGGCACAATGTCGTATATAAGTCGTATCTGCGTCGCATATGTGCCGTATGAGTGCCTGGTGCATGACGGATGATGCCAGATGTAACGAAATAAAAAAAACGTAATTTTTTGAGATTGGCACTGTGTCTGTTGTCTGCGAATACCCTTCATAAACCAACCATGCGCACGCCATAGATATGACACACATACGGCATACATCAGTTTTTCGCCCACAACAGCTACATAGTGGACACTTGAACCCTTTTGTGAGGCACAGATAATACATGAACCACCCAAATGAATACCGGGGCGTATTTACGGGCGTAGTACTTGCTACCCTTAATCTGCTCCACACCTTCTTGCGAACGAAGTACTGTACCCTCTTTAACAAACATCACTGCATCAACGCACCATGGTTCCCTGCTTGCCTCGTCATTGTATAATCCCCATCTCGCTGCTGTCTCGTGAACCAGCCATTTTCCAGCCCTATCGCGACATCACTCCGCAACTGCCTTCCCAGCGATAGAAACTAAGTGTGATCTCCGGATGGACCGCGTGTCGCCATCAAAGTGCTGCATCATATACAGTTCGCGGCCTGCCTGATCTTTTCGCACAATTTAAAGGATCGCTGCTGCCGACCATTTGCTGCCTATCTCATCAGCCTCTGCAAAGGTTCATGCTACATAACTTCGTTTTAGCCGTTGCTGCACCGCACAGCGGAGCTTGTTTGTTTGCTTTTTCGAGGCTGGTACGCGCCACGCGGCATTGCATCTCTTCTTCACGCGACAGGCTGCAACGCCAAAGTCCTTACTTTTGGACCAATGTTGGCTCCTGCGAATCCGCGCATCGAACCTGCGAAGTTGTCGAACGCTGCAAGCTTGCATCCTCATTAACAGCCATCGAGTCGCCGATGGGTGCGAGCCACGCTCCAATATATATGGAGGAACCCTGTGTTCCAACCGCCGCTGCAACGAAAATTGTGAAGATCTCACGCGCACGACACCTACAGAACTCTCCACGTCACTCCCAAGCGATCGCTCCGGAAGGCACTTTACCGAGATCTGTGTAGCGCCTACCGGTTCTTGTGTCCGGAGGACGGCTTCTGGCCTAGTGACTGCGCGTTCGGCGCGTGGCCTAGATAGCTTCTGAGAGTTCAGGTCTTGCGCTGCCGTTGAGAATTTCCAAGCGTCGAGAAGAGCGAGAAATGAAAACCAAAAGAATGTCGATCACTGAATTGCAACAAACAGTCCCTGCCTGCAGGCAATTTCAATTTATTTCTCCGCTGCACGTCGTGTCCTTCGTGAGGCAAAGGCCGCATAATTTGGCCATTTTATGGCATAAGAATTGAAATATTTGTGGTGGGTTGCCACCACAAAAAGAGGTATTTGAAAAATTGTTAGCGGTTTGCGCGCCACATAATTTAATTTATTAAAAATGTTGGCTACAGCTAGTCCAAAGGTACATTAGGTTCTCTATAAGAGGGCGTGGGGAGTCGCGAGAAGCGTCGTCTCGCTTCTCTCTCTTCACGCCCTGCTGAACTAGAGTCGTGAGTACCTAGATAGCAATTAGAGGGTAGTCAAGTCAAATAAACTTTTATTTTTTGTTAAACTTTTTGTTTATCTTTGCCAAAAGTAATTCCAATACCTATCTGTTCGCTGCAAGTGGTAGCATCGCCTTTACAGTAACTCATCAACTTGTTTACACTGTCAACTCCAACCCCGAAGACGGAACAGCCCCTCGATCTCCTAAGGAGGCACCATTTAGATCACCGTCATGTGCCCATCACGTGCGATCTAACTCTCCTGATCTAAGTGATCAGAAACGATCTTCTCACGTGGCGTCCGGATCGGATAAAGTGACCGCCAGTGAACAAAATCGATCAGCCGGACCCGCAGCCCCCAAAGTGGCATCGGCCAATCAGAAGTCGTAAACATCCATTGAAGAAGTGCCAAGTGAAACCAAAAAAGCTGTCCAAAAAGTACTTTTAAGGGTGAGTTTTGGGCGGAATCCGGATATGACAGGTTTATATTGTCGGCCAATCAGAGCGTGCCAATTGCAACTCAGATATCACCGAATTCGGGCAAATCTGGAACAAATTCCGAATGCTCATCATCGGCTCAGATTGTGCAATGAAGCAGGCTACCGAACCCCATTCGGCAGCTGACGTCACTGGCTTTAATTAAAGCTGACAGTGACGTGGAACGCTTTCGCCGGATTACGACCTGTCATTTGGGTGATATCAGTGACTAGTGACGACGTGTCACCGTGTCGAACCGGGACATTGCTGTACTCGGTCGTAATTATCGTCCAGATACGAAGGAACCTCTTCTGGCGGGACATCGTTGTCAAGTACGCAACCGCACCGAAACGGTTCTTACGGAGGTTCTGAGGGCCAGGTCCAAGGGAGAAGCAGCACACCGCCGTGCATTGCCCATTTCTGGTCCTGGGACTAATATCGGTCCGAAATCAAGGCAGTGGTGCCACATCTGTGAGGCACCAAAGAAGCCTACTATTTCGTGGGTGGACCATAATTCCCAGTGAAGTAAAATGATGCGTAAAAGATGTGCAATAGATGCCCCAATTTACGGAGTTATTTGGTGATAATGGGATACATGTTTGATGCGCAGCTGATGTGCTTTAGATGCTCATAGGATGTGCACTAAGGACGTGCGTTAGATGCACAAAAGATACCCTTCAAATACACATTGGATATCCAATAATATATCTCATGGATGCGCGGAGTACAACGTGACGCGTTACAAAAAGATGCGTGGTAGATGATCAATTGATGCCTATTGGATACATTCGGACAGCCAATGGGATCGGTTGTAACTGATGCACAGTAGATAATCAATTGATGTCTACTGGATACATTGGGCCAGCCAATGGCATGGGTTAAAATTGACGTGTTCTACATGCCCCAATGACGCCCAAATTATAGCGTGAGATTTACTTATGGTGCATTACAATAGATGCACGAATGGTCATTGTCATCGCATAGGCTACTATAGCCTTCCCTTCAGCTTCATTCCTATCGGGCTTCTCAGTTCCGGCTGAAACGGATCCATGAAGTGCCTACGGCCGTCATGGTCTAGGAATCCAATGAGCCGGTTCACACATGCAACATCTTCTACGGCCTTCTCTTATATCTGAGAGATCCTCCGCGAGCACCTTTGTCAAGGCGTACGGATGGAAGGCCGGTCAAGTTGTTAACTGCGAGTCCATACTGCCAATCAACTCTGACCACAGAGATCTTCTTCCAATGCTTCACTTGCTCCCCGGGCCCCCTGAGCTGCACTGCGATTTCCCAGATCTCATTAACACAACCGTAATAAACAGAGCAGGTACTCTGATTTTCAGCCGCAGCGGCATCTTCGCCCTCGGAAAAATGAGCCGCTAGCCAGCACCTTTGCCTCGCCCTGTACGCTCTATGCTGCTCTCGTTTTCGCACTTCAGCCAGCGTCTCAATCTTGAAGCTTTTGTTCTCCAATCGTATCTCAGCATTCCGAAAGGTTTTGAGGCTTTTCAGCTCAATATCGTACGCCGTAATTGGAAGAATGCCATATGCAAAGGCCAATGCTTGCGAACGTTTACCCATGACTCCTCCTCTTCCAGAAAGATTCACGTTCATCTGCTCACCATGACAGCCTTCTGTGTCCCACTCGTCATCAACGTCGTCGTTTTCGTTACCTTCTCGACCTGATTTGTCTATGACCATATCTGGTTTTGTGTCTTTGCACTTCGGTATGGCCATGCCACCGTTGAGAAGTGTAAGAGAGAATAACTTCATGCTCTTGTGATAAAGATTTGACTCCAGACGAACACGTGACTGGACCATGTCTGATACTTCCCCGGCGACTCTCTCCGTGATAAACTGTGACACATTACATAAAGGACACATTCAAGCATCATTCTGGGAAAGTGAAGGATTGCGTGAGTTGTAGGAGTAAAGCAGGATCGGTGACCTTGAAGACCATTGAAACAATCGTCAAACAGCTCATATAACTGTTGTATCATGTTCTCCAACCTTGTAGCATCAGACTTTGCGAGCGAAGTTGCGGAAATGACGTGAGTCACATCTGATGTCATGGCCCAAAGTTTCGTCATCTTCCACGGCACACCACCTGCACTGAATACCACTGGTCCGAAAAAGAGCGCGAGGCCCTTGAAATTCTCAGCCTTATACGCCCCCAAGTGTTGAAAGGATTGTGGCGGCCTACCCCACTCTGACAGAATACCAAACGTGTCATTTTCCAGTGATATGTTGATTTGGTCAAGAACTGCTCCGGAGATGGACACACTAGGGCTCTGACTGCTGTATGTTGGATGAGTACCGATACACAATGCCCATAAGTGCTTCACCCAGCCAAGGAGCCACTGGTGCATTGCATCATATGGAGAACCTTTCATAACATCCAAAGATAGCTTTGCAATGTAGGGCTTTCTCTTGATGCCGTTCTTCTTCATAATGTCTTCGACTGCAGAGTTATTGGTGCCACGACTGGCTTGGCGAAGCTGCATCCATACTTGACTTATCTGATGCTGGGTTCTAACTCCCACGCACTCTCGTTCAATGATTTCACTCTTACCATTGACCATAATTCCTCTCCTTGGAAGCCTTCGTTCTCTCTCCTCAAATACTGGCGTCATGTACAGTTTTCGAACTGATCCACTTACTCTGTTGGACTTCTTGTGATACTTTTGGCATCCATGAAGCGCAGTGTGGCCCTTAAAGCCAAGCAGTTTGCTTGCCGCCGGCCAGTCCGCGGTTAAAAATACCACGAACGCATATAACGTCCGCTTTGCCCCATCCGCGCACTGCACCGGTATTTCTCTCTCTAACAATATCACATCGTCAATAATGGGCTTTAGAAAGGAATCAAAAGCTTCACTGTCGTGAGAGCCAGGACCGAAGGCCGTCGGTAGCGCATTACATGCTTTGAATCGTTGTTCTGGTTGTATGTTGTGAATGACAAAAATTAATGGCAACACTGACCTGTTGCTTAAACCACTTCTGAAGAGTTCAATTCCATCGGAAGAGAAGTTAAGAAACACAACCATGTCTGATTCAGTTCGCCAGAATCTCATCTTTTCTCCATAAGTGCCACGAAAGTACGAACTTTCGTAATAATCAGAAATAGTGTGCGGTGTTGGGCCCATACTGCTCTTCTGTGGAGCTCAAAACCTGTTCACGAGAGCATTGAAGCTTTCCGACTCTCCGCGTAAAGCGATGAGCTGCTCAGAGACATAAATGTAGCAGAAACGGTTGCCTTGCATGACGCTTTCTGAACATGAGCCACTAGAACACACAACCGTTGACCTTCTCTCCGTGGTTCTAGAGACACAAGCATGGCCGAAACGACACATCAGTCCATGTCGCTTCGTCGTTAAAGAACGTTTCCACAAATAATTCATAAGGATTTCGTAACTGTACCTTGAGCGAACTACATCCGTTCGAAGCAGAGCGGTAATGTGTCTCTGTGATAACCCCCCTAACTCACAAACTTGCAGCACCTCCAAAATTCGCCTAGCCTCAGTCTCTTTCGCATCCAGTACTTCTTGAGTGGCTGCTTCGGAAGAACAAGTACTGTTTGCGAAGTCAAATCTGCGTACAGCTCATTTGTCTCCACCAAATCCTGGTACAGTGCTAATTCGTCGCTCGCTACTTTCTGATGTACAACTGGTGATGCTGACATATGGGCGTCATCTGCACTTGGGATTGTATCCATTTGAACTGACTGTTCTGTTTCTCTTCGTAAGGGATCGATCTAATGCAAGCTGTCTTCGCAACGCAGTAAGGAACGGGATGTATGAAGTGATTCAAGACCGCGAGATGAATGCTCAATTCTGTCTACTTGAAGATTTCCTGTCTGAACGTGACGAAGACTAGCAGATGGAGGACCGCGACGCCTTCGTTTCGTCGGAGGTTGATCAGTTACATGCATCGAGCTGCTGCTTTCGTTGTAAATAGATTGACAAAGATCTGCAGTGTAATCGGGAGACACATTGACAGGCAGTGGTTCGTTTGATGCGCAGCATACTGCGTCTTGATCTTCATTTCGTTCAGCAGCAAGCGCTAGCGCTCTGGTCAAAATCTGGTTTCTTCGACGCATGACAAAGAACTTACCTCTGTTCCTAAATGTCGGTGCGACGTAGTTGCTGAAATGTTCCGTAATCTGTGAAATTTGATAATGCACTGAGTTATTCTGACTTGCTTTCACAATTGGCAGAAGTTGGAGATGTTAGGGAAATCATGCCATTGCGCCGACAAGGTATCTTTATTTCTTCGCTCGCTTCGCAAAGTTTCCTGCCCTTTTGATGCGAAGCGAAACTGTAATCTACTTGGGCGTACAACCTGGTTAAGAGGGCCATGGATCATTTCATGTGGTTCTTCTGTCCTGCTCTTCTCCTTCTCTATTCTTTTCTTGCAGTACAACACCTTGTTCCCCTTTTCCAAGTCACAAGGGAGAGGTAAAACTTACGTCTTTTCTATAACGTCTTCAAACGATCATGTCTGAGTCTGAACGTCTCGCTGAGCCGCAGTCAGCGACTGAAATGGCTACGGAAGTATCGTAAGCATACCTACCAGGTGTGAGTCGAGGCGTAAGGATAAGCATGGATCTGGAGGTAAAGGGTCACAGTATCGCATGCGGCATATTTTCAATGTCGAGATGGCTGCTCTTGAGAACCGTGGTTATGAGAACAACAATCCAATAACTGCAGAGTTTGTATTCTCCGTTCTACGAAGTATTCAAGACTACGTCTACGATGTTCGCAAAGTCAAAGATGATGGCAGTGTCACCTATCGATCGCTTCAGAAAAACCATCCAACTGTTGTTATGGAGCTTCACGCTAAGATAGAGAACCATTATACTATCCTCAAGCTTGCTGAAGGCCAATGGGCTCTGAATCTTCTCATTCAAAGGCATTCAGGCGTGATCGAAAGTACAAGAGCTAAACAGCTCTTCAAACTCATGGAAGTGGGACTGTTCCATGCAGTACTGAAGCTGTGATAGCGCCGGAGACTTTCGAGTATAGCAGGAACGATACTGTTCCCAATATAGATGCTGGTGAATGTGCACACTCTGTCATTGGTACTCATCAACCAGTGCAATCTGGTGATGCAGCTGTTCTTGAAAATGACGAGAACAATGTCAATGGTAATTCTTGTGGTGCTGATAACAGTCGCAACGACTCTGGCGGAGGGAGGAACCCAACTACGACTGTTACTCAGGAAGAGGTTGATGGAAGCTCTTCTGCCACCATGAGTAACGGGGCGAATTCAATTGGAAGAAAGAGAACCTTAGTGATTCGTCGAAATGATATCCGTTCAACCAAGCGTGTGTGCCGTGTTTAAGTCATTAAGGACAAGTTCAAACTCTACCTCTTGCCGTATAGTTTGAATCCCATTGTGTGTGTAGGTTTGTGCTTCTAATTCTATTGTGTGGGTTTTAGTGCATATCTTTCATGTTCCCCGATGGGTTCTATAATTCTTTATCATGTTATCTATGGCTTCGAATGCAAGAAAGCATTACAGGCTTCGATTTGTAGCCTTGATTTTTGTGGGATTTCAAAAGACCATATAACCAGTCTAGCATAATAGGCTAGAAAACTTTGATACGCCAACGACCACACAGAGCCGTTCAAGCCCCCCCACTGCTACATCTGAAGCAACTCTTACACTCCCACCCACCGCTACCTACCAACCAAAACTCTCTCCATAGATCACAAGATTGGTAACGCTATGTGCTCTATGTGGCCAGTCGTCTGCCACACTCGCGCCGCTATCTCCCGTCATATGTGGCGATACTAAGTGGATCCCGCAGCCTTTGTAGACAATGCCCTGCTTTCTTCAGGTGCAACTGTCGTACAAGTTTTGAGGATGGTGATGACTTTGGCCAGCTGCACTGAGACAAATTGGAGCGGCTATAGTTGGGCCAGTCGGTTTGAAATTTGTGGAGCAGATAACAGGCTGTCACCATCAACAGCCCATGCTTTTTCACTCTTGATACACCGTGGCATCCTGCCCATTCAAAGTTTCCATATTAAAGGCACAGAACCTTTGTAGATACGTGTTGCAAAATCCCTATAGCTAGCGTGGGAGGTCGACGGCGGCTGCGACTCGGACCTCTCTTAGCCAGCAGCCGCGGCACTTGGCTTGGGGTGGGTTGGAACATGTAGCATGCCAATGAAGTGCACTATGCGATGAGGCAGTCACGGAACGCATGTGATGTAGCTGGCTGCCTATAATAGCCCAGCGGCGCACCCAGGGGTGAGAGCACAGTGCAAGAGCGCGAGCGACGCGAAGGCAGTGCAACATCAGGGTGCCGCCGCGTGTTGCGCACAGTCCGACATCGCGCTTTCTTGCTTTAAAGCCCGCATCATAACTGGCGCCACCCAGGCGGCAAATGCGCCGTGGGAGCGGAAAGGCAGACCGCCTCTTGCACCCCGCCTCGCAAGACAGTGCCGTCGCAACGCGCGCATGACACGTTCCGCAAGATCAATGAATCAGATATCGCTTTAGGTCAACGCTCCGGCCTTTTAATCTGCTAAAAGCTGTTCTTCAAAAATCGCCAGCCCCGTTCGTCGCGAATTCCTGCCCGCTCACCCGCTGCATCCTGTCCACCACTTCACTTGGAGCGTTATGCTTGGAGAGCTGCACAGGAACTCATGATACCAGTTTGTAGTCGAAAAAGAATAGCATTCACGCGCATCTGCCCGTGGATGCTATGGATAATGTATATTTACATGAAAGAAAAATGAACGTGGTTTGTACACATTATACGATATTATCTTCATGTAAACAAGTGCTGCTTGCCATAGTTTCGAACACTGCTTGCTTCAAAATATACGAATTAGGCGATGCTTTGTTGTCATGTCGCAGAGGAACGGCATGTCTTGGTAGTCGCAGATTCCGGCCAGTCTGCTGCATCAAATCTTCTGCATACCGCGAATCGGATCTCTGTCTCCTTGACACCAAGCTGATCGAGTGAGCGAATGAGGTTTGCGCAAATCTTTGAACGGGAGCTTCCAAAGCCCCTGGTTTGAATCGGACACATTCAAGCCATCGTTGTAGAAAGCCATGTGGCAGTGACATATGTCTGATCCATTATTGCTTCGGGCTGAAACAGTTTGTGCATGACAGCAGCCTGTGCAGGTGATATCAATGGACTCGGTGCAACATCAGCATACTTGGAACACAACCGAGAATTTTTCAGAGCCGCTTGCACAACTTAGTGGGCCAACAATAGAAAAGCGACCTGCTTCCTGGTAAACGTCGAAAAATCGATATCTTCGTTACCTTCTCCTCCACGTGCAGAGACAGCGTTGTATTGGAACACTGAGTAGTCTTCTGCACGATCGACTTGCTCATCTTCGTCATCAAAGTCATTAAAATCGTTGTTAGGTAAGGAATTTAGACCACTGACATCAGGCACTTCCGGGTGATCAGATAGCGCAAATAGACTGTGAACTGATTTGATGAAAGCGGGGTCGTGATCTGTTGACACCGTTTTAGAGCTGCCGCTACTACTATCACGCTCTCACGAACTACTTCGAGTGTCAAACTCTTGGTATCGTGGTTGTTGTGGACGGAGAAGCGATCGCTTGAACGTAGCTTTTCTTTCGGAGTCCTTTCTTATGAGTCTGGCGAGTCCTCTTCTCAGAAGGCTGGGTTCAGAATGCAAAAAGCTGTCGTTGTCAAGTAGTAGTTGCTCTGGGTTTGAGTCGTTACCATCGTCCGGATGGTTCACGCTTGTCGCACGAAGGCGAGGAGAGCTAGATGATTTAAAATCAACACCAGAACCATATTCTGGAAAGCGGAACCTGTCAGCCCTCCGCGAACGTCGAGTTAGTACTGGCTCCAGGTGAGGTCGGACTGAGAATTGATGACTTTGATGATCTGTGAGCGTCATAGTTGAGGAAGCTGGTGATTTTGCTGTGCAATCGAGAAGCGCATAGGCACGCTGCATGGCCTGCAGCTTTGGAACGTTCATACAGATGGACAGTTGGCTATCAAGGGCGCCAAAGCGATTGGCCAAAAACGCAGCATGTGCAGTGAGCACCGAATTCTCTGAGGAACGTGCCAAAATGTAGCACGCGAGATTCTTAATGGCAATTGACAAGGTATCTGAGTCGCACAGCAAAATAGAATCAATGAGATAGATAAACGAGGAACGATGAGAGTGCGATCGCATGGAGAGAAGATATTCGGGAACAAAGCCCCCCTGTGAACAGTGGTTCGGGGCAATGTAGGTACCTCAGATTGCCAATATGTCCTCCAATGTTGACTAAAGGTGCCAAAAAATGTCCGAGAAATGGGCTTGTGGCCAGACTTAATTTTTTGTTGTTGTTTAATTGGGACAGAATTTGACCGCTCCGAGGTATTCGGATTTTTCGTGGCCGGTATATAGCCAGAAGGGCAGCCGGTTTTGTGCGGATATTCTCGACTGCGAAGTTAGCACATTGGTGTCTGTATTAGGGGACTTTGGGGATTGAATCGAGACCTACCCTTGTAAACAGTTTTCTTTCCTAGGCTCTCACGCGATCGCATACGTACAGGGATATTTGCTATTAAGAGGATTCTGTCGAGATATATGGCGCTCCATCTCTCCGATACAATCGTGCACAAACTCGTTCGAGTGATCATGAAAGATGGCAGAAAGCACGCCGTCTTACGGATTGTCAATGATGCGTTTCACATTCTTCGCACGCAACAAAGTGTTGGATCTCCCGTTGCTCTTTTGCATCGAGCGGTAACTACTGCCGCTCCCGTGGTTGAAACGAGCCGGTACAAGGCTGGCGGTAGAGCTTTGCAGGTCCCGATGCCATTCGGCCCAAAGCTGTCTCAAAGTCTTGCCATGCGTTTTAAAAGGTACGTCATACAGCTATCTTGTGATAATAGCGTCTCATAGATGCTGACGAAAACTTCCTCTCAACAGGGACGCGTTTCGAGAAAGAAAAAAACATGGAGGTGGACTCAAACTGGCAAACGAACTTGCTGCGCTTGACAAAAGAGAAGAGGATGCTTTTGCTCGCAGAGAAGAGATGCAGTAGAGAGCCGAGGCTAGTCGCGACTTTGAACATTTTATGAAGTAATCTTTCCACATCTGAACCACTTGACCATCGCCTCTGCCTGCCGTTCCTATCCACCGTCAAAGAGCTCCGCTCTCTTAAAGTATCTATGGCATATGTCATTGTCTCCTCTACACCTACCGTTACCTGGGTCTACTGTTTCCTACGCATTGTGTGTTAGCTGTCTGGTACGGATACGAATACGAAAGGGTGGAAGCCTCATCTTATATCTCTTCATTGTCGCATCCTGGGCTTTGTGAGATCCGCGATTGAGCGACTCATTTCGTGCTTCGGAAATGTATGTCTTTATCTTTCCTTGTGTAAATGGAGAACGAAATCCATATGGAAGTTTTAGAACAGGTTTCTCTTCACCGCAGGGCCTCTTGACCTCCTGTCTTAATGCAAATAGCCAACGTAAGCACACCTGAGAACCCTAGGATCATTTTGTTCTAAGTATATATTTCTTGAGATGAATTCCGGTATAAGGGGAACGGCAATGCCTCTATACACATCAAGGAGGAAAATTACCTTATGTCGTACCCATACTGTTCTGCTCCATTGAATTCTCGTAATGTTGCACTATGAAACCCTTTACTTTGGAGCTCATGTTCTGGTACCCAAACTTTTGTCATTTTAGAGATGACTATGTACGATTCCTTCGTAGGATTCGATCTTCACTTGGGCGTCCAGTTTCTCTGAGATCCGTTTCGTATCAACACTTCGATATATTCACATAAACGTCTTCGTCATCGCGGTCATGGCCACTCCGTTTATACATTCTAACGAGATACACGTTGATGTTCTTCACGGCTTCTTGTCTTCTATGGTGGTCTCCGGTCTGAATGTCTCACTGTGGTTCTTGACTTTCTCGGCGGTCTCCGTTTCTTGCACGCCTTTGAATCAGCAATTGCGGATCACTCTATGAGTATCGCTCTTGGTTTCTCTGAATTTTTTTCGACGCCTTCGTCCAGTGAGCTCAAGATTTACGACCCGACGGCGCTGCAAGTCTTGTAGATGGCGAGATAACTGTCTCGTGGACGCCTTTTACGGCGAAGACAACGTATTTTTATCTGTCTCCAAAACGGACAGCAAAAAGGAGTTTCTCTATCGTTCCCCGATCTGCATCGATGTCGTTTGTATGCCAGACCACTTATGGCTGCTCTTTCCGACATTGATGAATGCCTAGAGCCTTGCTTCGAATATGAATTCCATTCCTTGCAGGCTTGCGGTATTGCAGTTCAGTAGTAAGAAGATTTCAGCCCGTAGACAACACAGAACCGTGTTGACTTGATTTGGTTTTGCAGGCGTCCGAATTCTGGTTGATGGACAACTCATTCTCTTGTTCTGAAATTTCGGGGACAGTTCGGTGTTACAGAAACCTGATACTACAAATCTGGTGGAAGATAAAGCTTTGTTCTCTTTGCACATGGTTACCTGACACAACTTGTTAACGATCGGATTGTAGCCGTAAGTGAAGCATAATAGGAACGTGTTTTCCCATCAAGTTCGCGGAGGTCATTAAAAGCTCCACGTAGTAACGTACACAGATTGCGAAGGTGCTTCTTCAAAGCGCAGTCTTTGTCGGTGCTATCTCGTTTCGTCAAGCTCACAGAATAACTAGTCCTCTTAAGTACTTGGTTCATCTATTCTTGTATTCGAGGTCTAACGTGCCAGAGCCTGAGAAATGAGAGCGGGTCTAAGCGATGTCCGGTGTAAGGAGCTTTTCTTGGCTTGGTCTTATGTCCTCGATGATGATGATCAATGGTCATTCTGAATTTGTTTTGAGCGCAGCGGGTGGGCCTTGAAGACACATCAAGCCGATGCCCTGATCTCACCTTGCACATACCACATACCGAAGGTACCAAAGGTACGTCATGATGAAGTCAGTTTTCAGGACGAAATGCCCATAGCCTTAGTAACGTTTTGCGTTTGGCTCTCTCCTACTAGAGTGCTGGGCGTGTACAGTTCCATATCAAACACGGAATGGCTACGGAACTCCCCAGGCTGCCCATAATATGATTCCTCATCGAGGATTTGCTACGAGTTGCGAGAACTATAACGTATCTTGGTCCCCGTTGTCTGCAGATCTCCCGTGTTTGCTGCAATGGGCACTGTTGTGAAATCAAGAACTTAACGTATGCATTACGTCTTACTTGGACTTGAGTACTGCTGTGGAATCAAGAAACCTAACCTTGTTGTTAAGTCTTACTTACGTGTAAGATGAAAAGCTATTCGGAACATACCCATGAGTCCAAAGAACGGGCTGCGCAGTCGAAACAGTAGTAAAACATCATATCGAATAGAATCCGTTGTCACTGAGGAATATGTGCCCAGCTCTACTTCGCAGAACAGATGTGTGAAAAAGATTGCTGTTCATCAATATATTCCCAGTACCTCTTCCTCACGCTTTCAGTTATCGGCAGAGGTCTCTCCCCTTCTTCCAGACTGAGGCTGACTGACGACGGTATCTCAGTATGCGTCTGATGCATTGCTTCAGTTTAATGTTGATTCTAAATGCGGTTCTTCTCACATATTTAGCGAACGCACAGTTCGTTCCGATATTCGCGCACAAAAGTGTTTCCAGTGGTCTTGATGCCACTAGGAAGAGAGGCAAAAAGTATGGAGGTCCGATGATTGTCGACCTTGACAGAGACGGTGACCCTGATATGATTTTCTGTCAGCATGATGACAATGCAGCCGATTTGTACTTCAACAAAGGGAATGGTGTATTTCAAAAAGCAGTTTGGAACCAATGGTATGACATACACGGTATTTTCGCTGGTCCTATTTCACCTTTCAACAAATCAATGCTCTTCACAATGTCTATTGGTGGAAGCCGCGGCAGAAAACCACCTAGTCCAATTTCGTTATGGTGGATCCTAAGCCGACAATCGAAGAAGTATCAAACAGTGCTGGCCTAAATAAGATTGAAGGCCGAAGTCGAACAGCTCTGTTCATGACTCTATCTGACAAGAAAGGTCATGCAGCGTTTCTGGACTTGTTGTACATGAACGCTCCATTTCAACACAATAGAGAATCATCAGTACGTTTGGGTACGAGAATGTTGACGGCAAGTACAAACCTCGGAAGGTTAAGGGCTTAACCAAGAATAGAAATTAGTGTGGAATGGCTACGGATATTGATGGAGACCTCACCATGGAACGTATTACTTTTGGGGGTCAAATTACCGTGGTTGGATTTTGCCAAAAGGAATGCCTCGTGAGGGTGTTGCTTCAATTACAAAATTAGACATCGATTATGATATTGTCGTACAAACAAAATCTGGAGATCTTCATTGGACTGCTGGGGACGATATAGAGGATTTTCTGCTGGAGAACGGCAATGGAAAGTATGTTGATGTTTCGAGAAAGGCGAAGTTGCCGCGCGATACCATGTCGAGAGGTGTAACCGTGACGGATTTAACAGTGACGCTTACATCGATATCTTTGTGACTCAATATGAGAAGAAAGATATATTTCTTCTCAATGGTGGTGACGGTACGTTTCGTACTGTTCGAGGTCCAATTTCACGTCCTGGAAACTTAAAAGGGGATAATGCCGTCGAGGTAGATTATAATCTGGATGGATTTTTCGACATGGTCTCAAGCCAGGGGGTGCAACAAAAGAAGAAATGGGGTGGGCAGTACAGCCTCTTTCAAAACAGCATACATCAAACCCAGGAAAAGAGATTCATTTCTGTTAGAGTTGGTTACGCTAAAGATAAGAGTGTTACACCACTTCATGCTGTCGTCTCCGTAAAAGCTGGGGCTCTGAAGATGATAAGGCTTGTTGGGTCTCCTGGAGCCACTGTGTCTCGCTCGTATATTGAGACTGTGCACTTCGATCTTAGAAACGAGCAGAAAGTCAAATGGATAACAGTCCAGTATACAAGTGGTTACAAGCAGACAATTCACAATCGCAGAACAGGGGATACTGTTGAAGTTGGACAGTTCTGGAGAAAAAAAGAGCGGTGACTTAAGTCCAGCAACTCACGTAAGCATGAACTAACTGCCGCAAGGCCTTTCATCTTTCCCTCAGGGCATTTTGAAAAGCATATAGTGTTATTTTACTTTGTACCCACTAGTGGTATACAAAGGTATCAGCGTACAGCGCTACACTTGTTGCAAATGCGCTCCACTCAATAGCGGTCACAGGGACTCGTGTGTTGTGCACCGTACATCAACCGAGCATAGAGGTGTTCAAAATGTTTTACCAGCTTTTGCTTCTGAAGCGCGGCGGCAAACAGGTCTACTTCGGAGACATCGGTGAAAATGCTGCCACCTTGACGACGTACTTTGAGTCCAACGAGGCAAACAAACTGGTAGGTGAAACACATCCGGCCGAGTGGATGCTGGATTTCATCGCAGACCAGAGTCAGAACCGGGCCGATATATGGGAGGCTAGCAACGAGAAAGCAGATCTTGACTCCGAACTGCAGAGATTCGAAGAGCCTGATTCTGACGGTTCAGAGCATGAACAATTCCAAAGATTTGGTTTCCTCGTACAGTTAAGCGTGGTAATCAGCAGACTCTCCTGGGGTTATTGGCGTCTTCCGGGGTACAACTTCGCAAAGGTGGTTCTCAAGTTCATGGTCGCTTAGATTTTCGGCATTTTGTGTCTCCGCGATATTGACAACACCCCGCGTGGAGCGATACTAGCGTTCTCGGAGTTGTTTGTGACTGTGATACCTAGTAATATAAACTCACAGAATGGGATTCCGCGGAAAGTTGCTGGACGTTCACTGTTTTCCAGAGAGACTGCAGCCGGCGCCCATTTCACGCAGAGTCGTATAGAAACGCGGTACAAATCACGCCGTATCTCAACTCTTTGGTGCATCGAATGCTTACAAGTATCTTAAGGACAAATTGGCTGCAACAATGGAGAATGTTGAATTTACGCGGCGTTTGTTTGCCGTGCTGGCGTGATTTAACGACCAGCCCGCAACAACGACGTGTTAAGTTTTACATTTTTCGCTACGATTACTTCATGAATGTTGGCGAACGTGGCGAGTACTGCTTGAGAATGGTCGAGATGAACTGCATAGCGGCTAGATACGGATGTCTTGGCACTAAGGTATCTCAACTTCATTGATATCTCAGCTCCCGTCCTGTTTCAAATGTACACATTTCGTTGAAGCACTTGCCTCAAACCGATGCATTGCATGCGTTACCAGCCACACTTGCTACGGCTCACAAGGCATTCTTGGATGTGTGCGCGCCTGATTCATCAGTGCCTGTCGTACTTGTCATGGTTGTGCAGCCAGGCGATATACATTCATATGACCAACACCTGTTGCGTCAGACGTTGTGACAAAGACACTGGCTCGAAATGGCTCGTCTCTCCCTGGCGGACATCTACCAATGTGCGTCGTTAGAAATTTCGTCAAACCTAACATTAACATCGAGCGATCGATCACAACCACTCATTGCTCCAAAGTGCTTTGATCAGTTCTCAGGTTGGCCTTTTATGATAGACCGCTGCTCAGCTACGCTAAAGGTGTAGATCTTCCATTCATGTAAGCCGTCGGTATCAATCTTGTTACCGAGTCTTTTTCAAACAGCAGTTTGGATCAAGCCGCAGCCATTTTTCACAATTACAATGACCTAGAAAATATGGCACAGACAATTGTAAGTAGTTTTTCAATGTGCTACAGTTCGATTGAATGGCACTTTGAGGCTGAGAAGCTTCTCACCTTTGAGATCGAAGTTCAATACTTTCATCAAGTTCGCTAGGGTCACGTTGCTAGATGCCTCTGTGATGGCAAGAAGCTTTCAAATTTTGTCAGAGAGGTTTCTTTAAAACTGAGACGTTGCAAACGTCCTGAGGTATGTTCCCTGATGGGTTCATGTCTGAATCTGGGGCTACTGAATGCTTTTGAGTGTAGGCGAGGTTGACTGTTGGTGCATATCGTGCACATCTGTTCAGATGGTCATAGTGATTACACGCGCAGTCGCATGGGATAGCTCACCGCATCAGCGGGTAGGAACTTTCTTCCAGGGTCGTGTCGCCGGCATTTTCTAGGCTGAAGCCTCACCCCCGACAGCTTCTATCAATCACATATTCGCCATCGTGATCTCAATTAATGTGAGCACGCTCGCTGCGCACTCTCCCTCACAGAATTCTAGAGTTCCAACCAATATGAACAGTGAGTTAAACAGTTTCATCGTGTTCGGTAACTTTGACAGCGTGCCCGACACAACAGGACCGAGAAAGTTAAAGAGTTTCACATTAGTCAGGTCGACTCTGCTGGCTCCCGGTCTGAAAAACTTGTGCGGTCAAAGGAACCGTGTTTGTAGGTCAAATATACCCCTTCGAGCGGGCCACCGATGCCACGCGTGCACGGAATGACAGCCAGCCATGCGGCGACGCATGATCATCATGCCTCGCAGCAGGGCTGACTGTGATGATCAATATAGATAGCTGGTTTCTACACCGTGCAGGCGGACTCGTAGTCCAAGACTCGATCGTGGTGCGCGCTGTTCTGCGCCCTCGAAGCTGTTTCCCTTCTGCCATCCACGGCTGGCGCGCGCAATACGTTGAACAATGTTCTGGAACCTTGTGGAAAATGGCAAATGCGGCGTAGCGGTGCGAGCACTTACATAGTGCAGTTTTCAGCATTCATGGATCCCAGCGCTGATGATAAATCTGCACTCTCTTGCTTCTGCTCAGTGTACGGTCGCCTCTTGACAACGAAGATGATGCCGTCAATATTGCATGAGAGCCAAAACGTTGACGTCCATGGTATGCAGTCCAAAATAGCCAAAATGCAGTGTTTCATGATTGCCCTGCTCCCATCACTGCTGCTCCCCTTGTGCATAACTCTATCTCTCGCATCTTTGCGTACAAAAATGATTTATTCCCGAACATCTCAAAGCCATATAAGCAAGCATATCTCCGCTCGCTCCGCCATAGAGCAGCTTCTCTTATATTATGAGCCAGCGCATAAACGCAGCGCCGTTTAAGGTCTGTGCGGAGCTCTTGGATTACAAATTGGAGGTGTGACAGCATCACAGACATTACGTAAATGCCGCAGAACAATCATTGATGACACAGTCGCGTTTCTGCTCTTCGTTTTGTAGGAAGAAACCAAAATGGTCGATACAGGGGCTGTCTAGCATTTTGTACAGCAACAGTGCAGTACTTTTACTCAACGATCATCTATTGCGCTCTGTGCTATGTGCGTTTTTTGTGGTGCACGGCTCGACAATGAACACGTTGCAAGTGGCCATCTTTCGCTAACCTTCGTGCATGGGTTCCAAAAGTTATCTGAGGCTCTTAACATCACACAAAAAGAGCCAGGAATCGTCGCTAATAAGCACAATGTGAACCTGGAAATGGGTAGTTGTATTGTCCAGCTACTATAGGTTACACTCGCAGGAGATCACTCTCATCATCTGAATAGTCAGTTCCAGAGACTTCAAGCATGATTTGCTTCGCATTGTGTATTCCATTTTCTCCATTGCCATTTTCCTTTGCTTCAATGTTCGATTGCGTTGCTGTTGATGTACGAGGTCATCAGAAACACTTTGTTCATCACCTACACTTATGCCTTGATCTGCAATAGAATCTGTGTGCAACAACAACAGTTCATTGTTTTGAACACTGCTCCCTGACTCCGATGCATCGACAGCCAAATCCTGATAGTCTGCGCTCATTTTGTTCATTGTAGATGCAATTTGCCTACTGACAGCTAGCCGGTACCCTTCTTGTGATCCATTGGGAATTGGACTCAGAAGGTGATGAAAAATCTGAAGAGTCTGCGTTTCAGATATTACTTCATAGAGATATTCCTTGCGACTGCTGCATTCACTCTCAGGATGAGTGGAACTACCTGATGAGTTGTCAATTACACAGTTGGAATAATTTGTGCTTGATTCAGAAAAACGGTACTGTTGGGTGAAGGATGCGGAGCATACGTGGAGTCATCGGGATAAGACGTGCAATCCACAGATCGTTCTGTAGAGCTTTGATCACTCTCAAAAGACCCCTTATTGCTGCCATGTCCAGCCCTATAAGAAATTAATTCAAAATTGTGAACGTAACATGAAGGCGATCGGATGTTGTAGACCCTCATATTACATTCATTAAGCCTTCCGCGCGACCTCCATTTTGGCACGGTGCATATTCATTTATCAATTTTTTCAGTTTTGTGAATGTCATATGAGAATGTGCTGAAGTTGTTCTCATTGCATGGTAGGCTCTTCTGAGTGCGTTATGACAGTTGCACTATCCTTTCCCACTCCTCCTACATTCACAGCACATTCCCTTTTGGCACCCAAAAAGACGTCATAGGAGGCGATTTCAATCTTCCATTCCACCACATGGTGCGCTCCTATTTTTGAAAACCCATCCAATTTACATCCGCGCGTGATCCGCAAGCCGCAAAAATTTCTTATAGGGCAGTGTGAGTATGTGATTTGCTCTGTTTTGATGCGTTCTTTCTCCCTGAATACCATGCACGTCGTTTTTGTAATCTCAACGCCTTTTCCTCTCCCGATTCCATCGCCTTTCGCTTCTTTTGCAGCTGCCGCTGCTTTTCGTTTTCCCTCTTCCTGTTTTTCGCTTTCGCACGCCATCGCCGTTTCCCAGTTTCTTCAGAGCTAGGCAATTTGGCTTCATTTCCGGACCCGATAGTAAGTTTATGCACCACTTTTGTGGACTCATTTCTGGCTCGCATGCTCCGGAGCACTACGCCTTCGGCATCTGGAGCAACGAGTACTTTCGACAATGCGCAGTTCGCCTCTTCCGGGATTTTCCACTCTTTGTACGTTTCTGAATCGCTTGTTTGAAATGTCATTTGGGCGTAGAATTTTTCAACTTGGATGGAGTTTGTGCTGCAAAGATGGACTCGCCTGCTTGCCTGAAAATTTGTAACATGTCCCACTGATGGGACATGTTACAAGCCGTTCTCGTACTCTCCACGTGTCACGCTGTTGCACCTCTAGTGGAACACGTTTTATCAACTGGTGGACACTTCGCGCTGTATATATTTCTCCCTACCATTGTGACTCTGTTACATCGCACTTGACCACGATCATTAGTACCGTCGGTACTATCTTTACATGTCGTCGATGACTAGCCAACAACATCGATCCATCATCTCCTGGGCACCCCAATGTGCTCCGTACTTTCGAACTGTACATCATGTTGATCCCATGTCTAACTATATTCTTGGCATACGCTGCACATAATTTCTTGGGATCTAGGCTGATTGTCGTCCACTTGCGGCCGTATCCGATGTTGGCCTTCACGCATGCGCATCTACTTTCTTCTGCTTCTTTGCTCCACCTTTGTTTCTGGTATTTGTGGGCGGCGCGTTCAGGTATCAGGTCTGAGATAAAGGACCGTTTTTGCTTTCTATTTCTGTGGGAATGGCGCGTTGGCTTTATGACAAGCGTTACAATCTCAGTGGAGTAATTCGTAAGGAAGTGCTTCTGGCTTTTCATTAAGCCGTGTATCCACATCTGTTCATTCCTATATATGAGAAACAAACTATCAAAATGTACGGTTTCGCTCCCTATTCTGGAACTCGCAACTCGCATGTTATAACGCTGTATACAGATAAAGGGGGAAGATGGGAGCGCGTAGACGGAGCTTGCTCGATTAAGCCTGGCTGCTGCACAGATCCGGCAGGTCCTTCGTATACGTTTGGGAGGCCATCAATAGGTACCCAAATAACGTTCCAACGGTGCGGGTCTCAAGGTACTTCATCAGAAGTGGTGGGAAATTGCAACAGTGCCTAAATTGTTCAATAACGATCATACTACTAATTCCAAGTTGAGGCTAACTTCTTATCACGCCTTGGAGAAGAACATCTGCATAGTTATCGTCTTGGTACCGAAACGGGTCAAGGTAGTACCTTCTACCATCGAGATCCAGAGAGCCGACTACTCCTTGAATGCAATTGACGTGTTCTGTGGTGATGTTTCCCCGCTCTTTCTTCTAGGAGTAGAGCAGATCAAACACATGCTCTTCCACCATGTTCAGATCCCACTTCACATCTACAAAGACTGCGTTGACTTTCATTCCTTCAACTTCAAGTAAAACCTCTATAATATCATTAAAAACACCGTAGTGAAAATGCCGACTATAAACCCGCCCCCCGCAATCTTTCGAAGACGTGGGGCATATGGATGTCTCAGGAATGAAGTGTGCGGCAACGCTATACTTCTGTCATGCCTGGTAGCATGATCGTTTTGATCGCAGACTATGAGATTTGAGGCTTTCGATTTTGAAGTACCCTGATTCTCTGCTTAAGGTGGCCGTTCTTAACTCTTTCATGGAAACGACGTCTGCTTTGCTCATCTGCGTCGGAAAATTATCTGAGAAAAACTGCCGCGCAGCCCGCTTACACTCGTTGTTCAGATCTTGCAACGGCCTGCCAGCTCCGTGACAATTGGCACCGGTGTACAGTGGTACGGTTCTCACGGTGGAGCTCCCATGAGTTTGACCTGAGAACGTCACAATATTTGAAGAAAACTGCTGCACGACGTCAAAAAAAGTCTTTCCATCATTTGCCAACTTGAGAGCGAGCAATTTGAAGTTCTTATGGAACAAATGGGACGAAATGTTGGATGTCTGCTGTACTCGTTTTCCAATCTCTCCCAAAAGTCTTTCCTCAAGGAACTGTGAGGTGACCGGGAGAGGACCACATTGCTTCAAAAGCTCCGAAAGGTGCAGTATGGTGTGTGTGGTAGGTGTCAGGCAACATAGCCAGGATCGGTCTGGACAGAAAGAACGAATGAAGACTGTGTAACATTCTTCGACTACTCTTGTCAAAACCTTATGGCTATCAGCGTCGCAGTTGTAACTGAAGCACAAGCTCACCAGCTGACGAGTCTGGTTCCATAGGTGCATAATTTGCCCATCTACATTGAAGCGATGGAAAACAGGGAGAAGGTACAACTCGGCGTGGCGCTTCAAGTATTCGGCTTTAAAACGGGAAAGAATCTGTAATGATAGCAGAGATCTTCCCCATGAGCTCGGAATTCCATGCGTGCAGTTCTCTAAAGCTCTGTTGATAAGGTCGAGCTTGCGTGATGTCAAACAGTACCGAGGGATCTGCGACTGCCGTTCATGTCTTGGGTGATTTGCTGTCAAAAGTCTCAGAACGTGCTTTGTCCATCTGAGCAGTACCATATGCATCACGTCATATGGAAAAGAAAGAACAAAGTTCACCGACAACTGGGCCATACACGAACTTCTTTTGATGCCGGATTCCTTGATAATCTCGCGTTTTCTTTTCTCGTCAGTCTTGCTTGACCTTAGGGCCTTCCACGCTTGATCAATCTCAGAAGTTTCACGCTTTTCGATGCACTCCATTTTTATTACATCACCAATTCTGTATGGCGCTCGAGAACGATTTGATCTCGTCAAGAACGAACTGTTCTCTGGGATGGCGCACAAGCATTTGCACTCTCTGACTTTAACTCTTTGCTTCTTACAAAACCTGCAGAACACTTTGCCCGTGTGCCCAACATAACCGAGGATCTTGGATGCTGCCGGCCAATCGGCAGTGAAGAAAAGAACGAATACCTTCAGCCTTCTAATCTTTCCATCATAGCGAACTGCCGTTACCCCCTTTTCCAACTACTTCAGATCCGAAATTATTTCACTTATGAAAGTGTCAAAGTACTCAGGATCATGAGAAGAAGAAACAATAGCATGTATGAGACAATTAGAAGCCTGGCTTCTTTCTCTCGGGTTGTAGTTCAAAATAGTTGATACTATCGGCCATGTGGAAATTGGAGTACCCTTCGGTTCTTCGTGTACTCAAATTCATCTGAGGATAACGAGAGAAAAACGAAGAGCTCATTACTTTCTGCATTCCACTCTTCAAGGCGTTGGCCATGTTGTCGGAGGAACATTTCTCCGTAGTAATAATCATGGTCTCGAACATCAAATGGATGTGCGCTAAAGATTCCTTTGCTCTCAGACACCCATACATTATCTCTTCAAATGAATGACGAGCGTGACAAAGTGCTTTCAATGCCGATGATGGTTTCAAAAACCAAAACTTGTGTTTGCTCGCAGCGAGCGGACTCTTGCAGCTTGGACATTCTCGTGTAGATCGCAGTTTTCCGACGTGAGCCACATGACCTTGAGGGCACATTCTGAGGTATGATTTCTCAATGTTTGCCTTCTGCACTGCGTACGAAATTAGGGCTCTGTATGAAGTGTTGGACTGGATTGGGGGTATATTCAATAACCTCTGTATCCCATTCTGTGAGACATTGAAAACTTCTGCGTTGTATAAGAATGCAGCCAGTCGTTTGTACTCAACTTGTCGTTCTGACCTTTCCTCTTGAAAAGTACTTGAAAAGTGGGAAAGATGGGATTCGAGGCGATCGGACGATCGAATATTTGAAGCAAGGCTTCTATGCACTACTGAGATTTGCCTACGTCTGTGTTATGCAAAGTGGAATATAGTCTGTTCGCTTTGGAAACTAAGCTAGTTTTTGGGCTTTTTGGGGCGCGCGAGGGGGAGGCAGTGGCTGGCACTCAAAAAATTAAGAAATTTTGGAATATTAAATTCCATCTCGTGCAGTTTAATTCTTGGGTCTCCTAGTTTTTGTAAAGGTTCTATTTCGCCGCACCGCCCCATCCACTCTTTTCCGCGACCCTCTCTCTAATCTGCGCTTGTGCTAGTTTGCGTTTCCATTTTCCCCCGAGTTGCGATGCAAATCGCAACGCATCTCACCTCAATTATCCCACCATTCCTTCCCATTCCACACCGTCCCCACTCTTCACCTATATCTCGCCCATCACGCGTTCGGATCCTCCCTCTCCGTCTCCCGGAAAGTTATTCTGTAGAGGTACGTGTGAGAACCGTCCCCAATCTCGTGCACCCGCCTCGCCCCAAAACGGCCGCATGCCGCGGAGGCGTCTCGCGAGGCTTCCTCCAGCTGACTATTGGCGATGATCGCAGCTGACGACTCAGGTGCCGACCTCCGCAGTTGACCATCATCTGCTGACCCCAAGCCGCTTTCGCTCGCCGCGTTACACCCTCACATTTATCGCGCGGCCTTCCGCCATGAAGGCGACGTGCTTCCTCCGGCCGCTTCCGTCGCTTCTGAGCTGCCGATCCCACGCCCCCACGCACGCTCTACGTCGCATCGCGCTCATTTACAGCAGCCCCGCACGACATGCCTGCCTGGAGCGCGCGCGATGCGCGCGCTCATGCTGCCCGCGCTCACCGACGGGTTGCGCGACACGCAGCTCACGCTGGCGATCGTCGGCGCCGTCACGCTGTGCTTGAGCGTCTGCCAACCGGTAGCAGCGCTTGGGCTTGTTTCTTCGCGCACGACGAGAAAGATTATCCCCATCAGTTGCCGGCCGGCAACCCTTGCGTTGTGGCCGCTGTATAGCGCGATACCCCACGCGCATCTGTGTGCCCTTCTGCGTGCCGCTGCTGTTCTTCGCTGTGTTTGTAGTGTCGGGCTTGTCGTCGGCCGCCTCCGCGCGAAGCGAGTTTGCGCGCGCGTTGTCAAGGGAGGGAAGCGCGTGTGAGGGTCTTCACGGACCGCTGATCTACAGTGTGACGCTGCTGTTGCTCATGCTACTTTTGTTCGGCACGCAGGCCACAGCGGTTGCCGTGGCGAACATGTGCGTTGGCGACCAGCTTGGAGGTGGTGGGACGCAGAGTCTAGTCCATAAAGTGGCCCAGAAGCGGCCAGAGTGTGGCCAGCAGCATCGCGTTTGTGCTGTGCGCATCGACGAGCTTCATCGCATTGCTGCGCTGGTTTTCGTGCTCCGAAATGGCCGTTTTGCCTGGCACGGGTACCTTCACCTTGTTCGCGCTTATTGCGTTGCTGAGCGCGGGCGCAGAGCTGGTGGCGGACGAGATTGGAAGCGATGACAACGTGGCCGTTGCGCCGTTGGCACTTCTAATGGGAGACGGCTGCTTTGCCTCGTAGAGCTGATCGCATATGACTGCATCGTGGCTGCAGTGCGCCTGCAGCTCATTTCTTTTTTGTAAACATTTTCACGACACAATTTATCAATTTCCCGCGCTCGCTTAATGTCGACGACATTCTTCCTCATCCGACTCACGTTATGAGCTCCCAAATGGAGGCCGTTTCCCCATCACTGCCGCTTCAGCCGCGCGCTCGTCCGCCATTGTGTTCCAGCGTGCGTCTGTGCGCCGTGCGCATGAACAAGGCAAATGCTACTGACTCACCACCAGCGCTCCAACTGTCGCAGGATGTCGCGCCGCCGTGCGTCGCTATTGTGGTCGCCTGGCTGGCTGGTCTGTCTTGTGCCAAGTATCTGGCCGATGCTGGCTGCGACCATGTGGTGTATGAGGCACGCGATGTGCTTGGCGGCAAGGTTGCAACCTGTAAGGATCAAGACGGCAATTGGTATGATACAGCCTTGCATATCTTCTTTGGCGCTCATCCGAATATACTGCGACTGTTTGAAGAACTGGCAATTGAGGATCGCTTGCAGTGGAAGGAGCACTCCATGATTTTTAATATGAAGCGGATGCCGAGCGTTAAACAAGATGGCTTGATTCGTATACCGTCTCTTTACTTACGCTTTGACTTTTCTGCCTGGTTCCAGCACCCTTGAATGGTGTGCTGGTCATCTTGAGAAATAATGATATGCTTACCTGGCCCTAGAAGATTCTCTTCGCGAAGGGCTTACTTCCCGCCATTGTGTTTGGCCAACAGTATGGTGAAAAGATGGACGTACAATCCTGGACGCGGATCGCATGACGCGACGCCGGCAGCAAAGCCCCGTGCCGCAGCAGAGCGCTCAAACGGGGCACCGTGCGCGCGCGCGGCGCCGCCCGGCGCGCACCGCCAACGGGCATGCTATGCGTCTCATTCCGCTGCTGCCGCCGCCATGGCCAACTCACGTGCCATGAGCGCGTCGTACGGCGTTCCCTCTCCGGGTCCTTGCCCTCCCTGTAGCGCTGCAGCTGTACTGCAAACGCGCGTGAGCCCAGCCGGCCACGCCCGACTCGCTGCCAGAAGCCTCGGCGGCGCCGGCCGTGGCCGGCGGTGGTGCCGGTAAACGTCACGCTGCTGGGGCTGCCAGAGGGGCCGGTTTTGGCTGCACGCGCGCTGGCGC
This sequence comes from Gracilaria domingensis, assembly GCA_022539475.1. Classification (NCBI taxonomy): domain Eukaryota; phylum Rhodophyta; class Florideophyceae; order Gracilariales; family Gracilariaceae; genus Gracilaria; species Gracilaria domingensis. The sequence goes on from VCMS01000057.1 coordinate 183,262, forward strand.
GCTCGGTAGTGGCGTTGCTGGCCCAGCTGCCGCCTCTGGAGGCGCGGCTGCGATCGGCGCTGCTGGTAGACGAGCGCGCTGCCATGCCCACGTGTGATCAGCGCGCCGCCAACCCCCTGGACTTGGCACGGCGTGCAGCGGCGCTACGTTACGGTGCGCGTCTGGGCTGTGCCCGACCCTAGTTTAGTCTCCGACGCGCTAGCGGCTTCCGCCGCGCGCCAACTTCACGCGGGCGGGTTGTGTGGCAGCGTCGCCGACTTCTCCGCCGCACTGGCTCGCGCCGTGCCGCACTTCGTCAGGCCAAGTGCAGCGACGTTGCCGCCGCCGCTGGCCGTGCTGTCAGCACTGCCACGCCACCGCGCCGGGCGTCTCTTTCTCGCGGCGGCCGCGCTGGGCGGGCAGCACTGCGTGCGCGACTCAGCGTTGTTCGCCAAGCGCGGCGGCGCGTGGTACGTGGCGACTGCCGCCACCAGTGCCAAACCGGGCCTCGGCATGCCGCCACGCGTGCGCACGTTCGTGAGCGCCTAACTGGACCCGTGGCTGCGCGCGCCGCCTATGATGCTGCGACGCTGGTGGCGACGAGTGTGGCAAAGCGCCGCAACTGGACAGCACCCAGCTTCGTTCCAGCGCGGGCGTTCGTGGCACTGCCAGGCAGTGCGGCGCTCGGCAGTGAGCTGCTGTCGCCGTCGGCGCGCGATTATACGCCAATGCGGCTGGCCCTGCTGCTGTGCGTGCGCGCGCTGCAGCGCGACAACGACGCGCCCACAGTGAGCAGCGTGGCCATCTTTAAGCTGCCGTTGCTGTTCAACCTCATGCCGGTGGAACTCATCGCAGACGTTGACACGTTAAGCATGTTGCTGTACAAGATGCTCACTGACGTGCTCTCTGCCGTGACGCTTCTGATCAAGGGCTTCGAGGTGCTGCTGGTGGGCGCGCAGCCTTCGTAGGCCGCCATCACGCGCGTCATCGGCGCCGACGTGCACACCCGCACTGCGCGCGCCGACAAGGCCGCCGTGATGGTTGTGGCGATGTGGGAGCCGCAGCGCTCGTTTCTCATCGCCGCCGTTTGCCGTCGCGCTCGCGTTCGTGGCCGGCGGCGTGCTCGCCGAGTTTGGCGCCATGCGCTGACGAGCACGAAACAGCGGCCGCGCAACGCGCAGCGCTGCCTGATGCGTATCGCGGCGAGGGGCGCGCACTTCGCAGCCGGGCGTGCGTGCGCCAAGGGCAAGCGATGCGCGTGCAGCTGTTGCATGAGTTAATACACCATATTGAGCGCGTAAACGAGCTTCGCCGTTTTCGCCGCAGTTGTTGCTTGAGTCTGATCTCACTTTGTCACCTTCTACTACGGGCCAGGTCCGCGCAATTTCTGCGCGCGCCTCGCTCTCAGCCGCCACGAGGCGCGCGGTGGCTCAGCCTCGTCACCAAAAGGCGCGCCTTCGTCACTACTTCGCGCCTCCAAAGCGAACCAGCTCCGCTACCGCGCCTTTGAGCGCGGTAATATAACGCATCGCCGCCGCGCGGAATGAGCTCGTCGCCATGACGCGCGCGCTGCACACAAGCGCGGTCGCCGCCGTGCTACTCCTCGCACTGTGCGCGGCGCCCGAATCGTGAGGTTTCCGGTCTCCACTCCATGATAGCGAAGGGCGCTTGGTCACGCGCGGTGCACATAAACTGGTGCTGAGGCGGTGTCTAAACAGGCGTTAACGAAGTCGTGAACGCTGTTTGATTGGCCTGAGTGGCTTGTGCCGTGAACGCCCGTGAACGCCCCTGAACGCCCCACCATCAGAGAGTGCAATTAATTGGACAATCGTATCGCTACACTTGGAGGCCTACGGGCGAATCATTTGAATTCAAAAATAGAAGGGGGCTCCGGTGGACCTGCTGCATTCTACGCTGATCTGAGTGCAATGTATCTTTTGCACGATTTTGTTTGCACTGTCATTATAGATATCCTATACTCTCCTGCTAGACTTGTACGTACCCCCACACCGCTTTGCTTGTTGCAACGAACAACAGCATGACGCAGCCCCCCACTCCTACCCGGTGTTCAACACCGGTTCGTCGGAGCCCGGTTCGTCGGAGCCCCCGCAAGCACCCCTCTTCCATCCAGCGCCTTCCTTCTCATCCAAATCCCCCCCCGTCTCTGATTGCAACCACAGATGCTCCTCTCGCACTTACAGTCGCGAACAATGATGCCGCTCTCACCGTTTCGGCCACGACAGATATCGTCCCAGCCAAAGAACTGCAGTCATCCTCGGATGTAACTGATTCACCGTACAACACTCCTATCTTTCGGGAAGCGAGAATGAAGTTCATGTACTCTTTCCTTTTACAAAAAACGGTACGACAGCTTCGAAAGGTGTCAAAAGCCTTCAAGTTGATCATCAGCAAACGGTCTCAAGCGCAACTTATTTCGCAAATTATTCTACATCTTCAATTGAAAAGCTTAGAAGACATCAGCATTCGGTGCTGCGTGAGCGTCAATGATGAACTGAAGGACTTCTTCTCTTACGAGGAGAAGTGTGTTGCCCGTGATGAGACGCTGACGAATCTACCGGACGTTGGTAGCTTTCTAAACATTGCACACAAAAAGGATCGCGATACTGCTGTTGCTGCGATCAAGGACTTTCAGTACGGTGCGCCGAGTTCTCCCCAGTTTCCGTTAACTTTGGAAGAAGAAGTCAATGTGAAGGATCCTTCCTTTACTTTGAACGAATTTGCACGTCTTATGGTTATACTGAGGGATGATGAGCAGGCAAAAACCGCACTACAGAGCGCCTACGGGAAGGTATTGAGCAAAGATGAGTTGGATGCAACTTGTAGTCGCGACTCGTACTGGTTAATTGTGGCCGACCGTTTCAATGATGAGAATGTCGATTCGAAGAATAGTTTTGCCGGAAAGCTGGACGAAGTGGACTCCAACGCAAGACCACTTTGCAAGAGATCGTCATCAGTACTGAAAGAGCAATTCGAGGGTATCAGAGGGCTTGCAACTAGAGTCAGGGCTAACTGGTCAAAGTCTGGGCAGAATGATCCTTCGAATTTTACCCGTTTTCTTGAGCGAACTCCATCCGCAAAGCTAACAGCGAAGTCAAAGCGTGCGTATGTTTTCTTTATTGTCTGCCGGGTTGGAACAGCAAACGAGGCTCTTCACGTGACGACTGCGGCATCACGATTGGCTGAAGAGGACAATGGTGGAGTGGAGGAAGGCGGTTTGGGTAGCGCGGAACACAACGAGGCATTTCAAGGTGGGTTGGGTACGAGGAGTGCTAGGAGCAGTGGAAATTATAAGAGTGTTGGCGATTTATCCAAAGTAGTGACGCAGTCTAACGAAATATCGCGAGAGCAAACGGCAATCCTCAAGCAGCACTTAGAACTTGAGCGAGAGAAAGTGAGGGGGCCAAAGAAATCAGATATTGAGGAACAGAGAGACTACTTTACACATCGGGTGAAACTTGGTTCTTTACTTGCGGAAAGCTCGGCATCGTTAAAGAGAGCTCGAGATCTAAACGATGAGGCCCTAATTGATATATTGGAAGAAAACCACGGCCAGTTGCTGAAGAAGTATAAGCATGTGGTTCAGAAAGAGATGGAATACCCTTACCAAAGATCTTCGTTCCAGTCTGCCAGCATCTCACTGAGAATTGCGTTTAGACCGCCGGTAGATTCTTTCACTCCCATACTTTTTAGTGTACCAACGTTAGCCTTTACGTACTAGTTCTATGTTGATATTGTTTGTGGAACTTAAAACTATATGCTGCATACTTCGCCACTTACGAGAACCACATCGCATTCCCCACCAAGTTCCTATTGCACAATAAACCTTGGGGCTGCACCCACCCGCCCTCGCCGCAGCAGCGCCTCCGCGACCTGAGTTTCCACTTGGTCCGGCCTCGCGTGTTAGAGCCATACTTGAGGGCATATATGTGTGTACCATTTTCGGTCGATCTCTTCTATCGCCACCATATGTGATGACCTTCGGCACATAAGAAGACAAAACAGCATGGGGACCGATAGGATACAAACGACTATCTCCCTTCTGTACAATAGAGGAGCCCATCGACTGAACGATGGCAGCTGATGACTTTCCCAATGGTCCATTCGAGACTTGCCCTCCTCCTGACACCACTTTCCCGACGTTAGAGCTTGTACCGACATTGGCATACTTCGTCCCAGAATGAAACGACGTATTGGCAGCTCCTTGCTTCACGGAAACCAATTGCCCAGAGGTACCTGTCTGGATTAGTGTATCTTTCTGACTTGTGTTTTGTGGGCTAGTTCCATGTTGAGCTTGATGGCGAACAGGTACGATCCCTCCGGAAGAGCTAGAAACTTTTCGTGAGGGTGCACCATATGCAGGCGGAAGGTTTCCGGCCTGTTGCACTCGATGGAAACCGACCTGATTTCGGTTCTTCAAATCTACAGTCTTACATTTCAAAGTAGAGCTGTTTCGAGCGGGAGCGGACGTGCGGTTCTGAACGTTTGGCCGATGTGAAGATCCCGTACTTTGGGTTCGTGCTCCTTTGTTCGCTGCCTTTTGAACCAAAGCTTGACCTACACTCTTGGATTGCTGCTCTCCACCTTTCAATACAGAACTCGTTTGATCTTGATTCGATCCGTTCATGGTGCTTGTGAATCCATTCCCACGTCTTGGGTCATCCCTTGGGGCGAACATAAACGGTTTTCGCTTCGATTGACCTTGCCGTGCGGTTTCATGACTCTTCAAACCAGCCTTGTGATGATCAGGGACTTCGAATAGGTCAAGAATCTCCGCAATAGGAGGCAAAATATCTGGTCGCACTAGTCCCTTCATCTTCGACGCCGCTTCTGAAAGAAGCTTCTGATGAGAAGAATGCATTTCTGCTGATGTCTGCCCAGTCCCTACTGGGACCACAGGCTTTGCTCGTGACACCGCCAAAGCAGTCTGAAATGCTTGCTGATATCTTCGTCGTGTATCTGATTCCGAGGTGTTCGACTTCGGGAGTAATGGGCCGTTCTTGACATCCTTCCCCAGCACATTCAGAAGTCTATCAAGACAATGCCTGATAGGGCGGTATCGACGAGCTCCAAACCTTACCGTTGCTTGAGACGACAAAAGATCAGCCACGAAAAACATGTTATTGTTACAAGCAGAAGCAGCTGCAATCAATGCTTCATCTTCCTCCTTAGTCCACTCGTCGTTTACACCTTGATGTTCATTCGAAATGTTGTCTCCGTAGAACGCAATAGAAGATTTCATTCCAGGAATGGTAAACCTTCTCGCATTCTTCTTGGGTTTGTTCTTGAACAAACCGCCCATACCAGCATGATACTCAGGTCCAGAAACAGAGTTCGTGACACCGAAATTGCCTCTAGACTTTGGACCAGGATCAACTCTTGTTTTCTTTGAATGAACAGTCGGAGGCGGGTAGCGAGATATGTCACACAAGCCTTTCGATGTGTTCATTATTTCTAAATGACCAGAACGCCTCGCTTCTTCTCTGCATGTATCTGTTGAATAAGCTTTGGGGCTGGAGCCTTGATTGGAGACAGAGCTTGAATCTTCATGCTTCCGTTTCACTTCGATTTCTGCCTTCCTCTTCCGCAGGTTCTCTACACCCTTCTCCTTCTGCCTTCTCGTTGCGTGAATTGTTTGACTCATCCTGTTGTACGCATGGGGAAAGAATGCCGCGTCTTCCCCGCACTCCAAACCTGCCGCTGCGGTGCCGTGTACAACCGTCGAAAACTTAAGCTCTTCCGGACCACCGTCGCGTAGCGGCAGGTACAAATTAATGTCCGCGTCGGCGTCCGTCAGCGCTCATAAATAGCTTGTCTGCCCTTCGTCCGTAACATCAATCTCGTAAAGCAGAGTTTCAGTATCATCTTCGCCGGTGCTTTCGGAATCGGAATTCTTCTTTTCATCCCTGGATGGATTGCTTTCCAACGCCGATTCTCTTCCCGGACTCGAAGTCGTGGGCGGCGTGGCCATGGAACAGTCAACATCGGTGAAGGGTTTTGCACTGTTTAAACGTTGAAGAACACGAAGCGCATATCGTTGAATAGGGGTTAACGTGTCTACGAGCTTGTTAAGATCTTCGGAGTCGTGCGGACGCACACCAGTTCTCTTTGACAAACCGCTTTGGTTTGCAATGGGAGTGTCCTTGAATTCAGCCTCCAGATCTCTCTTCTCTTTCTCAGCAACCTGTAGGGCCATTGTCTCTCGTTCATCTTCTCTCGCGAGGAGTTTTGAAGCTATGGTTTGATACTCGTTCATGTCCCTGTCACTGCCACATTCAACTGAACCTCCTTCCAACTTGCCTTGATGAGGAACAGCTTCTACAGCCTTGCCAGCTCCAAACCCTGTAAACTGCCCACACGAGCTTTGAATATCAGACGCAGGTGACGGTCTCTCGCCGTTCTCAGAAATGGACCCGTTCTTCCCGTTCTCTGGCGTAGTGTGTCGTTTCCTCTCATGGTTCGGCTCTGAACTGCTCCGAAAACCATTTTTGACGGTACCTGACTTCTCTGCGCTCCCTGAAAGAGTAAATCCATCTCCGACTGTGTTCTTAGATCCAGAATTATCTGCCTTCAACAATTCCCGAGCTCTCTGAATCGCGTCTGTAGTAAATCCAGCCTGGGAAATAACTTGTTGCTCTAAGGCTCTCTTCTCCATGGCTCGCTTTAAAATGCTTTCTTCCACAGTTTGCTCGGATATCAGACGGTATACATGAACTGGTTTCGTCTGACCAATACGATGGGCTCGATCTTGGGCTTGGTTGTCAATTGCAGGATTGTAGTCAGAGTCGTAGAAGATCACAGTATCGGCACCCGTTAAGTTAAGCCCAACACCACCGGCACGGGTTGTAAGAATCATGCAAAAAATTCTCGTATCAGTGTTGAACCTTTCTACTACTTTCTGTCTATCATCCGTCTTTGTTGTGCCATCTAACCTAAGATAACGACAACAATGGAGATTGAGAAACGATTCCAAAATGTCCAACATCCTTTTCATTTGCGTGAAGATTAGTGCTCGAGACTTCCGTGCTTTCAAATCGCGATTTAACCGTTCCAGTGTTTGAAGCTTCCCACAATCCCACTGAATAAGTCTTGTCTCAGGAATTGTAACGACTTCGAACCTCAAACTCACGAAAAAGAGCCCGAAGTCCGGATGATTTCCGAGCAAATCTACGGTATTGATCGGGCGGGAGCGACATTCCACAACTCCATCAGCTAAAACCAAAGCTGGTGATTTCCTGAAGCTAAGACCATGATCTTTTGCACAGTGCAATCGGTCTTCATATCTTAGAGTCGGAAAAGAGTTTCTTAAAACTGAAACTCTATTCTCTAAAGTATAGCAAAACGAACCGTCCTTTAGTTCGGACCATTGCCGGGCGCTTTGGCTACCATGTGAGGTCGTAGATAGCTCCCAACCCATGTCACCCAGTTGACCAGCAAGAGTAAAGTGATGAAACTGATTCTTCACATCAAAAGACTGACGGCCCAGATTTAAGGACGAAAAAGCCGAGTATACCTGTGAACGGCCACTCAAGTTTGCACTGACAAAACAAAACGATGTGCAACCGGCAGTTAGTGCTATTCCTGCTGCCCCTCCGGTAGCAAACACACCAGAAGACGCTGTTTCTGCTTCAGAGACTGTCATCACGGAAGCCGTAAGCCTCTTTGTCACAAGAACGGCCAGGGCCGGACCTCTTCGTGAAACAGCACACGCACCGACGAGGACGTAGTCAGAGAAATCGACATCAAGTGGAACTGCTGCGACGGGCAGAAACATTTGTCTCAGGGATTAAGAGAGCGACAATCTCGTTCATGAGATCCTTCACCTCTGGATCAGGAGCAAGGCCCCAGTCCTTCATCAGATACTCGTCCCCCTTCTTCCCTTGCATGACTCTAACGCGGATGGGTGTCCCGGGTGGCACCAGCCCAGCAGCCGGGTCAGACCACTTAATAAGGGCTCTTAGAAAGCTCTCTCTCGCTGTTGTTCCTCTCTTAAACTGCAAGTCAAGAGGAGACGCAGTGCACGGGTAGAAATGAGACGGTTTGTACATCAAACGCAAACGCACTGGTATCTTCTTGTCGGATGTCTTACGCTCTTCATACTTGCTCCATGACACAAGATCATCTCGTGGATATTGGAAACATTTCCCATCTGGCGTTGAGACGTACATGAGATAATCGTAAAACTCTATCAACACGGGCTGTTTGTCTCCTCCCGCATTCACGCGAAGGGCTTCAAAAAAGTACCACAGCTTCGACGTTATGCTATCACTCGACTTTCGCTCAATGTCTTCCCCATCTGGCTTCTTCCCTGATATTTCTTCATCGTTTCCGAACAATGGCTTCCGCAGAATGACATTGCCAGACAGGATATCGATCACTTCCTGTCGGCTCTCATCCACAAAGTTCTTGTAGTACATTCTCATGACGGATTTGACCCCGTCACCAATAACACCCGTAATGGAGCGCTTACCGGTCCTCGTAAAATCGGTCTTCAACGCACCGGTACCACTATATTGCTTTGAAATAGCGTCTGCGTTATCCCCCCACAGGTGTTTATATCTATCTTCCGACTCGCTGTACAAACGTAGTGCCACGTTCTTCGACGTTTTCAACTCTCCGGCGAACACCCTTCTTACTTGCATCGACAGAACTTCATGTGCGATGAGGGACTCTACAACGTTTGTCCGATCCAGGCAGTCGACGCAGTTCACTTGGAACACTCCGTCCTGTGATTTGAGCTCGTGAAAGTCATGGCCGCTCTCGTAAAAGCCATAGCTGTCAATGTCCTGACGTAGTTTCTCAAGAAGAATAGAAAGCCCACGCTCGTATTCCTTACCAGCGCAATGTTTATGGAAGTCAAACGCTACTAACTTTGGTGATTTCTCCTTGTCATAAGCGCGAAGACAGAGGTCCATTTGACGTTCAAAAGTCTCAGCAAGAACGTTCTCGCTGCCATTGAGGTCAACCAGACTGACGGAGCATACATACCCATACATGTGCTTCAAGCCTTTACGGAGCATTTTGATACTCTGAAGTTTAGAGTATCAAAATGCTCCGTAAAGGCGGTGCGACTCGCAAGAAGGGTAGCGTCGAGCTCGGGGCTTGGCTTCGCTATACCATTATCCTGGCGCCCAAACACGGACACACTGCCACGAATTAAAGAAAACGAAGTGTATACATGACTGGTTTCCTCAGCCCATACAAGCTGCTCGGTCTCGACAAAGTTTGCGACGTTTCCCAACGCATCGGCACCTCTGGTTATATACCTGGTACCCGCTCTGTGACGTGAACGTCTGGAAATGAGAGTGGTGGTGAATTCGGCGCTGCCAGCGGCAAGAGCAGGCGTCTGAAATCTCATCAAACTCGTACCGACAAAGCCATATATAGTACGCACAGCCCATGATTTGCATGCATGTGGCATTCGATCAAGTTGAGTCTTTTACGTCTTCCACTTGCGTGCGAATTTGAAAAACGCCTGCTCGATACAACTTAAATCAAAGAGGCTCTGGGATACCTCTCAGAGGAGGCCTCTTTAGATTTCGACGTCGCACAATCGCTACCATTTGATCTCGCTTCTTTGTACATCTCTCTACCGAAAAGCACGTGTCCTCCTCACCATCCGATGGACCCATCATCGCGAATCCTTCCTTTGACGCAGTGTACCAGTCGCGTATATCCTTCTCCATATCGCGCAATTCGGATACAGAAAATGTAGAGAGCTTGCCGTCGCCTTCATCAATGCAAAAATTCTGCAACTTCATGCATAAGATAATTATGCTTGCGTTGATGTGTACATTGTAGTTTAAACGACTCTGCAGCATTCGCCACCTGGCAACCAGTCTCCCGAAAGCCTGTTCGACATGCACACGCATAGAGGATAAGAAGTAGTTAAACGCTTTTTCGTACCAATACTTTACCTGCGAGGCCGGAATAGGCGTTATAAGATGATCTGTGCACACGTACGCTTCATCACCAACCAACCAGAATTCTGAACCTAGGTTTCTGCCTTGCAGAAAGTTAGAAAGCTTTGATGCTGCGTATGCCAGAGAGTCGTGTGTAGATCCTACACACTTTGCTGACGCAAAGAGAAAGCGACCGGCGTAATCCACAACTGCTTGTACGGGGATAGCGTAGTATCCTTTCCGGCACCAATATTTCGGCGCGTTATATCTTGGCGGCTTGATCTTCACTGTGATACCATCAATCGATCCAACACAATCTGATAGAGGGCTCATCTTTACGCGGGACATTTTGAATCCCCGCGACAATTTGCATAAGTCTTCGAATCCTTCCGGTATACCTGAAAGTCGCAACACTTTTGATAGTGCACAACATGTCTCCAAAAAAATGTGGTACACCGTAGACCGCTGTGTTCGATACAGTTGATGAATTGTGTCTACGGTGCCACCCGCCAACCGGCTTAGCGTAATTCCTAGACGCATTTCAACTGATAGAGTAGGCCGCTTTGCACGGCGACCCATTTCATCACTTTTGGCCAAGTGAGGGTTGATCAGTCCAGCCAATTTATAGAAGGACTTACGGCTCATGCGGTAATCGTGAGTGAATGCCCTGTCACTTAAAAAGTCGGTAATAGACTCAAAAGTTACATGGCGGCGAGTTTCGTTTGGCGGCTTGTGTGACCTCGTCGAGGCGCGTTGATGACTCCGAAGCAGCTCTTTGGAGATTGCTACGCAGGCAATTCCAACAACATTACGATGTTGAGTTGCCTGGATGTACGAGGAGAGAAGTACCGAATTCATCTCCGAGTTGATAATTGCGGCGGCGATGCGTCGTGGCTCGTTGGTTGTGCGCTGCAATGGAGTTGAAAATTGCGGCGGCGTTGCGTCGTGGCTCGTTGGTTGTGCACTGTGATCTCAGCGGATGGAGTGCATATTATGAAAAGAGTTTATGAGGTCCGGATTCCTTCGGAGTGCTGCCCCGCACGCTTTATTTATATGCATAAACTTAAAATTAACGCGTTCACGCGTTCACGTTCACACTCTGTTTAGACACCGCCTGATTCACGTAGCATGATGACGCGCTCACAGCAGCCAAGTCTCGCACGCATGGGCCATCCAGGATGAGCTGGCACGCAAACGTCGTTGAACGACGCACCGCGTGCAGGAATGGCGCCGCGCGCTCCGTGGGCGGCGCGGAGGTTTGCTGGCGATGTGTTGTTGCAGACGGGTGTCATCAGACATGTCGTAATGTCATTCTGTCGTATTGGCAGCGCGCGAGATCAAGTTGTGTTAGGGTCGCTACCCTAACACAACTCAACCACGCTGCCCGCGGGCACGTTACGTTTTGGCTGGATATGCGTGCGGTGTGTGTTTTGGGAGGTCTGTGGACGCTACCGGAATGAGGCGAAAACGAGCCCGCGGGCGGGGGGGGGGTCGGTCGTGTTAGGGTAGGTACCCTAACACGACCGGACCCCCCCGCCCGCGGGCAAGAAATCGCACATTTTTGAAAAAATCGGCCAAAACGTGCCCGCGGGCGGGGGGGTCCGTTCGTGTTAGGGTAGGTACCCTAACACGAACGGACCCGCCCGCCCGAGGGCATAAAGAAGCACATTTTTTAAAAAACCGGCCAAAACGTGCCCGCGGGCGGGGGGGTCCGTTCGTGTTAGGGTAGGTACCCTAACACGAACGGACCCCCCCACCCGAGGGCATAAAAAAGCACATTTTTTAAAAAACCGGCCAAAACGTGCCCGCGGACGGGGGGGTGCGGTTGTGTTAGGGTAGCCACCCTAACACAACCGATCCCCCCCACGCCGGTGGGCACGTTCTGGTCACATTTTAGCACTATGCCGAGACCTCCCAAAACCCCTTCCTCAACACTTCTTGTACTCATTACCATGCACCCGCCCGCAAACACGTTGGCACCGCTGTCTACGTGGATTGGCGGGATGGCAAAAAGCTGTACATTAATTAGAGTATATCTTGAGTATTAGGAGCGCTTCAAAACGCATGAATGGAGAGCGCTACCATTGTTCGCATAAATCTACGTCCACCAAAACCCTTCGCTAGAAGGAACTTTTTGAGGCCATTCTGTAGCGTTTTGATACCTCCCAAAACACAATCGGTTGCATTCCTTGCAACGATTTTGTTGCGAGCTCAGTACAGATCTTTTAGAGATAAATCAACTAGTTTTTTCATCCAATTGATGCTCAACCAGTAACATAATACGCGACCTTGTTACAATTTGTGTAGTGTCTGACACACTACACTATTTAAACTGATCAAAGTGGCGAAGAGATGTACCACCGAAGCGCGCCAACACCCTCACGCACAAATGTGGTAATGCGCAGGGATGAGATGCATAAAAAAACAGAGTGACGACAGTATGTAGCTACTTAAATACTCGCCACCACTTTTTTCCCGTGAAGATACAAATTCTACCGAGGATGAAGATAAGGTATTATCTAATAGCATGAGCGCTTCCGCTCTAGCGTTCAATTTATATATCTGAATCTAATTTGTTCGTTGTGACGGTCTGACAAACAGCGATGAAGGCCTCCAACGACCATATAATACCGGATTTATAGGGGTAATAGAGCGAGCTCTCTGCGAAACACCATAAATAACTAAATGGAGTCCTGATAGGCTAACTACTACATGATTTTCAGAGGTTTAGAGAACGGGGTTTGTAGCAGCTCTTATATGCTAAATTCATTCAGTATAAAACTCTATGAAACAGAATGGCGACGAGAGTCGTCGCAGAAAGCAAAACAGATGGTAGGCATGAAAACCGTTCAGCCCTGTGTGCTTGAGCTGGTAGCACATGATTATCGTTCCAATTTTGAAATCGTATCGCTTCACCTTCCGTTAACAAAGCCTGTCACCAACAATAGAAGAGAAGACATTAATCGACGTTTTGCGGTGATGCCGTAAAAAGCTGCCAATGGTGTTAGTTTTTCTTCTGTTGAGAGTCGAGATAGAACCTCAGACTCCCAGGTCTAGAGCTATGAATTCCTGCCCACGACTTTGTCGAAGAGCGTTAAAGGCTTCAATCTGCCACCGAAGGGACGAAATAGAGTTTTCATTACATCATGCGCCACGATTGCACCTATAACTAGTCCAAGCGACGCCCGAGTACTGAGAGAAAACTGTTTTGATTGAAGCCCTGTCCTGCGCTCCCTATCAGATTTCAAAGAATTCCTTTACGAAAGGAAAACCATTTCAAGGTTTTTGTATGCTTTGGCCTCCATCATTCAAAGGAGATCTGCCTTTGTGAAGGTTCCATTCAGTGACCTGCCTTTCTTCGACGTGGACAAATCTATATGTAAACCTTTGGCAAAAAAGTTGCATTGCATTGGGGATAGATTTGCGTTTGTAAAGTTGCTGATTTGAGTACGTATCGTTCGAAATAAACGTGACGTGGATGATTCTATTGCAGTGAGTAGCGTCTCTGACTAGAGGTTTTCGATTTCTGGAGTATTAATCAGCTTCAATTTGTCTGGATGCAAGTTGCGTAACTGTTCGAAGAGAGCTCTCCTTGTTCCCAACAGACTGCATAGAAACAAACTCTGGATCAATCCTACCGTCAAGGGGGTTTCGATGAACGACGGAATAAGAGATATGTAATCAGAACGCTTGAGAGTACCGCCTGAGATATACTCTCCCTCGCAAGACATATACTTCTTCCTGCCTCGTCTTTCTTTGCATATTCTAGAATAACTGAGTATGTATCTCTAACGCTTTTGGTTTGGTCTTGAGAGGGTCCAGTGATTGAAGTAAGAATACTACTTCATAAAGATGAGGGAGGGGCCTCGAATCTATGACAGGAGCTCCCCGTTTTGGTCCCGTGAAGAGTTAACAGAATGTCTTTAGCCTCAAAAGTATCCGCACGACAACTTGCAGAGGATGGCACACTCGACTTAGTTTGTCTTCGCCGATGAACTGAAAACTTTCTGCGTGAGATTTAGAATGGGCTCCAGGACTTGACGAAGAGATTCTTGAAGGATTTGCATCCTGGACTCGCGTAGAGACTTGCTAGAAACGAATGGCATTGCGTCTGCTTCAGATACGGAAACCTCGATCAGTGTGGTAGGGAAGTATGCCACTAGTGTGAGGTCATCACGGATGCACTTACGGCGTAGCTCGTCGGAGAAGTTGGGAAATATGAGCGGAAGAGGATAGGCGGTAAATGATGTTTGCTTTAGAGTTGTTGAAGACTTATCGGTGTATACCTGCAGAAGACCTACGAAAGATTCACTGTAACCTATTTCTTGGGAGTACCACACTATTCTACTATCCAACGAGCCCATGACCATTTCCTTAAGTTTTGAGGTGGCGTCTCTTGCGAGAGAGCCGGACATGGGGTGAGATATTTTCGTGGAGTGGGTCTGAGGTATAGGGTGGAAGAATGTGTTTTCGTTGTTAGCCAACTGGAGCTGTTTCAAAAGTGTCTGAACGGGGTCTCTCATGTAGAGGGTGGCGCTGAACTTACATCCTTCTGGCGAGACAGTTCTTCGATTGAAACCGTCCTTTGAGGCGTATCGTTCGAAAATGGCGTTCTTCAGTTCTGTACAGCGCTTGGAACTTGTTATGGTCTCGTTGAATCGCTTTTGCGAGAATCGCGGGTCCCGAAGTAGCCCAATTAGCTCGTCTGCCTCACGATGACCAAGGTTGGAAGCTACTGAAGCCAGACAAACCGTGAGATAATCCATATGCAAATCACCGAGGGCCTCCTCAGAAGGCACTGGGCGGGAACTGCTTCCGTGTTCTTGCTCTAACGACGCGGGACCCGGGGAAGGAGAAACACAATGCGAAGTGTCCGGAATGGGAGGGGCGCACGGAGTGTGGTCAACGATGTCCTCGGACACCGGAGGCTCGGGAAGGCGACAAGGGGCAGTGACCGTTTCGGAAGATGCGGCCGCGTGCGCGGAAAGCTTGAGACGTTTGCTTCTCCGAATGGGCCGCCTATTGTCGTCTTCCAGCGCTGCTTTCAGACGAAACTGGCAATGGTTGACATGCTGTTGAAGAGATAAGACTCCTCGGCGAGTAAAGAAGGGGCACCCACGCTTCTTATGTGTACAGTAGTAGACCATGGGAAGAAGAAATGAACGAAAAACGACGACAATGACTTCAAGGGAAGGTCGTCCGAAGGGAGAAGGAGGTCGAGCGACAGTCAAGATCGACGTCATGCTGAGAACGGAGAATATATTTTGAGTTTAAATCGCTTGCTTTCGTTCAAAAACGAACGTAGGTACACGTCGACCTCAACACAAGGGTGTACTTCTCGTATTATCTACCACTTGTTATAAACCTGTGGTTCTCCAACATTGTAAGCTGTACAACTGTCCAATCTCGCACAGAAAAATAAATCTCTTCCCTCCGCCGCCGCCGCCGCGCCTCCGACGTCCGACCTTCCGTTACCGTCGTGATCCGTGCCATCCACATCCTCGCGTTATACTCCGCTCCGTCCCTCTTTTTCCTCCCTCTACTTTATGGAGGCTCCTTAAAGTAGAGGGCGGAAAAAAGTAGGACGGAGTCATCCGTATCTCACGGATGTATTCCGTGCAGTCTATTCGTACGTTCTTCCATATCCTTCCACGTATCTTTGCTCTAAACTAACCAATCCTCACCACGTTTCTTCGCGCTCTGCGACATGCAAACGGCAGGAAATAAGCTAATCACCCCCCAACTTCTTCTATTTGCTCAAGATATAGAACGAGTTGAAGGGTGAAAACGGGAACCTGGTAACCCAAAGCGACGACTGTAAGTACGCGACGAATGGTTCATTTCGTTGCGCCATAGGCTCTAGTTCCGCCTCTTGCGCTACTTTTCAAAAGTAGCGCAAGACGCGAGAAGCTAGAGCCTATAGCGCAACAAAACAAGTTGGTTCCTTGGCGATCTTGGATCTCCGACTGTTCGGGATAGACGATTCTGGTACTTGGTTGGGACATAGGCTGCTCTTTCGTTTATCGCATCTTGCGGTATGTTTGCTGCTTGGGCATTCTTGGTGCCCTTGCTTGTGAGTTCTCGCTTCGACACCTTTTGCGCTTTACGATGATGGTGGGCTGGTAATCTAACCGATCCCTTTCCTTCTTCTTCTTCCTTTTGCGAGTTACTAGGTCCCTCGACTTTTCTAGCGCAATGTTTCTGTTTTGTTTTATCAATGGTACGTTCCATCGCATTTCAAATGTATCCAACGGATCTTTGACTAACTTATGGATACTTTCTGCTTTCGTATAGAGGTAAACGCATTTTGATGCGGACGTAGCTCACGAGTTTCAGGTGCAGGTTCCTTAAGTAGGGAACCATGCATCTGGGCATGGTTCCCTACATGAGGAACGGAGAGGATGAGGCGCTTCGCGCCTCATCCTCTCGGAGTGCGTATGTGTTCTACCGATACTGCACTTCGGTGGAGGTGCCCTCTGCGGCATCTGCCGCAGATTGCGCCTACATTGGCTTCATCATGGGGAAATGGTATATGTAATATAGCGAAGTAGTGGTTAGCAAAAACGGTCGATAGAAGAATAGATACGAATAAAACGGTATGATTTCATAATGGACATCATCTGTACTAGCAACAGTATTCCATGCGTTGCAGGGTATTATTCCGCAGAAGGTATCGTGTAATGTGCACCTTAATGGAAACTGAACCTAGACTTCGCGAAATACCGTTCAGGTAGCCCTCGACTAAAGAACTAGCACGAGTGGAAAACCCACCAGTATTTACTGCACAGCGATTCTGGACGACCCAAGCAATTATCTTCAAATTTTGAAATAATTGATCTCGATATTTTTTCAAAAAATTTACTGGACGACCCTTGCCACTTTCTGGACGACCCTCGCCAAAAACTAGCATCTGCAAGAGACAGACGTAATGCTTGACGAATCGTCCACAAGATTGTCTGGTACGTTTTCATCATTATGTGAATTTACATCATTTGGTTCATTTTCATCGCCGATACATGGACTTAGAGAACGCTCAAAGTGCTAATTGTGAGCTTCTGCATGTAGCGAGATCTCCACATCACTCTCACACTGAACAGCTAAATCGCTGATCGGTACCGAGTCCGCTGTTTTCCCAAAATCTGTACTTCTAGCTCTCTCATTGCTCTTTTTTGTTGGCAGATCAGAGTGAGCGTCTAGAGCTGAGTATCTCTCAATGGCTGGTGTCTCTTCTTCCAGCACTTGTTCAGAGTCACTGAATGGGTGCTTCGCGCACATGGATATTTCCCATCGATACCTCTTTATTCCTCTTCCCATCTTCGCTTTTCTGTTCAGTGCAAGAACTGGAAGGAAATCCGAGAACTGTATCTTCAAGAGCGATACGCCAATGGATAATATGTGCTGTGCCACTGACTGGAGACGCACTTTGTGTTCAATAAACAAGGCACATAGCCTTTCTAAATTCTGAACACTTGAGGAGAAGCAAGCATATCATGTCAACAAGATGTTCATTTTGTGAATGTTGGGAGCAATTTCAAAGTCTGAAAATCTTTTTCGAAACTTGACAAATATTTTAACTTCAAGGGGGGGCTTTCGCTTCGGTTCTTCTCTTCCGCTCGCATTCGTACTTGAGCCCTATACTCCCGCTCATTCTTTCACCTTATGTACCCACCCCTTCTCTCACCACTCGGGTGCATCAGACTGGCTTTCTTCTCTGAGAAGTCCCAGCCCCTCAGAACCCAGAGTTCTCATCTCTCACTGAATCTCTGCTCTGTCCTTGCCGTTAAGTTGCATTTCGCATTGTGTACAAATTGCGTCTACTACCCAAGTACGTACAGGACTATCGTACTGCCATCGAGAACCAATCACTGACGATCGAAATCTTTTCCTTCTTGCAGCAGGGAATTGAGTGTTACTTCCAACATGAGTACGCGTACTTTACCTCGGGTTACTGCGGATAGTGCCATGCATTCAGGGCGTCGAGCCTTCCCTGCACAGTCGCTTCAGGTCTCGAACCAGTGGAGAGAAGGAGCTCATCCTCAATCTGGATTGAGTGCTTCAACTGGTGCTGATATCCTCGGTCAACGAGTGCTGCCATCCAACTCCGTCATGATTCCCACAGCTTCGATGAAGAGACATTTGAAAGATTCCGACCGACCGGCGGTTCCGACAGGCACCACCATCTCAGCGAGGGTCCTCTTCAATCGCTTGTATCAGGAAAAAATGGGGCGTGATTCGGAAAGCATTGAAGATGGCTATCCGATATACACCACGATGGCCAATGCGATCAAGGATGAAATGCGCTCATATATCTACGATCGCCTTGGGATTGAGCGTGGTATCCGAACGTACATCTCGGTCAAGAGAGACTTCCCTTCTCAGATCATGCACCTTGAAGCGCAGGATTGTTGAAACCTATCCAGTCTTGTCCGCTGCTCAGGGGGGACAGGTATTGAATGAATTCTTGAAGGAAGTAGTTCAACGGGATTGGAAGGCCGCGGCGGAGGCACGCAAGCTAGAGAATAAGAAGAGAACCGCGACATCTGCTGAAGGACACCATGCATATTCTGCTGATCAGCAAGAACAGATACATGCTTCAACTGGTGGTAGCCATGCCATATGCCGAGGACATGCAGAATCTAGACTGGCTACCAACGATGCAACAACCGGCAATTGTCACAATGTGATATACCATGAGCAAGGCGAAGCAGTTGACAACGGCGCGCTAGAAGGCACGGAGAAAAGCACGGTGGTTGACAATGGTGAAGTGTGGGATTCCGAGAGTGGCGATAACGCCCAAGATGGGTCTCAAGAAATCGATACTGACCAAGTCGTGGAAGCAACTGATGAGGAATATGGATCGCCTTATGACAGTGCGCAATCTGCAGATGCCAGGCGGAAAGCAGCTCCACCTCAACCTCAGAGTATCCGAAATCGAAATAGCTCTCCACAGCCTGCCTCAAACAACTTCAATCACAGAGGATTGAGAGATAAGGCCCCTGCTTTGAAGCCACAAAGATCTGAAGAGCAGGGCACGGAGACCTTGTCTGAGATTAAGCATCACGTACGTCCGATTGTGGGGAAGAAGAAGCCAAGGAAAGCGCCCAAGCGAGCACTTGGACCTTCGACTGGGAGAAATTTTGAGAACATTACGTCAGGTAGGGCTGCTCAGAACCCAGGTAATGCAGCGCCTTCAAGCCGCAGAGGAGTGAAACTTCTTCACTCCCGTAAGCGTCAGCGAAAGAATCCAAAGAAGACAAGTGCAGCTGCTCGGAGTTCCCGGGAACGTAAATGATCGAGCACATGTTACGTTTTGCCGTATTGGGCGGACCACGTAGAATGGAACTTATCGGCTCTGCACTGTGGCTATACGAGAAACAATAGTCATCTCATAATCACGTGCACAGCTTTCGGAAATTGAGCAACTCAAATATCTATGCCATTTTTATTGTTTTCAGTAAATGACCATGTTAAGGTCTACCAGCGTACACTCGTAGTATGCTGTGTGGTAATTATAAGACATTCAATCGTTCTGCATTAGATCTTCATAGGTGTGCAACATGATCTTATGTAGCTGTGAAAGAGGTACGCATACGTTCCATTCAAGTTCGCTCGAAGCCCATTAAATACAGCCTTCTGAGGACATGTATTGTTCTCATATACTTGATACTATAGGCCTATGGTTCGTACGAAAAGCGGTCACATACGCAGTACATTCATCGTACCCGCATTGTCCACTTCTTGTCGTTAGGTGAGCACGAGTCATGGCGTACTTACGACACAGTATGGATCATATTTTGACACGATTGTGACCATGGCTCTGGTCACATATGGATTTTTTCTTGTTATATATTGGATCACAATATTCTTATTGTTCCTTCTCCTTGGGACTCTTTAAAAGGACATGATTGGCCTTCTTTTGGGTCAGATTGGGGCATTCTGAATGAAGCTTCCTTTCGCCTACGCTTTTTGGCTTTAATTAGGCCCTGTGTTGGGCTTATATCGCCCATTTCTCGTCCACGTTTGGAAGGGTCACTTTGGACACATTTTGGCCATAAGTTGGCCATTCATTGGCCATGTAAATTGTTCACAGGGCCCATGGAAGAGCCTATTAATTTGTTTTGTGCGCGGCGGGTGGATAGAATGGAGAATAACCACGAGGTTCATTCTGAATGGTGGACGGCATAGCGTGCAAGCTTGATATGAAGGAGATGTGCAACTCTCTGGAAGAGAGTACTCTTTCTGGTTTGAGATAAGCGATTCGAAAACGAAAATGCAGAGGACGCTGTCGAGTAGGATGTAGAAGTAGGCAAAGACATCTCCCACGGCTCAAAGACGGATCCCCACTCGGCTTGAGCGCCCGAGAGCAGCTGCCTCATCTCGCCGTCCATGGTGCGCAAATCCGGCAAAACAGTCTCATCCGAGAAGCCCAAAAGCGATGCCAGCGTAGAGTAAAAGGCGCCGAAGGCGGAAGCGAGGGCGATTTGTTGCGCTCTATTCCCTGTGTACATGTTTTTGATAGCGTTCCGAAGCTGGATCGGCACGCGGAGCGGGCACTATGCAACGGCTCGGACGATGTTTAGCGTGACGGCATCCTTGGGGTATAGCGACGACAGGGCTAGCAGCTAAGAAAAGGCTTCCTGCGCTGGCTGGTAGAGCGAGAGATACAGGGTGGGGGAGGGCGTTAGACGGACGGACGACAGCCGCAGGCGACACAGCTGGTGCATGGAGGCGAAGCGCGCAAGGAGTGGTACTCCGTGACCTGCTGCAGGGACCTTGCAAAGCGCAGGGTGGTGTGCGAATTTGCTCGAAAGCGCAGGAATTTGCCGTCGGAAGGCAGGGAGGACATTAGAGACGAGAAGCATGCGCGGGTGGGGGACGGCGGCAGCGACGCGGAGCTCTCCGAGCAGGCCGTGGGGGCGCGCGGGGTGCGGCGGCGCGGCATATGTAGCGCGCCAACGGAGTGCACGGCGCGGCGCAGCCACGCAACACATGTGATGTTGCGGGCTGCCTATAATAGCGGGCGGTACGGCAAAAGCGGAGGGCGCACCGCACAAGCGCGGGCGACGCAACAGCATTGCAACGGCATGGTGGCGCCGCGTGTTGCGCGCAGTCTGACAGCGCGCGCGCCGCTTTAAAACGCGCATCGCAATTGCCGCTGCCCGGGCGGCACGTGCGTGGGGGGAGCGGAAGGGTACAGCCCCTCTTAGGACCTTTCTACACCGGGACATGAACAGATTTGCAGCTGTCTATTGTCCACAATTTTGGGGTCGCTTCTTGAGCGACCCCACTGAAGAGACACTTCAAAAATCGTTCTGTCAGATTTGTTTTTAATTTTTTTGCCGGCAAGGTTGATTTGCTTTTAATTTTTATCGTACACGTGTGCCAGATTTGCGTGTCCATGTTCCGGTGTAGAAAAGGCCTCACACCGCGCCTCCCGCGGCCATGCCGTCGCCACGCGCGCGTTCCACATTCTGCGAGATAAAGGTAATCAAGATTTCGTCTTACGTCAACGCTCTCGCCTCTTACCCTGCTAATAGCCGTTCTCTCCGTTCTTTCCTGTAATCGCGCGACCCCCCTTGCTCACGCCGTCTTCTCCTCTCCGCAACTCAGTTGGTTCTTCACAAGGATCGCGTACGCCCCGTTCTCGATTCGTAGTAGCTCCTCGTTCCAACAGAGCTCCAAGATCTTACCGCGCAGCGCCACTGCAATTGCGTCCGCGTCCTTTCCCGTCGACAGCCAGTGCGCCACGGCAAACGTCGTGCCCCCCTTCCCCACCCGATCCAGCGCCTTCCGAAGAACGCGCTCGAAAACCGCGTCCACTGCAGACGTCGCCTCTTCCAGCACCAGAATCCTCAGCTCTCGCACGATGGCACGTGCGATCGCAACCCGTTGACGCTGTCATCTCTACAGCTTGCTATCTCGCGCCCCCACCACAGTGTCGTACCCGTCCTTCAGTTCTGTAATGAACGAATGAGCATTGGCTGCTTTGGCTGCTTCAACGATCATCTCGTCAGTTACGAGCGTTCCCTCAACATGTTCCAGTCCGTATGAAATGTTGTCCCGAACGGTACGGTTGAACAGATCGGGTTCCTGCGCAACCAGGCCTACATGTTTCTGTACCTACTTCACGTCGTACTTCAAAATGTTGGTGCCGTCTATCTTTAGACTTCCACTGCGCACATCGTATAACCGCTCCACCAAGCTCACTACTGTACTCTTTCCAGACCCACTCGCACCCACCAGCGCAAGCGTCTGCCCGCTCCTCACTTCCACCGACATGCAGCGAAGCACAGCAGAGTTCGGTGTCTTTGGATACTAAAAGAAAGCCTTTTCCCAACACACCTCTCCGTTGATCTTCTTCTTAAAGTCGACATCCAAAGTTGGATCAATCAATGACTCACGATCGAACAGTCTGAATATCCTCGTAGCTGCAATCTTCGACTTGCCCCAATCAGGCATAGTGCTCGACAGGTTCCCAAGCATTAATCCACCGAACAGTAGACCAGTAACCACCTTCATCAAGTCCGCGAAACCACAGAACCCATCTCGCACAAATATTGAACCCACCCAAAAGCTCACCGCCCAAAGCACCTGAGCCAAGAACTACGGTACACCAAACTCAATGCCAGCTATAAGCGCCGTTCGCCTTCCGTTGCCAATCGTCTTGTCCACTTCCTCGCTGTACTTGTTCAGGAACACGTTTTGTACACCGATGGACGTCACGGTTTCAAAGTTATCCACCGCTTGGAAAGCCACCGTTCCGGCCGCTGCATATCGAGTCTCGGAGTCAGCATCGAATCCATTCATCATTCTCAGTTGTACCATTTGTGCCACAGCCCCCAATCGGAACAAAACAGTCACCACAAGCGCAACTCGCCAGCACGCAATGTACGTGATCAAGAATTCTGTGAGCACAGTGGTAAGACCGAATGCAAACAAGCTGAGAACGTCTCCTGTAATTCCTTTCATCTGCGTTGCTTCGGTTGCCATCCGAGCGAAGAGAGCTCCGACCGAGTTCTGTTTCATATCAAAGAAGCCCATGTCCTGTTTCAAAAGCGCTCGGAACGAAGCTCTTCGAAGCTTATACGTCGTGCGTTCCCTACTAATACCAAGCATGGTGTGCTACAGAAAGTTACCGAGGAATGATGCTCCAACGATCGCCACATACAACACTGCTCATTTGGAAACTTCACCCGTTTCATTACTGCTCAAAATCTCTTCGATGACTTCTAAGAAAATGTTAGCCATGGCCGGAAAAGAAGCTCCGTTCAAGGCCGCTCCGAACATTTCTAAAAGGATGTAAAGCCACTCATTCCTGTTCGTCTGGAACGCGCGGGATATGATTCCTTTGTTCACAGTAGCTTCCTCGCATTCCTCACCCTCTACAGCACCACCATCCACTTGAACAGTGTGGGAGAGGGAGGTGCTTGCGACATTGGCGAGACCAGCTGACGGGATTTCTCCCGTCGTGGCTGAACCTTCCTTTGATTCTTTCGCTTTTTGAGCTTCGACGCGTTGGTGCTCGATGAAAGTGTGATAAGCGCCTTGCATTCCCATTAGCTGACTGTGGGTACCATACCCCACAACGATACCCTTGTAGATAACAGATACCACGCCTGCGTCTTTCACGCGTCTCAACCTGTGCGCAATCGTGATGGTCGTACGAAGAGCAGCTGCTTTTTAAAAGGCGCTTTGCACAATCCGCTCAGATTCAGCGTCTAACGCTGCAGTAGCTTCGTCAAGAATCAGAATTTTCGGGTTTCGAATCAGTGCACGTGCTACGCATACACGTTGCTTCTGACCTACTCTCAGCAGAGCTCCTCGCTCTCCAAGAAATGTATCATATTGTTCAGGAAGCTTCATAATCAAATCATGAGCCATTTCTTTCTTTGCCGCCTCTACAAATTCCGCATCTGACACTTCCATACGACGAAGCACCTTCTTCCCTGTCTTTTCGTTCACAGCAGCTTTCATGGCCGCGCCCAAAGCAATGTTCTCCCGAATCGTACGCGCAAACAAAGTTGGCATTAGACCAGCATAGCCAATTTGACTTCTTAACCGCTTGACGTTCACTTGTCGCACATCAACACCATCAAAGGTGACTGATCCTTCGATGCCATCATAAAACCGCCCAATCAGGCCAACAGTGGTACTCTTCCCGCATCTTGATGACCACACTAGGGCGCGGGACGTACCAGATGGGATATCGAGATTAAAATTCTCGAGCACAAGGCGCGCTTCGTCCTCACTCTCCAAGTTCTCAGCAACACAGTGTTTGTAATCGAATTTGGCACTCTTGAAGCTTACGTTTCCCTTGAAGTCTTCAATAACGTCACCTACATCCTCATCTAGCGGATTGATTTCGGATTCCTGGCCTATGAATTCATAAACTCTTGGAGCTGCACGCTGTGATTCTTCAAACGCCTTGAAAGATGGCCCCGCTTTTTTCAACCGATATAGGGCAAGAACGTTTTCGTAAAGGAAGTTTGGTTAGAACGCGCGTAGCATTGCCGCAAGTCGATTCCGCAACAGATATCGTTCGACAAAAACTTACCTCACCCGATAGAAAACGATAGAAACAGAGAAGAAAGTAATCAGAATAACGCCGGCTGTTATGAACCCGCCCCGAACGCGGTTCGCTCCAAATATGAACGCACTAGCATATCCGCAAAAGACGAAAAACATTGTGAAACCAATACCTAAACCGGCCACGAAACCTTTCTTCACGTCAACTATGTAGACCTTACGAAGCTCTTCCTCTTATCTCTTAGACTCCGTCTGCTGACCATTATATGCCCTTACGACGCGAACAAGTCCGATGAATTCGTTAGCAATAGATCCAGCGCCACCGTACGCCCCTGTGTCCTGTCTAGTTCTCTCGGCGGCTAGATTTGCACACACAGCGCCAGTGGCCATCATTAGCGGCAGAATCGAGAGCATAACCAGTGTCAGCAACGGTCCGTACACAAACGCTTCGATGGAGGCTACAACGAACATGGAAATGAACTGCACCGCCCTGCTAACCTCATCTCTGATCCCTGCGTGAATTAAGTTCATATCACCGGCGACTCTGGCAGTTATCCCTCTTCCGTTCTCCTGTCCGTATCATTTAAGGCCCTGACTGAGAAGCGATTCGAAATTAATGCGACGAAGACGGGCACATATTCCCTGGGCAGCGATGATTTGAAACCCATCGTATTCTGTGCAATCGCGCCTTTTCAGTTAGCAGAACGGTCGGGGCGACGACCTAAGAGATATCGGGTGACTGTGTAAAATTTATTATTCTGAAAGATTACAGAGTGTGGCATCGTTCGTGACGTAGATACGAAGGTAGAGAGCCAGCTCCGGTGCGGAGAAAACGAAGTCACGTTCTGCGAGCGCTAAAAAGAAATACATTGTAAACCTCTGGGATATCCTTATCTGCGGCCACAAGTCTGGTGCACATCCTACACGTATCCGCGCACGCGTCTGTCTCTTGCAGATGCTAGTTTTTGGCGAGGGTCGTCCAGAAAGTGGCAAGGGTCGTCCAGTAAATTTTTTGAAAAAATATCGAGATCAATTATTTCAAAATTTGAAGATAATTGCTTGGGTCGTCCAGAATCGCTGTGCAGTAAATACTGGTGGGTTTTCCACTCGTGCTAGTTCTTTAGTCGAGGGCTACCTGAACGGTATTTCGCGAAGTCTAGGTTCAGTTTCCATTAAGGTGCACATTACACGATACCTTCTGCGGAATGATACCCTGCAACGCATGGAATACTGCTGCTAGTACAGATGATGTCTATTATGAAATCATACTGTTTTATTCGTATCTATTCTTCTATCGACCGCTTTTGCTAACCACTACTTCGCTATATTGCATGTACCATTTCCCCATGATGAAGCGGGTGTAGGCGCAATCTGCGGTAGATGCCGCAGAGGGCACCTGCACCAAATTGCAGTATCGGTAGAACACATACGCACTCCGAGAGGATGAGGCGCGAAGCGCCTCATCCTCTCCGTTCCTCATGTAGGGAACCATACCCAGATGCATGGTTCCCTACTTGAGGAACCTGCACCTGTAACTCGTGAGCTACGTACGCATCAAAAGTCATTTACATGTATGCGCAAGCAGAAAGTATCCATAAGTTAGTCAATGCTCCGTTGGATAAATTTGAAATGCGATGGAACGTACCATTGATAAACTAAAACAGAAACGTTGCGCTAGAAAATTCGAGGGACCTAGTAAGCCGCAATAGGAAGAAGAAGAAGGAAAGGGATCGGTTAGATTACCAGCAATCCATTCATCGTAAAACGCGAAAGGTGTCGAAGCGAGAACTCCCGAGCAACGACACCAAGAATGCCCATGCAGCAAACATACCGCAATTCCCCCTAAAAACGTGCACCTGCAACTCGTGAGCAACGTCCGCATCAAAAGTCATTTACCTGTATACGTAAGCAGAAAGTATCCATAAGTTAGTCAATGCTCCATTGGATACATTTGAAATGCGATGGAACGTACCATTGATAGTGCAAAACAGAAACGTTGCGCTAGAAAAGTCGACGGACCTAGTAAATCGCAAAAGGAAGAAGAAGAAGAAAAGGGATCGGTTAGATTAACAGCAATCCATTCATCGTAAAACGCGAAAGGTGTCGAAGCGAGAACTCACAAGCAACGACACCAAGAATGCCCATGCAGTAAACATACCGCAAGATGCGATAAACGAGAATGCAGCCTATGTCCCAACCAAGTACCAGAATCGCCTATCCCGAACAATGAGGCAGGTAAACGACCAATTCCATTTCCTCTTTCAAGATCAAGTTAGTCAATGCTCCGTTGGATACATTTGAAATGCGATGGAACGTACCATTGATAAAGCAAAACAGAAACGATGCGCTAGAGAAGTCGAGGGACCTAGTAACTCGCGAAAGTAACCCAAAGCTTATTTCCTGCCATGTACATGTCGCAGAGCGCGAAGAGACGTGGTGAGGATTGGTTAGTTTAGAACAAAGATACGTAGAAGAATATGGAAGCACGTACGAAAAGATTGCACGGAAAGACTGCACGGAATACATCCGTGAGATACGGATGATGTCCGCTTTATGGAGGCGTCCATTAGGCGGACATGAAGCGTACCTCATTCTCTTCCCCGCACTCTACTTCGTAGCGAGTGCGAGGGCGGAGAAAGGTACGACGGAGCGCCGCTCGTGATCCGTGCCATCCACATCCTCGCGTTCTACTCCGGCGGAGTAGAACGCGAGGATGTGGATGGCACGGATCACGACGGTAACGATAGGTCGGACGGCGGAGGCGCGGCGGCGGCGGCGGAGGGAAGAGATTTATTTTTCTGTGCGAGATTGGACAGGTGTACAGCGTACAACGTTGCGAAACCTCAGGTTTATAACCAGTGGTAGATAATACGAGAAGTACACCCTTGTGTTGAGGTCGACGTGTACCTACGTTCCTTTTTGAACGAAAGCACGTGATTTAAACTCAAATTATATTCTCCATTCTCAGCTTGACGTCGATCTTGACTGTCGCCTGACCTCCTTCTCCCCTCCAATGACCTTCTTTTGCCGTCTTTGTCGTCGTTACTCCTTCATTTCTTCTTCCCATGATCTACTACTGTACACATAAGAAGCGTGGGTGCCCGTTCGTTACTCGCCGAGGAGTGCTATCTCTTCAACAGCATGTTAACCGTTGCCCGTTTCGTCTGAAAGCAGCGCTGGAAGATGAAAATAGGCGGCCCATTCGGAGAAGCAAGCGTCTCAAGCTTTCCGCGCCCGCGCCCGCATCTTCCGAAACGGTCACTGCCCCTTGTCGCCTTCCCGAGCCTCCGGTGTCCGAGGACATCGTCGACCCCACTCCGTGCGCCCCTCTCATTCCGGACACTTCGCATTGTGTTTCTCCTTCCCCGGGTCCCGCGGCATTAGAGCGAGAACACGGAAGCAGTCCACGCCCAGTGCCTTCTGAGGAGGCCCTCGGTGATTTGCATATGGATTATCTCACGGTTTGTCTGGCTTCAGTAGCTTCCAACCTTGGTCATCGTGAAGCAGACGAGCTAATTGGGCTACTTCGGGACCCGCGATTCTCGCAAAAGCGATTCAACGAGACCATAACAAGTTCTAAGCGCTGTACAGAACTGAAGAACGCCATTTTCGAACGATACGTCTCAAAAGACGGTTTCAATCGAAGAACTGTCTCGCCAGAAGGATGTAAGTTCAGCGCCACCCTCTACACGAGAGACCCCCGTTCAGACACTTGTGAAACAGCTCCAGTTGGCTAACAACGAAAACACATTCTTCCACCCTATACCTCAGACCCACTTCACGAAAATATCTCACCCCATGTCCGGCTCTCTCGCAAGAGACGCCACCTCGAAACTTAAGGAAATGGTCATGGGCTCTTTGGATAGTAGAATAGTGTGGTACTCCCAAGAAATAAGTTACAGTGAATCTTTCGTAGGTATTCTGCATGTATACACCGATAAGTCTTCAACAACTCTAAAGCAAACATCGGTTACCGCCTGTACTCTTCACCTCATATTTCTCAACTTCTCCGACGAGCTACGCCGTAAGCGCATCCGTGATGACCTCACAGTAGTGGCATACTTTCCTACAACACTGGTACAGGTTTTCGCATCTGAAGCAGACGCAATGCCATTCGTTTCTAGCAAGTCTCTACGCGATTCCAGGATGCACATCCTTCAAGAATCTCTTCGTCAAGTCCTGTAGCAAATTATACATCTAATGCAGAAAGGTTTTCAGTTCATCGGCGAAGACGCAGTATATCGAGTGTGCCATCCTCAGCAAGTTTTTGTGCCGATATTCTGAGGCTAAGTACATTCTGTCTACTCTTCATAGGAGCCAAACGGAAAGCCCTTGTCATAGATGCAAAGCCCCTCCCTCATCTTTAGGCGGTAATGTTCTTACGTCATTCACTGGACTCTCCCAAAACCACACTAAAAGCGTCAGAAAGACATACTCAGTTATTCTCGAATATGCAAAGAAAGGCGAAGGAGAAACAAACTTACGTCGTACACGGGAGACGAGATCCAAGTCGGATATTTTCATGCGTTCCAATTCCATATCTCTCATTCTCTCGTCCATCAAAATCGCCTTGACCGTAAGATTCATCCAAGGGTTATTTCTATGCAGTCTGTTCGAAACAAGGAGAGCTCGCTTCGAACAGTTACGCAACTTGCATCTCGGCATATTGAAACTGATTAATATTCCAGAAATCGAGAGACTGTAGTCAGAGACCCTAAGCACTGCAATAGAATCATCATGTTTCTATTGCAGTGCTTAGAGCGGATGATCCGCGTCACGTTCATTTCGAACGATACGTACTCAAATCCAGAACTTTACAAACGCAAATCTATCTTCCATGCAATGCAACTTTTCTGTCAGAAGTTTGCCTTTAGATTTGTCCACGACGAAGAAAGGCAGGTTACTGAATGGAACCTTCACCAAGGCAGATCTCCTTTGAATGATGGAGGCCAAAGCATACAAAGACATTGACATATTTTTCCTTTTATGATGGAATTCTTTGAAATCTGATGGGGAGCGCAGGACACGGCCCCAATCAGAAAAATTTTCTCTCAGTACTCGGACGTTGCTTGGAATAATTATAGGTGCATTAGTGGGCCATGATGTAATGAAAGCTCTATTTCGTCTCTTCGGTGGCAGATTGAAGCCTCCAAATGCTGCTCGACAACGTAGTCGGCAGCAATTCATAGCTCTGGAAGTGGAACTCTGAAGTTTTATAACGGCTCTTAACAGAAGAAGAACTAACACCTTTGGCAGCATTTTACGGTATCTCCACAACACGCCGATTTATATCTTCTCTTGTATTGTTGCTGACAGGCCTTGTTACCGAGAGGCGAAGCGATAGGAGTTCAATATTGGAACTATTGTCATGTGCTACAAGCCCAAGCATGCCGGGCTGAAGGGTTTTCATAACTACCATATGTTTTGCTTTCAACTACCACTCTGGTTGCGTTTTTCTTCCATAGATTTTTATACTGAATGAATTTAGCATATAGGAGCTGCTACAGCCCCCGTTCTCTAAATCTGTGAGGATCATGTAGTAGTTAGCTGATCAAAACTCCATTTGGTTCTTTTAGTGTTCCGCAGAGAAATCCACTACCACTATAATTCAGGGATTCTATGATCGTTGAAGGCCTTCTTTGCTGTTTACCAGCCCGTCAGAACGAACCAATTAAATTTCGATATTAGCGTAAAAAGCCAGAGCCGATGGGCTCATGCTAGACGATATTACCTCATCTACATCATCGGTGAATTTGTATCTTCACCGAAAACAAGAGTGGCGAGTATTTTAAGTAGCTACCTACTGTCATCACTCTGTTTGTCTGCAGCTCATCCCGGCGCATTACCACTTTCGTGCGTGAGAGTGTTGAGGCGCTTTCGTAGTTCGTCACCGTGCTGCTCTGAGCAGTGTAAATAGTGTAGTTTGTCAATAAGTACACAACTTGTAGCAAACACATGGTCGTGAGTTTTTTTTACTAGATGAGCATCATTTGGATACGAAAACTAGTTGAGTCTTGTCTAATGAATGTATATTGTGCTTGCAACAAAAAAACTGTGAGTAATGCATCAAACTGTGTTTTGGGAGGTTTGGAAACGCTGCAAAACGGTTTAAAAATTTGTCTGTGAACAGGTGGTTGTAGTGGATTTAGACTTATGCGAGTAATCACTGCGCTCTCGAATTGTGCTTTTTAAGAGCTTATAATACTCGAGATATACTCTCATTGATGTATAGCCGGCGTTGTATATACAGCTCTTTTACCTCCCGCCAATCCACGTGGCCAGCAGCGTTCACGTGTTGGCGGGCAGGTGCACCGTAATGAGTGCGGGAAGTGTGGAGGAAGGTGTTTTGGGAGGTCTCTGCATGGTGCCAAAATATGGCCAGAACGTGCGCGTGGGCGTGGGGGGGGGGGTCGGTTGGGTTAGGGTGGCTACCCTAACACAACCGGACCCCCCCGTCCGCGGGCACGTTTTGGCCGGTTTTCTAAAAAATGTGCTTTTTCATGCCTGCGGGCGGGGGGGTCGGTCGTGTTAGGGTAGGTACCCTAACACGACCGGACCCCCCCGCCCGCGGGCACGTTTTGGCCGATTTTTTGAAAAATGTACGATTTTATGCCCGCGGGCGGGGGGGTCCGGTCGTGTTAGGGTACCTACCCTAACACGACCGACCCCATCCACCCGCGGGCACGTTTTCGCCTCATTCTGGTAGCGTCCACAGACCTCCTAAAACACACACCGCACGCAACGCCAGCCAAAACGTAGCGCATGCTGTTCGAGCTGAAGCGCCTCGCTGACGCGCGCGAGGGCGCGCATTCCCGTGCGCGGCGCACTCCGCGCGCGGCTGTCTCGCGCCGCAGAGCTGTGCGTCGTCGATGTGACGTGGCGCGCGACGCCTTCCAATGTGCGCATGTTGCGCGCTTCAGTCATTTTATGCGCGCTGTACGTGCAGTACAATTGCACTAGGCTCCTTCGCGCTCCACCCCCGCGTGCACTTCCGCGTGGGGATCGCTGCCGTTGCCCGTCATCACTGGCACCCTGCCATACCGCCCGTAAACCACGCCCTCCGTTCGCTCACGGACCTCGCTTCCAGCCTCCCGAACTTTCGCGCGCGCCACTCGTTCACCGTCGCCGCCATCCCGCCGTGAGTCGTCGTCGACGCCGCGTCTCGCGCCGATTTGCGTGCTGCTACTGCTGGCTGCCAGAGCCCTCGCGTTGCCGTCGCTGCTGTAGTGACAGCAGCAAAACCCGCAGCTATTCCAGTTTCTCTACCTGGGCGCGGGAGGCCCGGACCTCTTCTTTCGGCACCCGAACGAGGCCCATCGCCGCCGGTGACCCCGTCTCCGACGGGTTTCAGCTGGGCACGACCATGATCACGCGCAGCCGCACCGGTCGCGACGTGGTCCTCCTCATGTCGGCGAGCCAGTCAAATTAAGCGCTGTTCTACAACGACATTGCCACCGATACGCAAAACTTCAACGGCTACTTCGACGTGGAGTTAGATACCGTGCGCGATTCGCATGACCCTGCCAATGGTATGGACTTCTTCTTTTTGTGGGACCGCCCGAGGTTAGGCTATGCCATGGGTATTGCGCATATATTTGTGGGGCTTGGCATCATTATCGACACCTTTTCCAACTCTCGAACGCGAAATGTGGCCCATATGTACGTTTATGTGTCGGACGGAACCAAGCAATGAAAGCCTGACACCGATGGCGCGGATACCAAGCTTTTCGAGGGCTGCTCGCTTGAGATGAACCACCCGATTCGCGTGTAAGTCCAGCTGCTCGGTGGCAATCTTCACGTGGGCGTCGCTATGAACCCACGCGCCCCACAACGCTGGCATACGTGCTTCAAGGTTTGGGGTGTGCAGCTGCCATTCTCTGGTGGTGGCTTCCTCGCACTACCTGCTGAGACCGGCCATTTCTTTGCCAATCATGAGGTCCATGACGCCGTCTTAATTCATGAATCCGCTCAGGTTGCCCACACTTATCGATCCGACTACTATTCGCAGCAGTATGGCGCCGGTTCTGCTTCCGGAACTACGGACCGACCACCGTGGTCAGTGACAGCAACAACAGCGGAAACAGCATCAACAACAGCAGCAGAGCGATAATTCGCGCGGCTACGTGCCGCCGGCTTTCAATGGTAGCTCCAGTGGTGTAGCAATGACAGCACCGCCCCTGCTCCGCCTCCGCATCGCACCGATCTGAACCCTACCGCGCGCATGCACCGCAGAGAGGACGCCACCTCGTCGATCTCAGGCTCTTCAGACCTGCAGGTGTACGAGGTGTACAACTCTATGACGTCCATTTTCAAGGGCCTCGGCGACGAGAATGCGCAAGAAAGAAAGCTTCGACTGGAGGGTGTGCGCCAAATCATTGCGCAACTCATTCGCGAGATGGAGAAACAAAAGGGCGACATGTGGCAGTTGGTGGCCGTTTTGAAACCTCTTAAGGCTACTGCAGGCGACTTGTCGCGTGCTTCGGGCAGGTTTTCTAGCCAGTTGCAAGGCCTTCATAACTCGCGGCGTGCGCTTAAGTAGAAGACGCATAACATTTCTGATTCGCATGATGATCTGAACGAGGAGTTGGTGGATCATCACGAGAGCATCACCGAGCAGTCTCCTGGCGGAAGTGGTACCCTTATCATGTTCGTAATCATTCAAGCGCTTTTGAGAGTTGGCGTATACCATGTCAATAAGATGTCGTTGGCCGTGCGGAAAGTGCATCGAATGGTCTAACACCACGAGAAAATCTTACTGCCAGCCTTTGGGCGACATCATTGGCACGTCGAGGGAAACAAGATTATCCTGAAAAGCCGTCACTGATGCACTCTATCGTCGTCATCAGAATGTGGTCGCCGGTTCCGAGTTCAGACCATTAGCTTTCTGTTCTTCTTTTATACACATGCACCCCGGGTGATGATGCAGAGTTAACGCGCTTTCATTCGGCATGAACAGATGGAACACATGCGTCTGGTGCTCACCCAAGGTCTCAAGCACAGCATCCCCCAACGAGTAACTACCGACGCGTACACCGCACGCATGTAAAGGCGATTACAACTAGCTTCAGTTGCGTTCAAAGCTTACTTGGATTACCTAGAATGAGCTAAAAGGGACCGCGCTTCCAAGTGAGTGGCGCGCGATTGAGTTATTCATAGTCGTTGGACGGTCACCAGGTAGATACGTAAACACACAGATTAGCCGAACCTCTTTGCCTAACTGCCTAAGCTCTACTTTTCAACCTCAAAAGCCCCAGCCTAAACTATGATCACGAAATGCCAACGCCGTGCATAGTTTAATTGCAACGGATCGCACCCAAGGCTCGGAATCTTCGTTCCGAGACCTCTGGATCGCAATTAGCGTGTCCTCTACAATCACACCCTTCATTGCCGTAGAATCCTTGGAAACGTTGACCAAGTGATCAAGAATTGTTAACCCACTATTTCTTAGCACTTTATACTTGGGTTCGTGAATGCCGTTTTTGCTGAGGTTTACTAATCGTTTAATCAATGCCTCAGTGCGCTCCAGGGAGTTTCTAAATTGCAGTTCATGTTTGGAGAAACGTTCGGACAACTTCTCAATGGCTTGAAGTACAGTTAGTCGAATGTCCCAATCGTTCTGCATCAGTTCTTCAAACACACACAGCAAATTAAGTACGTGTTCTTCTAGCTTCTCAACGCCCGCCACCCCTGTGATTGAAGATTGCAGGCACTGAATCGCTGCTTTGCACAATAGCTTTTGCGACTTTCGCGCTTTGTTCCAAGCATCAACAGCATCTGCATCAGACCCAGTTTCCCACACCATCTGTGACACATTTGGTACGCTAGCGTTTACATCCGACGAGTTTGGAGACACGAGCTCTGACAAGTGATCCCTGACTTTCTCGTACATGCAAACGGTTTCTCGGGTGTTAACCAGCACCTTCCTCGCCGCATCAATTGCTGCAATTCGATAATCCTTCTTCCCTCGATCAGATTCGGACAGCACAGGCTGCACAACAGCTACGCTCCCTCCGCACGACTCCCACAAAGATGCGCTTGAACAGAAATCTGCCAAAGACCCAATGGCCTCAATTGCAACATGCTGTCCTTTCCAAATATGACCTGGAAGCACCGCTAACAACGTTTTTGCGCTTCGCGACATGTACTGTACATCGACAATGTCATTTGAAGCGTTCGTGAGGTCCCCTAGCGTGGCTGCGGCGTTCCTTTTCACGCGGTACTGAGCAGAAGTAGATAGCCGTTGCTCACATATTTCAACAATCGCCTTTGCGTACAAACGAAGCCCGCCTGAGTACTTGGCGCACCTTTATTCCAGGCGTCTTTCCAGTTCTTGCTGTCATCTCCTACGTCGTCGTCTGTTTCAGGGCGCCCCATGTATGCGAAGGGCCGTATAGAGCTTGCGTGCTGCTGGGTCGTATCGGGCGCCATCCGACACAACCCAGCAGCGAGAGACGAGGCAAGCGCGCGATCCCGAGGATACTCCGATGTGGCCTTCTTGCTAATTTTGTTTGCAATACTTTGCAACTTCATCGACGCGGCACAACTTTGAACCTCTGCCAGCGGCCTTGCACCATGCCTTTCGAAGCATTGCGTTGCGCTCCATGCCCGCAGCGCTTGCCGCTGAAAACTGCAGCTTTGCAGCATATGTTTCCATGCCCACTGCTCTGGATTGCAGAACGCTCGACATCAACCTTGCCGTCGCTGCACGCGTAGGAATTCCCACTCCTACGCGAGCCAATCGTGCCAGATTCGGAACCACCTCCGCCGCGATTGTCTCGTCAACTTGCCCTATGAGCCTTTCAATCGACTCGATCAAAGAGGACGAGGACATACTCGATGCAGTGACCAGAGCGTTTTGCAGCTCCTCCGGTGAGGCTACATGATACTCCGCGTAGTTTAAGATTTGCGGCTCGAGCTCTGTCGCAACGTCCAACAGATTCGCGATCAAATCCGGCACAGACGACCGCAAGGCCGTTCCTCCATGTCGTGTGATCTCGGACAGAGTCTTTGACACGAGCGCTCTCACCTCCTCGGCCCTGTGTGTGAAGGACGTCATAAGCACAGACAGTACAACGTCAACGGCTTGAGCCGATTCCTCTTCACCCAAATAGTTTGGATTACGTAGATATATCGAAAGTTCCGAGAGTGCCCTTCCAGTGCCTTGAGCACTCTTTCGCACACTTTCCTTCATATCATCCATAGCCCTCAGTGTGTAGTACCAGAAATCCTTTAAAGAGTCCTTCACCTCCTCCCATGGTGCGGGAAGGCGAAGAACGTCGCGAAAAGCGCGTTCGCACCCCGCTTCTCGCGAACGCCATTGCCGGGAAAACGATTGACTTGACTGCAGTGAGTGGGTCCGTCACTGCAAGCAAGTTTGCGCCTGATCGCCTCGGCCACTGAGCCGTGACCAGAAGNCAGTGTGTAGACCAGAAATCCTTTAAAGAGTCCTTCACCTCCTCCCATGTGCGGGAGGCAAGAACGTCGCGAAGCGCGGCGCACCCCGCTTCTCGCGAACGCCATTGCCGGGAAACGATTGACTTGATGCAGTGGTCCGTCACTGCAAGCAAGTTCGCCTTGATCGCCTCGGCCACTGAGCCGTGACCAGAAGCCTTGACAACCGCGGATATAATTGAGCGCATAGCAATGCGAACGCTCTCTATCGGGTGATGGCAGTACACATACAAGCGCAGAAAAAGAATCTTCACGTGCGGTCGAAGCTGTTCGGCGGCGATATCATTATTCAAAAGGGAACTGCCAATGCTGCGCGGTTGCGACTGTTCCAGGTTGACCCATGTCTTGAGCTGGAGTACAGAGCTCCTCGTTGGTACCAGAGCGCGCGCCAGCCGTGTTTGATTCCACTTCCACGCCGCTGAACTCGAGAAACACTCCTTGATTGCCCGGGACGATCACCGCAGCCCGCTTGCCGGCGGTCAGAGACCGGACGAGGTTTCCAACAATATCTTGCTGACCCTTCGGGGGAAGTATACGATATCGGAGAGCGCGTCGCAGCAGAAGGCGACGAGAAGCACAAAAATACATCTCCCAAGGCAGACTGGGGGGCAATGAGCGAGAACAAGTCTTGCAGCTCATGCCGTAACGCGCGTGCCACCTGCTCGCGCAGCGGCGGCGCGCTCGAAACCAGCAGCACCACCGCCAGCGCGGCTGCAGCAGCCGCTGCTGCGCGGTGCTCAGCGCGGCTCGCAGTGCGTGCAACGCGTCCGCGTCGGCGCGCAACAGCACGTGCAGATGGCGGCGGGCAGCAGCTGCAACCGGCGTGCCGGCGCGAGCTGCTGCACAAGGCAGCGCAGCGCAAACAGCAGATATGCCGCCACGGAGCAGCTATGCTGCTAGTGGCGCTCGCAATGCGCTTCGTACACTGCGATAATGGGCGCAATTGGCGGGGCTGGCTCCCGCGCGCTAGCGCGGCGTGGCGCGCGAGTTTGCGCCGGCGCAGCCCAGCAGCGGCGAGTTGCATGACGCGTGGGCTGGCGTTGGAGGCGGCGAGGATTTCGATAAGGCGCGCTTGCGTGTCAGCTAAGGCGAAGATGTCTTCAGGCCAGTGCATGGCGGCGGCGCGTGCCGGCTCCCACAGCCGGCGCGCGTCGAGAATGGCGGGCATGAGCGCGCCCAGCGCGGCCGCGCGAAATGGAGACGAGTCGCGCGTGCTCAGCCACACGAAAAGCGACAGCGCGACGAGCGCCTACTCGGTGGCGGTTCGCACGGGCGGCGGGGGCGCCAGCGCGCGCGCGCTGGAGGAGAAGCGCGGGGCGGCTGTGGGGTCGGCCAGCACCAGCGACGGGATGCGCAGCGCTAGGTAGAACAGCGCGGTGTAGCCGATGGCGCGCAGCGCGTCGCGGAAGAGCGGTGCGCCTTTGGTGCAGGCACCCACCGCACGCGGCAGCGGACGGCGTAGAGAGCGTTGTGACCAGCGCCGGTAGCAGGCGCGCCAGGACGTGAGCTGAGAAGAGTAGCGAAATAGAAATAAATGACGTGGAACTGGTCCAAATCATAATTGCGTCGTATGATCTGGGTCCAATGGAGACCATATTTCGTCATCATTATCTCTGCAGCTACATTTTGTACCAATAACGATCCATAGAATACAATACGGCAAGGCATCCAAATGGCCACTGTACTGTACACGCCCATTATACGGCCAATTAAATTTATTTTGGAAATAATTACGGCCACTAATCGGCCATTTATACCCGAAATTGATGTTCATAGGGGCGAAGTCTTGAAGAGAGCTAAGGAGCGCGCGTGATGCCCCGTTGGTTGGTTGGTTCATCCAGCGTACACGCCCATTCAGGCCGATGTCACTCCCGCGGCCGAGCATTCTTCCAGGCCTCCGGACCCTACTGCCAGGGTTACGAGGTTTCGTAACTTGGGCAGGTGCAATTACCTGGAGTATGCTGAGGTTCTTGAAAGTGTTCACTCGTCCGTCACCAATGTCTTAGATCAGTGTGGTGTCGCTTCGTGCAATGTGTCTGTCTCTACGGGGCGCTCTGAACTTGTACGCAAGCTGGAGCGCACGGTCGCCAAAGATTTTGGTAAGAAAGATGCCATCGTGGTTGGCACCGTCCTTACGACCAACTGGCAGATCATCCCAGCTATTGTGGGTAGGGGCGATCTCGTCATCTCCGGCGCGATGAATGACGCGTCTGTCGTGGTCGAAGGTCGCTCATTCGGCGCCAGGATTCGCGTGTTTGAACATAATTTGGCAGAATCGTAGGAAAGTACTATTCTTGTTGGTATTGCTACGGGATAGCCTGACACAAGCCCTCTGTGGAAACGAATCATGACGGTTGTGGAGAGTATGTACTCAGTGGAAGGTCAGATGTGCAATCTTTGCCAGGTTGTCGCAGTCAAAAATAAGAATGATGCCTGCTTGTACGTGGATGAGGCGCATTCCATTGGCGCGCTTGGACCGACCAAACGAGGTGTTTCGGGGCGTCATCACTATGATAGTGTAGATACGCGTAGTATTGATATTATGATACGTACCTTCACTAAATCGTTCAGGACCGTTGGAGGTTACTTCTTTTCCGAATCTGCTTTAATTGAACGTATTTTCGCGCTTTCTCCAGCTTCTCTCTATGAGTCGGCATCATGTCCTCCGAAATCGTGGCAGCAGCTTCATTCGAAGAGGCTAGGACTGAAATAAAGGACGAAAGTGGATCTGTATCATTCGGGAAGATGAAGGAAGCGTTCATAAGCTTCTGTGGTAGATGCCGTGCAGATGTTTACGGGGTAACCGACACGGGAGTGATCACTGCGTACATCGCGCGATGGAGCAACTGCGAGTTAGTGGCAATGAAGCCGAGCCTGACGCTGCTGCGGGAACAGTACCGACACGAAAGGCATCATCTCCAACAGGGCTAGTTTGGCGAGGCGATGAAACTGTTCTGGGGTGTGATGAGCGCGCTGCCAATGGTTGTGGAGCCCAACGCGCGGGAGGCGGAGGGCACGAAGACGGCACCGGTGATGTGCCGTGAGTACATGGTCGGGCTGTACCTGGAAGCGGCGGGACGCACCACGAAATCGGTAGGCGACAGCGAGTGATAGGTGCAGTCGGCGGGGCTCTTCTCGCGGCAAAGAGCGCAAAGTAAGTAAAATTTGCGTCCAGAATTCTAAGGTGGGGAGCCATGATGGATGAGAATGAATAGCACGGTAGTTGACACGAGATGAGTTGCGACTTGCATCGCCACTTGGGAGAAAATGGAAACGCAAACTAGCACGAGCGCAGATTTGAGAGAGGGTCGCGGAAAAGAGTGGATGGGGTGGTGCGGCAAAGTAGAACCTCTACAAAAACTAGGAGACCCAAGAATTAAACTGCGCGAGATGAAATTCAATATTCCAAAATTTCTTAATTTTTTGAGTGTCAGCCTCTGCCACCCCCTCGCGCGCCCCAAATAGCCCAAAAACTAGCTTAGTTTCCAAAGCGAACAGACTATATTCCACTTTGCAGAACACAGACGTTGTCGCGCGACACAATACTCGTCACTGACGTAGTCCCCAATAGCAGCCATGTAACTATCTGGACAGGAAGAAACATATTTCATGACGACTCCAGTCCGTTTCACCATATAGTGCTTGAAACTATCGTATGTCATGTAAAAACCACTGTTGGCGACACGAAAAATCTTTCTGCTGTCTTCTCGAGAACATGAACTCTGCTGCAATGCATCGAAGAGGTACTAACTGCCTGGATTCGTTCGGAGACGAGGACTACACCTAACAATGCTTCTCTGATCAAACCTGCACCTTCGGATTCCACAAATTGTCTAGCGCTGTTGTCGTTGCCAAAGAGTAAATCCAAAAAAGACGTAAGGTTCGCAAATAATTCAGCGTAAATGAAAGATACTGATTGTTTTCTTGTCACATGTCATGGTAATGATTCGGTTGCACTGATTAGTAGATGAGGTCCAGATTTCAACCCTTCAATGCTGTTTCGACGAAGCTGCTGCCAGAAAGGAACCCTCCGCCGCTTGAAAGGTCTACGAGGACTTTGTGGTGAAGCCTGTGACGATGAGCTTTCGCCCGAAAGCAGGTTTACATCGTCTCCCTCAAATGAGGATGAGACCTCATCTTCAGTGACATCTTGTGACGCCAGATACGGTGAGTCAAGTATCGATGAGAGTGATGCAGGTATTGAGAAATCAGTAGAGTAATCCATTTCGAAGGAGAGAATTCGACTTGAGAGGTTGGTCTCTCATGAACTTCAAGAAGTCATCATAAATCAGAACCCACATTGGCATGCAGTCGTGCGAAAAATCCAATAAGAAGGTCACCAAGTATCCAGAAAGTAGCGCCGCACAAGATCCAGCTGGAAAAGAAACGCGGTATTCAATTTTTCTGCAGACGAAGTCGAAGCAAAAAGTGACTTTACATTTCTGCTTCCAGTGAGTACGAGTTGCGATTGAACCGCGCTTTTGTGTCTCACATGCACATAGATTGTTGTGTCTCTTTTTCATATCCAGGCATTTCAATGCGATTCCTATTCCACATCAAGTCAGTTCTTCGCTCTCCCTTGTCTGTGTGAAAATGCCTTATCTTCCCCAAGGCAGTCTACACCTCCGGGAAAGGGGCTTCCATCATCCGATGTCCGCACCCAAAAGCATTCGGGTGAGTTGCCGTGTACCTGTGAATCAATCCGCCGCAGGAAGTACGGCTGTGGCAGTCAGCGACGTGCGGCAGAAATTTTCGACCGTGCTTACGCCACTTGGAAGAAGCAACCTATTAA
Source organism: Gracilaria domingensis (assembly GCA_022539475.1). Classification (NCBI taxonomy): domain Eukaryota; phylum Rhodophyta; class Florideophyceae; order Gracilariales; family Gracilariaceae; genus Gracilaria; species Gracilaria domingensis. The sequence continues at coordinate 223,930 of VCMS01000057.1, forward strand.
CGAATCGAACGTAGTCATCACGAACGGTAGAGCCCGGAGAGTCCGTCTGAGAATCCGCCAGACATTTTATTGCGGAGGCTCCGTGGAAAACTGGGCCATCGAAAAGGCGAAGTACACGTGTGCAGAGGGCGATACTCGGCTTCATAGGGAGATGCAGGGGCTCTGGAGGAAGTTGAATGCCACATTTTCCTTCCCGCAAATGGCTGAAGACTACTGTTCGGCTGAATCTTTCGTCCAAGAAGTATTCAAAGCCGACAAGAAGTATAAGGAAGCCACCAAGTATTGGGTCCATCCGAAGAGTTGAAAGCAGGAAGAGCAAGCCAAGAGCAGAGCAGTGGATGGTGGTCTGGAGCATGATAGTGGGGATGATATTCAGATACAGGCCAATCCTTCTTCTTCACAATGTGTAGCACCACGTAGGGTAAAGAAGAAATGGAAGCTTAAAGTACGTAAAGATTCGTCTCTTCCAAAAGTGGGACGTTCAGGTAAGCACAAGAGGTTGGTAGTGGAAGAATCGGATTTAGAATCCACTCTTGTACATTTGCCAAATTTTCATCGAGGAGTTAAGAAGAAGGTCTCACATGTAACAGAGAGAGCAATGAACAAAACCAGAAGTTCTAATGCAGGAACCGACCGTGCCAGACAAGAAAGCTCGAACGATGAAGAGATATCTCCGGCACGAGAAAAGAGAAGCAAACAGGTCAAAGTTATCAGTAGAGTTGAGGAGTCCTCTTTCTCATAAGAAAGCATATCCGACAGCGAAGATGATTCCAGCACTAAAAGAAGACAGAAAAGGCCTGTGAAGCCGTCCACAAACGTGAGGGTGGCAGCAAAGACACAGAGGTATTACACAGGAGAGGAGGTTGCAAAAAGGTGGAAACATACGAGAAAGAAATGTTCAATTAATGATTGCTCCCTTCCTGGACCCACCGCTCACAATTGTATCGTGTGAAAAACACCGATGCACAAACTATATGGAATCCATGTACTTAGGCGGGCGCATGTTGAGGGTTTAGATATTTGTTTTATTGTTTGTCTCGGCAAACTTTTTCTCGAAATGAATGCGTGAGCAGCAGTATAATACGCAAAATACAATTGTTTCCGGAACTAGTGACTCCGAGGTTAAGAAGTTTGATGTGTTCTCCATTGCTTGTCTCGCGTATTAAGGGCGAGGTCTTCAGCCTTCTTGATATAAATAAGTGGCATACCACCCTTTCACGGAATTGATTCTGATTCTGACTATAATAGAACGCGGCTTGTATTTGATAAATTTGCAAAGCATGCCATATGTTAATATTCTGGACTGTTCCTTAATGAGATCCAACGAACCGCTAATGGAAAAGAGAGGTGCGACGGGGTTTCATGACATTGCTTTTGAAGTATTTTCGTCCATCATTGTAGGTATCGACAACGGTTGGAAGAGGTAACTCGAATTTTTCTACAGTTAATTTAGGCAGTTTCTCGGTGAGAAAGTCGTACAACGTACCACTTCATAGCAGGTTCATAACATTTTGAATCTTGGAAGGGTTATTGCGTACTTGCCGAAGAGAAAACATCTAGTTTACAAATGAAGGCGCTCTCTTTCCTCTCCGGCAAACAAGTTTCCACAAGGTCAGTTTCAGAACTAATACTATTGATTTCAGATCACCACTTATGGGCTGCAACGTAGTCCATGCACTTCGAATAGGCACCAGTACCCCGACCAACTTCTGAACCAACCTCTGAACCTGAACTTCTTAATTTAAGTTCGAAGTAGCGTTTGGAAGGGATGAGTGAGTTCTTTCATCGCGACCATGGGCTCCACAAGGCAAGCGTGCTGTAGTCTTACCCAGGAAGGCCCAACAGCAAGTCGAAATTAACTGTATTCTCATCATGTTGCCATCAATATTCTTTAGAAATAGAAACTTGTTCGAAGAGCTCGATCTAACGGACGTAACTTTAGAAGCACCACAAGGAGATCTGTTGCAACAGCGTGTCCCATCGTTTTCATTGAAGCGCCGCGATTCAATTCTAGTGACAGCGTCACCTTGATACTTGTAGAACTTCAAGGATGTGCAGGGCTATTGAAGGAGGAGAACGGTGGTCGTTGAACCCCAACGGAAGGGGAGGTACCGCACAAACCAATATCACCCATGCAAAACGTCTCGGAAGGTAGTAGGGGAGGCTGCGGGCGTAGTAAGGGTGCGACGACGAAGGTGCATTCGGCGAAGGAGTTGAAACCGGTCTCGCGCGCTTGAACGCAGACAGAAGACGCACAAGAGGACGAGTCCAATCAGCCACGGTGACCGAACACACGGCTATGGTTACGCGCATTCGCCGCTCGAGCGGCGCATATCAAGTGCGGCTCGCGCGCGCAATACACAAGGCCAGCTGCATACGAATGAAGAAAAGCGCTCTGATTGCGTCCATCATGATAGTGTGTCCCGCGTGCTATAAGCGGCAGACGACGGCGAGCACTGGTGCCGAGCAGCGGTAGCGCACCCGGTGGGTGATCAAACAAGCGCCTTAGCGGCGCGCAACGCAAGAAGAGCCAGCCGCGCAGCGCGATCAGCGTCATTGCGTTACGCCACAGCGAGGCGCGCGGGGGCGGCGCCATCGTCAGCCTCGCGCCAGCGCGCCGTACAGCACGGAAGTAGCATACGTCATCAGTGACGTGCGCTTCGACAGCGGAGGCCATGTTTTGCCTATGCACGCTTTCGTCTCCTGGCGAGCGCAAATGACAGATGACGTAAGAGAACAGGATGTTCTTTGGCATGGCGAGTGAATGTCATGTTCCCAGTGTGCACTCCACGTCTTCAGAGTTGTACAATTTGGAACTATACGGGGATGAAGAGAACGAGGTTTTCTGATTGGTCGCAAGAGGTGAAGAAAATTGGGCACTATTTCGGAGAAACATTGTGTAAATATACTCGAAGATGAACTCGATGCCGGTGGAAGATATATTTCCCACGATTCTTGAGTTCTCCAATTCTTCATCAGTGCAGTGTGCTGCTCAGTTCCTAGAGTCAAAATCGGATCTTTCATTGAACATAGAGGCTTCAAACAGCACAAACATGACCTATTACGGCGTGGAAGACGAACGCGGAAACTGTAGAAATGTCAATGGCATCATCGGTACAGATCCAATCCACATCTGTCACATTTGCAAGCGTCCGATACATAGTATATGCGGGGTAGTGCCAACTGATGAACGTCGGTCACAATACGCTCCGAATACTCCAAATGAGGGATCAGGATCTAGAGTACTATACAGAGTGTGCCCTAAAACGGCGAAGTCTACATCCAAGAAACCCAAGAAAGAAATTCATACGCCAAACAAAGTCAGGATAGAGGATCACGTACTTCAGGTTAATATTAAGACGTTTCACTACATTCTAAGTTTTGAACGTCCTGTGAGAAGAACTTTTGGTGATAATGTGCACAATGCATGCAAATCCAGTTCAAATCCTTTCATGGAGAGTCAGAATTGTTTCAGAAATCAACTTATATTACAAGATTTATCACTCCAAGTTGCATGCAATGACCGTAATTTAACAGCAACACGAAGAGAACAAAAGTTTCACTGACATTTCCATGAGTGTGATTTTTTGAAAAAATTAAATTCCTCGAAAGTGGCCTTACAATTTATTGAAAGGCATCAATTTCATTTACCGCCTCATGATGATTCAATGACAATGGGTTTGGGTAGGCACCCGATACCAGTTGCCGTCACGCGTGGCAGGTGGGGAGCTGAACGCGACGTCGAGGACAACGCACCGCTGCGCCTGAGGTTTTGCGAGACGGCCCGCGCTACGCGCCACGTCGCGGTGTCCAGCGCGCGAAGCGACATGGCGCCAATCACGGGCACGCGAGATACCTGCGCGACCGCTATAAGAAATTTTTGGAAATAGAGGAGGGCAACTTGAGGTTGATTGGCAGACATGGATGATACATGGATGCCATAGGAACTTCATTGGGCGGGCGGGCGATGCCACTTTTCAGCTCAATTCCGAGGTGTCCAAATGGAGTACATCCGCCATGCCGATGGAGGGCATTATGAATGTAAGCGATACACTTTGCGCCCCATCCGCAGCTACATTGCTCGCACGTTGCACCCCACGTTGTCAGGTTGCACTCCGAGCCCACTCAGAATAATGAAATGAACTACTAAGAAAGTTGATTTGGCGTTGCAGGGGTTTCCCAAATAGAACGATAGTGACGCACATAGCGAGTGCACTTGGAGGCTTACCAGAGCGTGATTTTCACTCCAAATGCGCTCACAAAAATGAAAACCTTTCTTCAATTGGATGTTACCAGCAGTTTCTGGGGCCCGCGCTCTGTACGCGCGGGGCCGCGCGGCAGTCGTTCAAGGCTGCGAGCCGGTGCCGGGCCTCAACTCCCGTCGTGGAACACGCGCTGAGCGACGACTCGTGGCCACTGCGCCTTGCGAAACGGCACGGCGCGTTGGGACACGAGCGTGGTACAATCATGCACCCCAAAGCCCGGCGCGTAGCAGCTTTGTGGTTCCCGATGCCGTTGCGACGCATGGAATGATGTGTCTCGGGCGCACGTTCTCGTTGTCGCGAGACGCAAGAGAACTGCTACGCCGTGTGAGACGGCGTGGACATTCTGTGGGTCCATGTCGCGCTCTACGCCATGCAGAACGGCCGAGCTCCTCGTTGGTACCAGAGCGCGCGCCAGCCGTGTTTGATTCCACTTCCACGCCGCTGAACTCGAGAAACACTCCTTGATTGCCCGGGACGATCACCGCAGCCCGCTTGCCGGCGGTCAGAGACCGGACGAGGTTTCCAACAATATCTTGCTGACCCTTCGGGGGAAGTATACGATATCGGAGAGCGCGTCGCAGCAGAAGGCGACGAGAAGCACAAAAATACATCTCCCAAGGCAGACTGGGGGGCAATGAGCGAGAACAAGTCTTGCAGCTCATGCCGTAACGCGCGTGCCACCTGCTCGCGCAGCGGCGGCGCGCTCGAAACCAGCAGCACCACCGCCAGCGCGGCTGCAGCAGCCGCTGCTGCGCGGTGCTCAGCGCGGCTCGCAGTGCGTGCAACGCGTCCGCGTCGGCGCGCAACAGCACGTGCAGATGGCGGCGGGCAGCAGCTGCAACCGGCGTGCCGGCGCGAGCTGCTGCACAAGGCAGCGCAGCGCAAACAGCAGATATGCCGCCACGGAGCAGCTATGCTGCTAGTGGCGCTCGCAATGCGCTTCGTACACTGCGATAATGGGCGCAATTGGCGGGGCTGGCTCCCGCGCGCTAGCGCGGCGTGGCGCGCGAGTTTGCGCCGGCGCAGCCCAGCAGCGGCGAGTTGCATGACGCGTGGGCTGGCGTTGGAGGCGGCGAGGATTTCGATAAGGCGCGCTTGCGTGTCAGCTAAGGCGAAGATGTCTTCAGGCCAGTGCATGGCGGCGGCGCGTGCCGGCTCCCACAGCCGGCGCGCGTCGAGAATGGCGGGCATGAGCGCGCCCAGCGCGGCCGCGCGAAATGGAGACGAGTCGCGCGTGCTCAGCCACACGAAAAGCGACAGCGCGACGAGCGCCTACTCGGTGGCGGTTCGCACGGGCGGCGGGGGCGCCAGCGCGCGCGCGCTGGAGGAGAAGCGCGGGGCGGCTGTGGGGTCGGCCAGCACCAGCGACGGGATGCGCAGCGCTAGGTAGAACAGCGCGGTGTAGCCGATGGCGCGCAGCGCGTCGCGGAAGAGCGGTGCGCCTTTGGTGCAGGCACCCACCGCACGCGGCAGCGGACGGCGTAGAGAGCGTTGTGACCAGCGCCGGTAGCAGGCGCGCCAGGACGTGAGCTGAGAAGAGTAGCGAAATAGAAATAAATGACGTGGAACTGGTCCAAATCATAATTGCGTCGTATGATCTGGGTCCAATGGAGACCATATTTCGTCATCATTATCTCTGCAGCTACATTTTGTACCAATAACGATCCATAGAATACAATACGGCAAGGCATCCAAATGGCCACTGTACTGTACACGCCCATTATACGGCCAATTAAATTTATTTTGGAAATAATTACGGCCACTAATCGGCCATTTATAGCCCGAAATTGATGTTCATAGGGGCGAAGTCTTGAAGAGAGCTAAGGAGCGCGCGTGATGCCCCGTTGGTTGGTTGGTTCATCCAGCGTACACGCCCATTCAGGCCGATGTCACTCCCGCGGCCGAGCATTCTTCCAGGCCTCCGGACCCTACTGCCAGGGTTACGAGGTTTCGTAACTTGGGCAGGTGCAATTACCTGGAGTATGCTGAGGTTCTTGAAAGTGTTCACTCGTCCGTCACCAATGTCTTAGATCAGTGTGGTGTCGCTTCGTGCAATGTGTCTGTCTCTACGGGGCGCTCTGAACTTGTACGCAAGCTGGAGCGCACGGTCGCCAAAGATTTTGGTAAGAAAGATGCCATCGTGGTTGGCACCGTCCTTACGACCAACTGGCAGATCATCCCAGCTATTGTGGGTAGGGGCGATCTCGTCATCTCCGGCGCGATGAATGACGCGTCTGTCGTGGTCGAAGGTCGCTCATTCGGCGCCAGGATTCGCGTGTTTGAACATAATTTGGCAGAATCGTAGGAAAGTACTATTCTTGTTGGTATTGCTACGGGATAGCCTGACACAAGCCCTCTGTGGAAACGAATCATGACGGTTGTGGAGAGTATGTACTCAGTGGAAGGTCAGATGTGCAATCTTTGCCAGGTTGTCGCAGTCAAAAATAAGAATGATGCCTGCTTGTACGTGGATGAGGCGCATTCCATTGGCGCGCTTGGACCGACCAAACGAGGTGTTTCGGGGCGTCATCACTATGATAGTGTAGATACGCGTAGTATTGATATTATGATACGTACCTTCACTAAATCGTTCAGGACCGTTGGAGGTTACTTCTTTTCCGAATCTGCTTTAATTGAACGTATTTTCGCGCTTTCTCCAGCTTCTCTCCAGCTTCTCTCTATGAGTCGGCATCATGTCCTCCGAAATCGTGGCAGCAGCTTCATTCGAAGAGGCTAGGACTGAAATAAAGGACGAAAGTGGATCTGTATCATTCGGGAAGATGAAGGAAGCGTTCATAAGCTTCTGTGGTAGATGCCGTGCAGATGTTTACGGGGTAACCGACACGGGAGTGATCACTGCGTACATCGCGCGATGGAGCAACTGCGAGTTAGTGGCAATGAAGCCGAGCCTGACGCTGCTGCGGGAACAGTACCGACACGAAAGGCATCATCTCCAACAGGGCTAGTTTGGCGAGGCGATGAAACTGTTCTGGGGTGTGATGAGCGCGCTGCCAATGGTTGTGGAGCCCAACGCGCGGGAGGCGGAGGGCACGAAGACGGCACCGGTGATGTGCCGTGAGTACATGGTCGGGCTGTACCTGGAAGCGGCGGGACGCACCACGAAATCGGTAGGCGACAGCGAGTGATAGGTGCAGTCGGCGGGGCTCTTCTCGCGGCAAAGAGCGCAAAGTAAGTAAAATTTGCGTCCAGAATTCTAAGGTGGGGAGCCATGATGGATGAGAATGAATAGCACGGTAGTTGACACGAGATGAGTTGCGACTTGCATCGCCACTTGGGAGAAAATGGAAACGCAAACTAGCACGAGCGCAGATTTGAGAGAGGGTCGCGGAAAAGAGTGGATGGGGTGGTGCGGCAAAGTAGAACCTCTACAAAAACTAGGAGACCCAAGAATTAAACAGCGCGAGATGAAATTCAATATTCCAAAATTTCTTAATTTTTTGAGTGTCAGCCTCTGCCACCCCCTCGCGCGCCCCAAATAGCCCAAAAACTAGCTTAGTTTCCAAAGCGAACAGACTATATTCCACTTTGCAGAACACAGACGTTGTCGCGCGACACAATACTCGTCACTGACGTAGTCCCCAATAGCAGCCATGTAACTATCTGGACAGGAAGAAACATATTTCATGACGACTCCAGTCCGTTTCACCATATAGTGCTTGAAACTATCGTATGTCATGTAAAAACCACTGTTGGCGACACGAAAAATCTTTCTGCTGTCTTCTCGAGAACATGAACTCTGCTGCAATGCATCGAAGAGGTACTAACTGCCTGGATTCGTTCGGAGACGAGGACTACACCTAACAATGCTTCTCTGATCAAACCTGCACCTTCGGATTCCACAAATTGTCTAGCGCTGTTGTCGTTGCCAAAGAGTAAATCCAAAAAAGACGTAAGGTTCGCAAATAATTCAGCGTAAATGAAAGATACTGATTGTTTTCTTGTCACATGTCATGGTAATGATTCGGTTGCACTGATTAGTAGATGAGGTCCAGATTTCAACCCTTCAATGCTGTTTCGACGAAGCTGCTGCCAGAAAGGAACCCTCCGCCGCTTGAAAGGTCTACGAGGACTTTGTGGTGAAGCCTGTGACGATGAGCTTTCGCCCGAAAGCAGGTTTACATCGTCTCCCTCAAATGAGGATGAGACCTCATCTTCAGTGACATCTTGTGACGCCAGATACGGTGAGTCAAGTATCGATGAGAGTGATGCAGGTATTGAGAAATCAGTAGAGTAATCCATTTCGAAGGAGAGAATTCGACTTGAGAGGTTGGTCTCTCATGAACTTCAAGAAGTCATCATAAATCAGAACCCACATTGGCATGCAGTCGTGCGAAAAATCCAATAAGAAGGTCACCAAGTATCCAGAAAGTAGCGCCGCACAAGATCCAGCTGGAAAAGAAACGCGGTATTCAATTTTTCTGCAGACGAAGTCGAAGCAAAAAGTGACTTTACATTTCTGCTTCCAGTGAGTACGAGTTGCGATTGAACCGCGCTTTTGTGTCTCACATGCACATAGATTGTTGTGTCTCTTTTTCATATCCAGGCATTTCAATGCGATTCCTATTCCACATCAAGTCAGTTCTTCGCTCTCCCTTGTCTGTGTGAAAATGCCTTATCTTCCCCAAGGCAGTCTACACCTCCGGGAAAGGGGCTTCCATCATCCGATGTCCGCACCCAAAAGCATTCGGGTGAGTTGCCGTGTACCTGTGAATCAATCCGCCGCAGGAAGTACGGCTGTGGCAGTCAGCGACGTGCGGCAGAAATTTTCGACCGTGCTTACGCCACTTGGAAGAAGCAACCTATTAACGAATCGAACGTAGTCATCACGAACGGTAGAGCCCGGAGAGTCCGTCTGAGAATCCGCCAGACATTTTATTGCGGAGGCTCCGTGGAAAACTGGGCCATCGAAAAGGCGAAGTACACGTGTGCAGAGGGCGATACTCGGCTTCATAGGGAGATGCAGGGGCTCTGGAGGAAGTTGAATGCCACATTTTCCTTCCCGCAAATGGCTGAAGACTACTGTTCGGCTGAATCTTTCGTCCAAGAAGTATTCAAAGCCGACAAGAAGTATAAGGAAGCCACCAAGTATTGGGTCCATCCGAAGAGTTGAAAGCAGGAAGAGCAAGCCAAGAGCAGAGCAGTGGATGGTGGTCTGGAGCATGATAGTGGGGATGATATTCAGATACAGGCCAATCCTTCTTCTTCACAATGTGTAGCACCACGTAGGGTAAAGAAGAAATGGAAGCTTAAAGTACGTAAAGATTCGTCTCTTCCAAAAGTGGGACGTTCAGGTAAGCACAAGAGGTTGGTAGTGGAAGAATCGGATTTAGAATCCACTCTTGTACATTTGCCAAATTTTCATCGAGGAGTTAAGAAGAAGGTCTCACATGTAACAGAGAGAGCAATGAACAAAACCAGAAGTTCTAATGCAGGAACCGACCGTGCCAGACAAGAAAGCTCGAACGATGAAGAGATATCTCCGGCACGAGAAAAGAGAAGCAAACAGGTCAAAGTTATCAGTAGAGTTGAGGAGTCCTCTTTCTCATAAGAAAGCATATCCGACAGCGAAGATGATTCCAGCACTAAAAGAAGACAGAAAAGGCCTGTGAAGCCGTCCACAAACGTGAGGGTGGCAGCAAAGACACAGAGGTATTACACAGGAGAGGAGGTTGCAAAAAGGTGGAAACATACGAGAAAGAAATGTTCAATTAATGATTGCTCCCTTCCTGGACCCACCGCTCACAATTGTATCGTGTGAAAAACACCGATGCACAAACTATATGGAATCCATGTACTTAGGCGGGCGCATGTTGAGGGTTTAGATATTTGTTTTATTGTTTGTCTCGGCAAACTTTTTCTCGAAATGAATGCGTGAGCAGCAGTATAATACGCAAAATACAATTGTTTCCGGAACTAGTGACTCCGAGGTTAAGAAGTTTGATGTGTTCTCCATTGCTTGTCTCGCGTATTAAGGGCGAGGTCTTCAGCCTTCTTGATATAAATAAGTGGCATACCACCCTTTCACGGAATTGATTCTGATTCTGACTATAATAGAACGCGGCTTGTATTTGATAAATTTGCAAAGCATGCCATATGTTAATATTCTGGACTGTTCCTTAATGAGATCCAACGAACCGCTAATGGAAAAGAGAGGTGCGACGGGGTTTCATGACATTGCTTTTGAAGTATTTTCGTCCATCATTGTAGGTATCGACAACGGTTGGAAGAGGTAACTCGAATTTTTCTACAGTTAATTTAGGCAGTTTCTCGGTGAGAAAGTCGTACAACGTACCACTTCATAGCAGGTTCATAACATTTTGAATCTTGGAAGGGTTATTGCGTACTTGCCGAAGAGAAAACATCTAGTTTACAAATGAAGGCGCTCTCTTTCCTCTCCGGCAAACAAGTTTCCACAAGGTCAGTTTCAGAACTAATACTATTGATTTCAGATCACCACTTATGGGCTGCAACGTAGTCCATGCACTTCGAATAGGCACCAGTACCCCGACCAACTTCTGAACCAACCTCTGAACCTGAACTTCTTAATTTAAGTTCGAAGTAGCGTTTGGAAGGGATGAGTGAGTTCTTTCATCGCGACCATGGGCTCCACAAGGCAAGCGTGCTGTAGTCTTACCCAGGAAGGCCCAACAGCAAGTCGAAATTAACTGTATTCTCATCATGTTGCCATCAATATTCTTTAGAAATAGAAACTTGTTCGAAGAGCTCGATCTAACGGACGTAACTTTAGAAGCACCACAAGGAGATCTGTTGCAACAGCGTGTCCCATCGTTTTCATTGAAGCGCCGCGATTCAATTCTAGTGACAGCGTCACCTTGATACTTGTAGAACTTCAAGGATGTGCAGGGCTATTGAAGGAGGAGAACGGTGGTCGTTGAACCCCAACGGAAGGGGAGGTACCGCACAAACCAATATCACCCATGCAAAACGTCTCGGAAGGTAGTAGGGGAGGCTGCGGGCGTAGTAAGGGTGCGACGACGAAGGTGCATTCGGCGAAGGAGTTGAAACCGGTCTCGCGCGCTTGAACGCAGACAGAAGACGCACAAGAGGACGAGTCCAATCAGCCACGGTGACCGAACACACGGCTATGGTTACGCGCATTCGCCGCTCGAGCGGCGCATATCAAGTGCGGCTCGCGCGCGCAATACACAAGGCCAGCTGCATACGAATGAAGAAAAGCGCTCTGATTGCGTCCATCATGATAGTGTGTCCCGCGTGCTATAAGCGGCAGACGACGGCGAGCACTGGTGCCGAGCAGCGGTAGCGCACCCGGTGGGTGATCAAACAAGCGCCTTAGCGGCGCGCAACGCAAGAAGAGCCAGCCGCGCAGCGCGATCAGCGTCATTGCGTTACGCCACAGCGAGGCGCGCGGGGGCGGCGCCATCGTCAGCCTCGCGCCAGCGCGCCGTACAGCACGGAAGTAGCATACGTCATCAGTGACGTGCGCTTCGACAGCGGAGGCCATGTTTTGCCTATGCACGCTTTCGTCTCCTGGCGAGCGCAAATGACAGATGACGTAAGAGAACAGGATGTTCTTTGGCATGGCGAGTGAATGTCATGTTCCCAGTGTGCACTCCACGTCTTCAGAGTTGTACAATTTGGAACTATACGGGGATGAAGAGAACGAGGTTTTCTGATTGGTCGCAAGAGGTGAAGAAAATTGGGCACTATTTCGGAGAAACATTGTGTAAATATACTCGAAGATGAACTCGATGCCGGTGGAAGATATATTTCCCACGATTCTTGAGTTCTCCAATTCTTCATCAGTGCAGTGTGCTGCTCAGTTCCTAGAGTCAAAATCGGATCTTTCATTGAACATAGAGGCTTCAAACAGCACAAACATGACCTATTACGGCGTGGAAGACGAACGCGGAAACTGTAGAAATGTCAATGGCATCATCGGTACAGATCCAATCCACATCTGTCACATTTGCAAGCGTCCGATACATAGTATATGCGGGGTAGTGCCAACTGATGAACGTCGGTCACAATACGCTCCGAATACTCCAAATGAGGGATCAGGATCTAGAGTACTATACAGAGTGTGCCCTAAAACGGCGAAGTCTACATCCAAGAAACCCAAGAAAGAAATTCATACGCCAAACAAAGTCAGGATAGAGGATCACGTACTTCAGGTTAATATTAAGACGTTTCACTACATTCTAAGTTTTGAACGTCCTGTGAGAAGAACTTTTGGTGATAATGTGCACAATGCATGCAAATCCAGTTCAAATCCTTTCATGGAGAGTCAGAATTGTTTCAGAAATCAACTTATATTACAAGATTTATCACTCCAAGTTGCATGCAATGACCGTAATTTAACAGCAACACGAAGAGAACAAAAGTTTCACTGACATTTCCATGAGTGTGATTTTTTGAAAAAATTAAATTCCTCGAAAGTGGCCTTACAATTTATTGAAAGGCATCAATTTCATTTACCGCCTCATGATGATTCAATGACAATGGGTTTGGGTAGGCACCCGATACCAGTTGCCGTCACGCGTGGCAGGTGGGGAGCTGAACGCGACGTCGAGGACAACGCACCGCTGCGCCTGAGGTTTTGCGAGACGGCCCGCGCTACGCGCCACGTCGCGGTGTCCAGCGCGCGAAGCGACATGGCGCCAATCACGGGCACGCGAGATACCTGCGCGACCGCTATAAGAAATTTTTGGAAATAGAGGAGGGCAACTTGAGGTTGATTGGCAGACATGGATGATACATGGATGCCATAGGAACTTCATTGGGCGGGCGGGCGATGCCACTTTTCAGCTCAATTCCGAGGTGTCCAAATGGAGTACATCCGCCATGCCGATGGAGGGCATTATGAATGTAAGCGATACACTTTGCGCCCCATCCGCAGCTACATTGCTCGCACGTTGCACCCCACGTTGTCAGGTTGCACTCCGAGCCCACTCAGAATAATGAAATGAACTACTAAGAAAGTTGATTTGGCGTTGCAGGGGTTTCCCAAATAGAACGATAGTGACGCACATAGCGAGTGCACTTGGAGGCTTACCAGAGCGTGATTTTCACTCCAAATGCGCTCACAAAAATGAAAACCTTTCTTCAATTGGATGTTACCAGCAGTTTCTGGGGCCCGCGCTCTGTACGCGCGGGGCCGCGCGGCAGTCGTTCAAGGCTGCGAGCCGGTGCCGGGCCTCAACTCCCGTCGTGGAACACGCGCTGAGCGACGACTCGTGGCCACTGCGCCTTGCGAAACGGCACGGCGCGTTGGGACACGAGCGTGGTACAATCATGCACCCCAAAGCCCGGCGCGTAGCAGCTTTGTGGTTCCCGATGCCGTTGCGACGCATGGAATGATGTGTCTCGGGCGCACGTTCTCGTTGTCGCGAGACGCAAGAGAACTGCTACGCCGTGTGAGACGGCGTGGACATTCTGTGGGTCCATGTCGCGCTCTACGCCATGCAGAACGGCCATCTCGCCTTGGTCGCCGCCGAGTTTGTGCGCGAGTGCCTCGTCATGGAGGTGCTGGGCGACGAGGGCTCGAAAAGCGCGTGTTTCCGAGCTGCAAGGAGATGTCGCAACAGGCCGTCTTTTCAGGGCTTGAGGCCAGGGTGTTGAGGATCAACGCGGAGCGGCGCGTCTCCGACGGCACCACTTTGTGCGTGCTGCTGTTTCTCAACGGCCTTCTGTTCGTTTCCAACGCGGGCGACAGTCGCATTGCTCGTCTGCGAGGACGGCTCGCATCGCTTCTTGACGGCCTCTCACAGCGTCCGCGACGCACACGGGCTCAAACGCGTGAAGTCAGCAGGCCTCATCATTCGCAACGGCCGCATGCTCGGTCGCATAAGCACCTCAACATAACCCAGGCACTCTGCGATCGCGATCACAAGCTCGATGCATACACCGCCCCGTCGGACATCTCTAAGTACTCATGCTAAGTAGTCATAGCCGCATTCTGCTTGCCGCTGATGCACTGTGGAATAAAAACGTGTTGGACCAGCAGGAGCTGGTATCCATGACCCTCAGTAAAACGCACACGGAGCCGCTGCCAAAGCTTGCACGAACCATTATCAACTAGGCTTTGCGATTCAACTCTCGCGATAAGATCAGCTTGACATCTCTTCAACTTAATGTGTCACAGCAGCAGTACGCTGATTATTTTCGTGCCACCGCCCAACATTAGTCTTTGCAAGGTGTGCGCGTTGACGACACGCCACAAGTTCCGCAGCAGTTCAAATATCCTCACTAGAAGCCCTCAGTGCCGCTGCGATCACTGCCCTCTCCAGCGGCAAGCTCTTCATCAACAAGCGTCATGTGTCGCAGCGGCAAGCTGCCCAGCGTCAAATTCTACTACTTCGTTTTCACGCGGGAAATTCTCGCTGAATGTAGACGTGAAATACCTAACTCTTCTATAGCTATAAAACCTCTTGCAACTCGTCTTCATGCTCCGGCAGTCATGCCAGTTTAACTTGTCATTATTTATAGAGTTCCCCTCAAATTTACGTTGCGATGATCCCACTCACCTCCACTGTCGCTCCGCAGCAATTCTGTCAAGTCGGTTCTAACTTCTGAGCGTTCAGCATCGTTTCCGGCTTTATCCGTTGCTTCTTTATCCATGTCCGTATCCTTTCGATTTTCATACGACAACTCTGCATATGATGGTGATGGCGACACGCTCCCCTTGCTCTCCGCGCTCTTTACTCGCGCATCGCCCACGCGCGGCTTGTTCTTCAACCAGGAGCAGTTCGGAATGTGCATTTCAGCTACCCATGTTGTGCCATGTAGTATCGGATGTGTTCTATGGTGCAACTGTTGTGCCCTCCCTGTCATAGGGTGAGTAGTAAACTAGGTGGGCATATCTTCTACTTGAGTTTTCACGGGCGTTTCATGAACAGGATGGTCGGCGACAGTACCACTGAAGGCGATGTGGGTCCCACCATGTTCTGGGCTCCCTAAAGTAAACAATGCCACGGCGGCACATCAGCAGCCCGCAAAAGGTTCACTCGTACTCTTTGCTTCCCCGCTTTGGCACCATGATGCTTCCGATTTGATATGAGTATGTCGGTCATAGCGACGAAAAACCAACTCATCGACTTAGCATTTAGAGGTCAATACAATAGGAGAACTTCCCCAAACGTTCAGCAATGTCCTGCTCTCATCACGCGACAGCAAATTATAAGCCGTGGTCAGCCCGTCTGAAGACGACAATCAAAATAGGGAAAGACTAGTGCGTAACTATACTTGACGCGTGAGTGTCCTTCAAAGAGAGCACAGTTTCTTGTACGTCGCTTTTGTAGAGAAGCTCTGCCGCAAAGGCAGTTTCGGCCGCATTGGTTAAATTTGTACCTCGCCTTCATCAAGAACTGCTGACATGCCGAAGACTCTTGGATATTGCGATTAAACCTTGACACTGACCCTAAAAGAATTATTTTCAATTTTTGGAACTAAGTGTGAGTGCAAATGGAGACAATTGGAGCATTTGGAGTGTAATCGGTGTACAATGTGAAATGGCGGCCCACTGATTTCTTTCAACTGGGTGCAATCTGAGGTAAAGTGGATGAAATCTGGTTTTCTCGTGCTCACCGGTCCTCTTCCCCAGTGAAAAGTGAGTTCAACTGGAAGGGGAGTTCTTTTCGCTTGCGCGCCCCGTGTGTGATGGGTGCAAATTGAGTTCCTCTGCATACTTTCACGTGTCGAGCGCGGGTGCACGTAACTATCACCATTTCCGTCCGCTCTCTGGGTTGTTGACGAGACGGGCAGTCATCGTTCCGCTCCATTTCTTACTATGCGCGTCACGTCTGTGAGCGCGGGTGCACGTAACTATCACCATTTCCGTCCGCTCTCTGTGTTGTTGACGAGACGGACCCTCACCGTTCCGCTCCCTTTCTTACTACGCACGACTCCTGGTCGCTCGTTTTGCGTTGCACGTTGTATCAGCGGTCCAAATTTCTTGCATCGTCTCGACATGTACGTGTACCATGCTTAGGTCAGCGCTACTTGGCACAGTAGATGCTGTTGAATAACCGTTGCTGTCTATGGTGCTTGGGGATGAAGAGCGCTCCACACAGGCTGCGCGAGTGCTAGAGACTCTGATCAACGATACAGTACGAATGCTGAGTTGGTATGCTCTGCCAGTCCAGGTCACTAGACAAGCTACCAAAAAGGTAGCGGAGAACCACGACGGTCGAGTGGTATGGCAATTCCGATTTCAGCGGAGAAGAGTGAGCTGCTCATGACTCTCGATGAGGCTCTTTATTACCTTTTTTATCCGTTGATGAGCAGTAATGACTTTCGAGGCACTTATGCTGTGGGTGAAATACTGGTAAAAGCTGAGAAGGACCTCCAGATGATGGCGGCTGAACTGACGCTACCAACATTGCAGCCGCTAATCTTCTGTTGGAGAGCAGACCAGACCATGTTTCACAGGTATAGTTTGTTCAAGCAATACCGTAACACAAGTGCTGCATAAATTTACTACCAATCACATGTCTGCTCTGCCTGCTTATGTTGCGTAGATGAATCTGGACACTCTCCGTTCTCCGCAGGCACCCACCGTTACTCGGAACCAACCCCGCAGTAATCTTGCCGTAAGTCTCCGTCCGACATCCATGGAACCGCTTTCAACAGTTGGTTCGGATTCAACGAACTTACAACGTTATCAAGGCATGATAACAGGGTCCGCTTTTGCTCAACGCAGAGAGGAAGTTTTGAAAACGCCAACTCTTCTTGACTTGCTCAATATGGAAATATTGCAGCCAGCTCTTCGGAGTTCTTCGTTTCCAAAACATCCCAGGGTCGGTCATGAAGCTATCTGAGCAGGACCGATCAATTGACAAACTGGTGGACGTGTTAAGTTCACTCTTCGTTGAAGGTGCAGATAACTGCTCTATCAAATGCTCTACATTCTGGACATGCGAATGCAGTTCTGAGCTCATTTGTACCTCTCTTCAGTAGCGGACAGCAAATATATCAATACGGCTTTGAACAATTTCAAGATGCACTTGTCAAATACGAGAAAGATCAGAACATCGGCAGCTAGCTTTTGGGTTTCACAGTCGATATCTTACCAATAAATAAGTGAGTACAACGGTTTCGATATGTATCACGTCAAGAACTGCTTCTAGTACAGTGACTAGGAGTCCATTCAGCTTGTCTGCGAGTTCTCAGAACCAGGTTGGTTTGCTCTTCATCTCAGTATTTTATGCGATAGAGATCTCTCACTAGAAAATGGATGCCTACGAAATAGTTCCATTTCCGTTCACTATAAATATAATGCGCAACGCGACTTCTGGAGCCACAAGAAATTCAGAGGTAATTCAAGACAAGACTTCGAGGACGAACTACAATTATATTGGAACTAAATTTCAATTGAGACGCATCGCAGATGTATCTGAATGTACTTTGGCGAAGTAGTACCCTTGGTACAATAGTTGGAACCCTGAAATATGTGTTTTTGTACCAAAATAAGGCATCTGACTCCCCCTTTTCCCACTTCAAACATGAACAGACTGATCGGTTAGAGTTATGACCATCGAACGGTTGCGGTAGTTCCGCAGCATTTCGCTGATTGACACCTCAACTTGTTTCGTCAGAGCTTTTCTTGAGTTCTCAAGTCCCGCACTTGTTCGGAAAGTCGGTACTTTCGGCAAATGCATTTGACAAGACCAGATATTCGAAGATTAGTTTTATCCCATTCGCATAGATCTTCAGGCATGGTGACTGTCGAGTCGAGTGTTGGTGAGAGTGCAGTGAAGCCGACTGAGAGTAGTGGGGTGAAGATAAGTTGCGAAAAGGCGGAGGTTGGCGCATTGGCAATGGGATCTTTACTAAATTCTAACGAGAAGTAACATTCTGGCGAAAGAATGAGGATATAAGCCATAAGACAATGTTTGTGTAGACCTATATTGAAAACAAAATGGCCGTTTAACTGCTTATAAAGAGACGGAAGAAGATCAGATACAGCAAGCGTTGTGTTGCTTTTTGAGAAGAAGAGAAGACGTGAGAGAATGGTTTCTATTTGGTGGAAATGGCTAGTGTAGACTAGGTTTTGTATCGCTACTTATAAAAGGTAATGTGAGCTCGTAAGATGTGATCATCATTGATGATGCAGAGGCATGTATTTTTGAACGGGTCGGGAAAAATTTGCCTGCTCTGCGTTGTTGAGCGAAGAGTTACGCTCCCTGATGCTCCATTTTTCTTCTGTTTCGCACTTTGTGAGGAGACGAACTCGTTGCGGTTTTGCGCATGAGAAAGAAGGTAGAATTTCAATGGCAGTGGTTTGCTTGGTGGCGCTCTTGAGAAATGAACTGTATTCAATGTGGAGCACTGCGATATGCAACAACTGCGAGTGTATCTACCTTCGGTGTCACGTGTGCTTGTGAGGTATAAAGGTGCGCATTTCTGGAGGATGGCGATGTCGAATGTGATGAAAAGTAGTAACAATACGGCTCGAACTATTTAGCGCTCGTGTGGTGATGGCATCAGATGCACAAGCATGGAATTTCATGGCGGACGTGTGTGTGAACGGCGATTGAAGGTGATGGTGAGACGCAAGGTTGCAAAACGGGACAGCGTAATGATGGATAGAAG
This sequence comes from Gracilaria domingensis, assembly GCA_022539475.1. NCBI lineage: Eukaryota > Rhodophyta > Florideophyceae > Gracilariales > Gracilariaceae > Gracilaria > Gracilaria domingensis. Next base: position 242,787 of record VCMS01000057.1, read on the forward strand.
GAAACATCGCGTTTCTGCGAAGCAGACGGTACCCAGGTCTTGAGTAACGTACTACAAAGGGGAACAAATTGGTGGACAGCCAGCAGAACAAAGTGTGATAATAAGCATTGGCAGTGCTGCGTCTGTCTTGTATAAAGCCCCGTTTTGACGCGGTCAGTTCTCTCAACTGCACATGTAAAAGGGGGGGGGGCGGTAACTTTCAGACACTGTATCCAAAGAGTGGACAGTGTCATTGTTACATAAAAATATAAAAAACCATATATGGACGATTCCATTCCTCAAGAAAGCCCATATTAGGCACTTTTCACGTCAATTAGCGCAAAAAACTGTGGTTCAAATTAGTATATTTTTCTTACAATCGCTTTCTCGTGCTTCCAAACCATTATGGCGCGCTTCTGAAGGTTTGAAGCGCGTAATCACGCGGTATAATGCCTCATTACCTTGGTGCCTTTGTCCACAGATCATTAGCAGTGCATACTCTCGTGACAATATGCCCCGGAAAAAGCGACGAGCCAATGCTCGCATCGCATTAGCAATCAAAGAGAAGCAGAATGGCTCCTCCTACCGCACGGCGGCAAAGAAACATAAAATACAGCACTCCACACTACATAATCGCATGACGAGACCCATCCAAACACCAGGCCGCAAACCAGCATTGTACAACGAAGAAGAGCAAGCCATTGTGCAATTCCTATCGCATTACGCCGACAAAGGAGTGACTCCCACTCAAAAATATCTTCAAGAAGCAGCAGCTCTTTTCTGTTCTAAACTCAGTGCTTCTCGTCAGGAGAAGCTTCCGTTCAAAAACGGTATACCAAGGCGTGCATGGTTAAGGAGCTTCGGGAAATGCCATCTAGAAAAACTCAAGTTCGGCAATCCTACTCGTCAGGAAGCAAGTTGTTATCGAGCTGTTAATGCTGATTATCTAGCAACTCATTTTGCTATATTGGAGAAACTGCTTGCCGAGAACGACATAGATGCTGCACGGTTGTTCAACTTGGATGAGCTGGGTGCTACTCCTGACAAGGACAAAAACCCCAAGACTGCTGCGAAGCGTTTACTATCCAGGCACAGCTCTAGGGATGTTCGCTTGCAGGACTGTGCCTACAAAAATAGGATAACGATGATGGCCGTTTTCAGTGCAGAAGAAGAAGTGAGACCCCCTCTTTTTATTTTTAAGGGAAAACGATTACCTGTTAGAAGAGTGGTGAGGAATGGTCGTGAAGTAATTGAGACTCCTTTAAGCAATCTCCCGGCAAACAGCTGCTGCACGCTGCGAGAAGATGTAGCCGGTGTTGACAGTGAGAATTTTCTGAATTGGGCTTCTTCTTTCGTCAATTACACCGCAAGTATACGTGAGAACGAACGAAAAGTGCTGCTCTTTTATGATGGTTACCGCGCTCATCTCAGTCTTTCTGTGTTACAGTTGTTTGTGGATAACAACATTGTTGTATATGCCTTACCGGCTCATACATCTGGCAAGACACAGCCCTGTGATGTAGTTATGTTTGGTGCATTTAAGGAGGTACTTAATTAGGTCAGCCTTGACTGCATCGCATTGGATGAGTACAGTAATTTTGACCTTTTTGTCTACTGCTCTTTGCTGAAACATGCCTATTTTGAGTCCTTTACTTGGAGGAACATACACTCTGGGTTTCGCAGAGCGGGTATGTGGCCGGTAAATGCGCAGAAGTTGATCAGCGTTCCGCGTCCTGCGAGCGCAGAGGAAGGCTGTCAGATTTTGTGTGGGGATGAGCTCGTACAATTGTACGAAGCAAAGCGTGTTGAGGTTCGCCAGGCGGTGTTAGGATCTAATGCTGTAATTGCACAAAGTGGTTTTATTGATACTGAAAAGGGATGTGTGATGACGTCGCCGACGGCAATGTCGCTGGACGAAGAAAAACTTCAGCAGAACATAGATAAAAAGGCCGCCGCAGTCGCGCAACGGCAAAGAAAGGACATGTTGGCTGAACAGCGTCGCGCTGTAGCGCTTTCTGCGTGCCGTAGCTTTCATTACTCCCATGCAGTAGTGCGGGCACAACTGACGGGAGAATCTGTGGAGGACTGCAGCGCGCGCGTGCGCTCTTTGGCACAAAGAAGAGCAGTTGCTCGCATGCGAACAATCGCCAAGAAAAGAGCAATGCATCGAAACTGAGGTGCCGTACCATTGATGCAAATTTGCAGCATCGTTTTGTCCAATAAATGATAACTAGTTGGGCCAATTGCGGTGTCTGTATGATCTTTAGCGACTGGGCGTGGTAGAGAGCCCACCATGGGACTGGCTACTGTTTCAAATCTGCGAAAATTATGAGAAGCCCCTTTTCTCTCATATGTTAAGAGGTTCCTGGAGAAAGCCCCAGCTTTCAAAGGAGCCGAAAACGGAAAGATTCGGGCGAAAATAACCTTATATCTATCCGTTGATCTGGAATTGTCCAGTAATTACCACTCCCCCCCCCCTTTTGAGATCCGGACAGGCTCATCTGGAGAGCGAACGAACCTGCAACGAGGCCGTTGCACGCGAGCAGCCTAATCACGACAGGTGAGCTACAGACAGAGCTGCTCGGCAGTTCTGTCCCCTTTAAGTCGGAAACGCTGCTCAGCAAGCGCGGCCGCGCCGACAACTGGAGCCACCGCGCTCAACAAGCGGGAAGTGAGGACGAGGTAGATGCGTTCTTTTCGCCCCTGGAAGTAGCAGGTTGTGCTTTCAATTTAGATGATGGGCGAGAAAAGTAGTTGTGAGAGTGATGCTCGGATCGAAGCAGATCTTGTGAGTGCATGCTTCTGAATGTCTTGGCAATTTCCTTAAGTAGACGTCTCCCGCGGTCACATTGCACTTTTGTAGCAAATGGGTAGCTGACGGGCTGCGCTCTGTCCGAGTGCAAACAGCTGCGAGGCAATGAGCAGCATCATTATTAAACCTGTCGTGTACAAAGATATACATTACTCTTGGAGACGTGCAGTCGCGTAATGGGTCCTAAAATGCGCGAGCGATTCTGGCTCAGCCTTGCTGGGTATCAATAGCTGGGAACGATGTGGACAGCTAACATGAACTCGAGAACGAAGTGGATGCCACTTTTAAGCGTGTTGAGCGGCCTGAAATTGAAGAACCGGAGACATACTCGTACAAACGGAGACTACCTACGCATTTACTTGAGTACGCAGTACGTGCACACCTGCTGGACAACAAAATTCATCGGAAACGTACAACTCGATATACTCGATCCGATAGGAGAGAGCACAGCCGCCACCATAGCAGATAGCGGCATTGGCCTCAACCTCGATGACGCGCATGCTCTGAATCTTCTCCATGGCGCCGGAGCCCCATTTCGATCGGAAGCTCTGCATGCCGATCTCCTCGGGAACCACGGCAAGAGGAAGATGCATGTACGCACGAAGCACCGGTGTGGACAGCTAGCGGGAGGCGAGCGGCTGTAGCGGGATGATGGAGCGAAGGAGCACTGCGGAGCCGAAATGTTAGGCTAGATGTTCGACTCAAAGGCCCCCACGGCGGTTGGAGCGGGTGTAGAGGAAGATAAAGAGAGACTGGGCCTCGAACGATGGCGAGAGAGGCCAAGACTTGCGGTTGGCGCTGTGCTGAGCGTAGGGTCTCATTACGGGCAAGAAACCGCAAAATACGGCGACACGGAGCAGCTGAGGCGTTCGCCGAACGCCATTCGGGCAGCCCGCAGCGCAGCATGGCCATGTGTCGGCACCGTTCTCTTGTACTGAGTTAGTACTACTGACCGCCACTCCCTGACGCTCTTTTGACCATCCTCTTACAAGGCGCCCACACAGTCTACCGACTTATCGCGCTGCTGGGCCCCCCAACACGTTGTCCGTGTTCACCAGCGCACTCCTCGCCGCGGCATCCCAGCCCGCGGCACGTCTTTCCCCTCGTTCTTCCTCCCTTTCTGTGGCGTCGCAAAATGTGCACCGCCTCCTTTCAGAAGCTGACAACGGCCACAAGCTCCGCGATCAGATCAGCCAGGGAGCTTGCGACCATGACTACCGTGCCTGGTGTGAAAAATCGATGAAGAGATCGCGATCGAGTTCATCGAGCTCGAGTGGCTGCAGTCCTCGCTTGACAAAATCATTCGCGAGATTCAAGTCATGAACCTTTCCAGCCATCTCAACGTGGTTCCTTTCTCCACCGCTTTTGTTCATAATAGCGACCTCTGAATTGCCATGCTCCCTCTTGCATACGGTTCACTCTGTGCCCTCATGTCCTTTCTGAACACCGATGGGGTTAGCGAACCTCTTGCCGTGTACGTTATGTACTGTTTACTCCAGGCACTCCAGTACTTTCACAGCAACGGCCAAATACACTGCGATGTCAAAGCCGCCATTTTGCTTCTTGATTCTCAAGGAAACATAATGCTTTGAGATTATGGTGTGATGGGATCGATGGCTGAAAGCGGCTGGAACAGAAAGCAGCGCCAGACTCGTGTTTGAACGCCCTGCTAGATGGCCCCGGAGGTCATAGGAGAAGCCCTTAGGCTATGATTACAAAGAAGACATCTGATATCTAGGCATCGCTGCCATTGAGGTCGCTCAAGGACGTTTGCCATACCACAGCAACCCGCCCATGAAAGTATTGGTCTTTATCTTGCAGAATCGACCGCCTACTCTGACTGGCCCAGCAGTGAACATATTTTCGCGAGCATGCCACGATTTCAGTGCCGATTGTCTGCGGAAGTATCCCAAGATTTGCCCTTCTGCGAATCAGCTTCTAAAGCATAATTGGTTTGCAAATGGAGTTCAAGAACCACTGCATGTGCCGGAAACCATCGCTAAGCTACCACCTATAGGTTCAAGACGATGCTCACAACGGCAGCGCATACGTCAATTTGCGAATGAGAGCCACACCGGTTTGGAATCTATGAGCTTACTGCTAAGGGTATGATTTGGGACGTTTATGACGACTTGGATCGTTCGAAGCCACATGACACTCGTGCGAATCAGTATGATACAGGTCCTGGAGCGCAGCAGACCACAAGCGATGCGACTCCATCAGAAAGCGTTCCACTCGATCAACCCGTTACTGATGATTCATACGATGCACATGCGCGAAATGACAGCAGCTCCGCTCTTAGTGAAGAAGGTGCCTCAGAAAATTCATTGACATCGGCTTCCATGCTGCCATATGGCAACAAACTGGGTTGTGTGAGAACGGCTAAATCTGCGCAGACTAACTCCACGATTCAAGCTGCACTGAATGCAATGGGCTTCGGGCAGAATACGGCCCCGATCTTGCCGGCAAAGACTGTTGGCTGAAGAAGAGATGTTATACAGTTTCGGAAGTGGGAAATATAGAGAAGATTGAGGGCAAGGTTGAAAGCTTTTTAGATTATTCTAATGACATTCCTTCTTTGATTCCGACTTGAACGACAGAAGATAGTATGTTATCTGTATCTCCAACGCCTGTTACCCCACTATCTCCGGCTGCCCATCCACAAGGGTCCCGGTCGTACATCCAGAGCAAGCCTGTATAGCCAACACTTGCATTGTCACAATCGCAACCTATTTCAAGCGCGCCTCACCCTGTTCTCAGTACTAAACAGGCATCGTATGAACAAAGTGTTGCTTCCAGACAGGATAGTGCCATTTCGCGGGGGGTAGCACCCGTAGTTATCAACTTCGGCTCTAAGAAACCACGTTATTCTTTGTTGCAACCCAATGATGCGACACGGGCGTCAAATTCATCACAGTCATCGCCGCTCATACCAACCCATTCCATGTCCTCTAAGGGTGCATTGCCATCTGCTACCTCGGCTAGCATTATTCAGGTTCCAAGGAAGTCCTAAGCTTCAGCGAAACCTACTGCTGGTGTGCAACCTGCTCAACCCGTGACAACAGACCACCCGGTCTGTGATCAAGCGGTTCAACCTGTGGGTACTCTTCAAACAATTTCACACGCCGGTGCCGGTGGATCCCCATTATTATCAACTCTCACCGCATCCACTGTGACTCAGGAAGCCACAACGTCTAACCCTCCATCAAATATTTTGAATGCTCATGTAGCAAGTACTTCGGCGACAGGTGGTGGCCCCTCCACTAGCGCAAGCAAAAGGACGTACCAGCAAAGAGAGGCAGTCGATTTCAGGTCGAAGAAATCCAAAAGGCTCTTGCAAAGACCTTCGCGGCGCCTGGATCCGTTGCGCAGCCTACCAATGTGTCTGCGAGCGTCCCTCTCCCGTCGTCGAGCAGTAGTTCGGCAACGACAAAAAGCGAAAAGCAGATTTGAAGTGAAGGACAGTGATCAGCCACAAACTTATAGCACCGCTCCGAATATTGTCCCGGCTGTTGCAAATGTACCTTCAACCGTTGGTACGCCGGTATTGAATTCAAGGCAGAGTACACCACTTGTTTCGCTGCTACCTGACATTTCATCATTCCCTGGACAGAGTCTTGCGAAACAATCGTTTTCTCTGCTCTCTGAGTTTTGCAGTATGATTCATGCTTTAGCTCTAGAGAATGAAGTTCTGCGAAAGGAGCTGGTGCTTCTGAAGGGAAAAGCTCAGGCTGGGTTGCAGCCCCGGCCCTCTGTAGGGACCCGCAGTCTCTCTATCCTCGACGTAGTTTCCAAAGCTACTACTCCTATGGCAAATGGTACGGCTTTTCTTCCCCACTCACAAATCACATCAGCTGTGTCATCGACAGTAACCCAAAGTCATCAAAATCAGGGTCAGCATGGCCAGATTTCTCATATTGGAATTAACACTGTTCAGAGTGTGCCCAAACAGTATGAACAAGGGAAGTCGTCTGCTCAGTCGTCAAAAAGAGTTTCTCCGCGCGTTACAGCAATCCTACACTCTCAGCCTCATTGCAGTATGGTGGTACAGAACCCAGTGTTGAGCTCAGGTGCGTTGCACCTTCCGTTAACCCGTTCTACCCGACACCACATTCGACTCTAGCTGTTATAGCTCACATGATTTGCAGTTTCTCTGAGTATGGGAGTGGTGCACAGGAACAAAAGGTTTCCTATCCCACTTTGCCTGGAAATGGCGAACGGACTTTGCCTATCATGAACGCTCAAATGTTAACCTCAGAACTTCCAGGAAGTGAGAATTCTCACAGCAACATTCGGATCGATCAAGAGCTTAAACCTGATCTTCAACAAGACAGCCCATCATGCTATAGTTTTCATGGAGCTTCTCTGGAGTCCATGAGAAGCATTGGATACCACAAGGTGCTGCCTGGAGATGCCGAAAGATGAGCAAAGTGGTTACTCTACCGCAAAATAGGCAGGTTTCCTTCGCACATACTCAAACACGTCTGTGAGAGAACTGCTTTAGCAAATAGATGAAGCACAATTCTTGAAGCCTCAAACAGTATAGATGGAGCTACTGAAGCACGCTCAGGAGACAATTGGTGCAATTTGCACAGCGCTGGAGCTGTCCTAAGTGATGTCGGAGGAGTTAGCAAGGACGTTCATTGCAGAACTGCATTTCTCAATAGAATGCTTATTTATTCTGATCGTGCTGTGGCGCTGGAAGGCAGTGGACGAGACTGGCACCTTTTCGGCGTACTTAAGATTTTATGAGAGCAATAAAGAGGTGAAGCGGTACAAAGCAAAGCTGGCGAAGAAGGGCGAGAAAAACGAAGAAAGCGACCAGTGAACGGGAATTGCATCACAGGGAAGCTTTGCATGCCATGCGCGTCTATGGTCAGAGAGACAAGGAAGTGGGTATGCAGTTACGGCATAGATCCCCGCTGACTCTCGAAGGTCAGCGAGAACGAATTTGTTGTACATGCACAAATATGGCGCTGTGGTGGCAAAATACGCATTAACGGGTCCAGAAGTTGTGGTGTAACGCGACGGACAGCAGTAGAAGAATGGAGACATAGAGGCGATATAGAGTGATAGCAAGGAGACTCTGTACAAAAACCGGTATCTGCGAAGGAGATTATCTGTATTATGACCGTAGTGCTGAGAGCACAGTGGTTAAATGTCTGCCGGGGACGACCTCCAGGTAACAACAATAAAAATGAATGCATGTGGAGGGTGATCTTCATCGTGCTGGTATCATTTCATTTCTGGTATCTCAGGGGTGTCCATTTGAAAGCTGCTCTGAATGTGATATGATGGCAACTGGAGTGTCAGGGAGGCAATTTGAACTCAGACTGCCCTCCAACTTTTGAAATAAAACTTTATTCTCAGACTGCTAATTTCAAACAATCAATTGTCTGAAATTTCACTCCAATTACCTTCCAAAATTTGCAAAACTTCTTGTAGGGTCTTCGAATGCTGACTTCACTTCCTTGGTGAAATCTAACTTCTTATTTCCAGAGGTAGCGAAATGGAGAACAGCAGAAGACTCAGCGAAGTTCCTGATGAATCGGCGATAGTATCCAGCCAAGCCAAGAAAACTGCGAAGCTCGGTTGTCGTAGTGGGAACTGGAGCTTCTTGGATCTTCTTGATTTTCTTAATGTCCACAGACACACCATCTGAGTATAAGACATGACCCAGAAGGCTTATCTTCGGCTGGGCAAAGAAACACTTAGATATCTTTAACTTCAGTCCGTGAGACGAAATCTTCTCCAGAACAGCTCTGAGGTGTTCAACGTGTTCCGCCAGAGTCTTCGAAAGGATCACCACGTCGTTAATGTAGAGTCTCGCGAAAGGGATTTGACGGAGGATGGAGTCCATCATTCTCTGGAATGTGGCAGGCGCGTTCATGAGACCGAATGGCATAACTTCAAACTGAAATGAGCCTTGGCGACAGACAGAGGTGGTTATTTCCTTGCATTTCTCAGAGATGCGGATCTGCCAATATCCGGAGAATAAGTCAATAGTGGTGAAGTACTTGGCTCCGCGGAGATCGTCGAAGATCTGTTCCATGTATGGCAAAGGCCAACGATCTGGCGTCATCACGCGATTCAACGCACGATAATCCACGCAAAAGCGAGGCTTTCCATCTTTCTTCGTAGCAATGACAACTGGAAAAGCCCAAGGAGAGTTGCTCGGCCGGATGATCCCTGCGGAAAGCATCTTGCCCAATTCCTTATTGACAACGTCCTCATGTTTAGGTGGGAGACGCCGAACTCGGGAATGAATCGGAACATCTGTTTCCAACGAGAATTCATGCATAATTGGAACATCTGAAGGACGGAGGTCATACAGAGACCAGGCAAGAACTTCAAAATCAGTTGACGAATCCAACAGAGCTTTCTGGACATCTTCAGGGAGGTGAGATAGACGTTCCAGAATGATACGATTATGCTATTGCTCAACCTCATCTTCTTTTGACTGCAATGAAGCAGGGTCATCCAAAACTCAAACGAAGTTCTCCATCTGCTGATACTCATCCGGAGAATCCAAGTCAAACTGGTTGTCATCGGCAGGTGCAACGATTGGCACAGTTGGATTGGCATCATCGGAATCATCCATAACTAATTCAGGGAGTTCTTCATTCTCTTCCGGTGGACGATCCTGATCATGACTGTCCGACGGTGCATCACTAGGACCGGGGCGAGAAAGCTACTGCTCTTGACCTTCGGGGTCAAGGAAAAGATACGGTTGCAAATCATTGTCGATGTCGAGTGTGAATCGCGCACCGACTGGTAACTCTGACGCCTCCCGGGGTAATGGGTCTCCGGGGCGCAACGGTGGAAAACGACGATGAACTCGAAGATTAAGCGTCCCTGCTGGCAGGTCGGGTCCACTACTGTCGAGAAGTACGACATCATCTCTAATCGGAATTGTCAATATCGGATCGACAGGCTCCGAATAAGCTGAATCTCCAGAAGAAGTATCGTCTTTCTCTGCATCTTTGAATCGTCGATTCTCATCTGTGACAGCATCATCTTCTTCCCCAGCTTCAGAATTAATTTGAAGCTGGGATGCCAACTGGGCTAATTCCTCGGACGGCACTTCTGTCTCAACTGATCCGTGGGCGTGCACGTCATTCGTGAATGCGTCGGGAAAGACAATCTCTTCTGCTCGTCTCTCGGAACGGGCATAACCTGGGACTTCTGAGGCAGGAGCGGGAGGGACGACAGGTCCATTCTGAGGGGTTTCTTCTTCTCCTTCTGAATCAGGCTGGTCTTCTTCAGAATCAGACTCAGTGGGCTGTTCTGGGGAATTAGTGATCATCACAAGGTTCTCCGTACGACTGAAATCCAAAGTGTAATCTTCTGGGAAATAGTCACTCTTCATGTGGGTTAAGACCAATTCATCCTCGTCATCGGATTCGGAATCAGACGAGAGTGGAACTGCACTGCAGTCAGAAGTGAATTCTTCACTGTCAGTACCAGAAAGTGGGTTGTACTGCTCGAGACCTGTTCTGTCGTAGTCAAGTCCAAGAGTGATGGACTTTCCATCAGGTTTCATCTTCACTTGCTGAGTTCCAAGATCCAAACAAGCTTGAAGCATTTCCAAAGGGGGACAACCAATGATAACTTCAAATGGAGTTCCTTTCACGACAAGGAAGTTCAGGGTAACTACGACTGAAGCAAACTTACTGGGACTTCTTTGAGAATACCCAAACATTCGGAAGTACTTCCATCAGCCACGGTGATTTTCTTCTCTGTCACCGCTGGTTTCACAGAAAGCTTTTCTGCAACACTGGCAGACATAATGTTAGGAACCGCCCCTGAGTCGAGCAACGCCTGTGTATCCAAGCCGTATATCTTAACTTGAACGACTTTCAGACGACGGGTCTTCACATCTGTATCTGCGAAGGCCGTGGTTCTAGTAGATCTTAGAGCAGAAATGAGACGGCGAATACTCTTCTTCGCTTCGTCAGCATCTCCTCGAAGTAACTGTCCAAAGGTCAAACCAGAGGGGGCAATGGCCAATTCTTCGTAGACATTGTACTTGCCCACGTGTTCCTGAAGCTTAACTTTGCTCGAGGAACTCTTTCGGACTCCAGACCTACGTGTCTTGATCTTCTTGGTTTGTGCGGAACGGACACGTCTACTACCGTCCTCTTGAGACTGGGCAGTGTTCGCGAACATGATCGGCGAAATTCTACTGAGCTCTCCCGTACGAGCTTGCTTCGGAAGTGGGGTTCCATCTGCAGCTCTCTTAGCTGTGTTCACAAAGTCATCGTCATGCTTTTGCTTCGTGATGACAGTGACATGGTTCTCTTTCTCATGTTGTTCTGAAAGTGAAGGAGAATCTTGTACCCTAAGCTTTTCTTCAGATTCAATCCTCGCGTTCTCAAACTTCACTTCACGCGAGTTGTCATTGGATGGTCTCTTCCATCATGTATTCACTGAATGGCCGAATTTACCGCACTGGACACAACGAACTGTCACGATGAGGGTTCAACTCACATCTGATGGAAGTATGTCCTGGCTGTCAGCAATACGAACAGATACGATCGCCACCTTGGCGGTTACTCGACTGAGAGAACTGACTCTTCTTCATCATCAGAGACAACTGCCTAAGCTGGTCAGATAATTCATTCACCTTGTCCTCAAGGACTTCAGACGAAGACTGCGCCTGTTTCTTTGGCTTCTGTAGAACGTGCTTGGCCGGGGGAAGAGCATTAAGGGCTCCGTATAAAACTAGGGTCTTCTTCCCGGAGAAAAATGATTTCACAACTTCTCGTAGAGAATTGTAGTCCTCAGCACCACGAAACATTACAAACTGCGCTAAGTCCGCAAATTCCATGACCGCTTGACGAAGAAGGCCGAACTTGGCCTCAGAGTTGAATCCAGCTTTCTCAAAACAGCTGTCCATCTCTTTCATCGACCCGAGCAGATCTGTATAATCTAAACGTGAAGAAACTGCACGGCGAAGTTTCTCTTCAGGTCCTTCACTTGGACCAAAGCGATCAATTAGCGACGACTTAACTGCATTGTAATCTCTTACTTCTGCAGCCAGAGAACCATCTTCAGCATCTGTCTCATAATAGAAATCGAATGCCTCGCCTTCCAGAAAACCAAGAAGACCAAGAGCCCGTTCTTCTTCGGTCTTGCCAGACATTGCAACATTCTCATAAAAGAAGAAGAACTTTCTCACATCGACGGAAGAACCATCGAAATTGACTGAAGAGAAGGATGCTTTATTCGGTTGATTCCCTCCCCGAGATTACCATCTGGACGTCATTTTGGTGGCAAACGACGCGGGTGTCTACAGACCCTTACACTAGCCTCTCGTAGCAGAAAGAGAGTCAGGGTAGAACAACCAGCCACTCAAAAAGACCAACGTGGGTCCAGAATCCACCAACGAAATAAACGTAGTATGCCGAGGGAAAGATCCCAGGGCAAAGAAGGAAAGAGGACAAACTCGTGGTTGGACAAGCACCAGTCAAAAGAAAACGAGCAACGGACAACAACAAACTGCACGCGAATTCTGCAGCCAAACTTATCTCTGCGCATCCAGAGACAATCGTATAGACTTCCTACGAGACGTCCCAAGGAGAGTTACTAACTGAAGATAAGTCTTCACTCTATGCCCAAGCTAGTCTCTCGCAGAAGACGTTACGCGGCACTGAACGAAAACCCAACGGAGAGCTTCCCGTCCAGCGCCAAAGTCCGTGTAGCACCAGGTCTCTCGACCGACACCGTTATCCGATTCGAAGCTCCGGTGGGGCTCACTGCCGACAAAAGCGCCTTTGGTTCACACCACCCGATTCTCATCCACGCCTATGGCGCTTCGATTAGTACTGGGTTATCTGATGAGTAGAGCAGTGCTTGCACAAAACGCGCAAACACAAAAGATGTTACAAAGGCACAGAGGCCTAGACGCACTAATTACTTACTTAGCTGCACTGCCCAAGGTATTGGGTAAGGTAGATAAAATAATAAAGTTGATGAACGCAATGTTGTGTTGGGTAGAGAAACCGTCTGGCGTCTTGATGACCCTTTATATAGAGTTCTGAACCCTCTAGAAGGGACTAGAAATGCAATGACGCACTATAGTTACAAACTAGATGCAGTAGTACTCCTATTTGTAGAGTAGTGGGGCCGAACCCAGTACAGTGTGACATCATTGGCCAGTTTAGCACACGTGGCATTGCCTTCGTGCAATGCACGCATGCCAAGTCACGATGTCCTTCTGACTGTACTTACAGCAGTGCACCGCACCCACATTATGTAGTATAGGATATCAAATAGATGCAATAACAATCATAAACTGTAGAGTTCCCACTTCACTCTTTCGTTTCCTCAAAACGTCACGATGCCGACCACAGCCTTGCCAAATAACACGAATGATTCCAGTCAGAGCCAATCCACCAGCCAAGCAGCACCCAACCCGATGGCTGTTTCCGCGACAGTAGTGAATTCTTATTCGGGCGTCCCCGCTGTTGTTCCCGAGTCCCATGCAGACGGTACTCAAGAACTGCCTCAAAGCGAAACGGAGGAATCCAAGCAAGAAGTTCAGTTAGAAAAGGTGCTAAGCGCAATCGCAAACGAGATTGACATATCTGATCATGCTATCTTCAATGTTTCCGAATGGTGAGCAGGGTTTTGCAGACAGTTATAAGCAGGGGCGTACATATGACTAACTAAACCAGGTTTCCACAAGTCATTAGTCACCGTCTTTTTCCGCAAGTTAGTCATTCTTTAGTCATTCTTCAGCTTCATTCAGCTCCGGCCACACAAGCGATGATACCTTGCGCACAAGCCGAGAAAACACCTCACCCTTCGCATGAAGGAGACCAGATTGAACTATAGAGCCCGCCTTCATCTCGTCACGCACAAAAAAGCGAATCAACTCGCACATTTCTAAGGTGCTTGATAGCAATGACTGCGACGTACACCCTTCACTTCTACCGAGATCACTGAAAAGCCGTTCCGCCGCAGCGGATGACGCTTGAGATGCTGGAAAAGCTTTGGCAACCATATTAAAAGGCAAAAGACTAACCAAACCAATATGTTCGTTGCAGTGTTTCCAGTACTTCAACGCCTCATTGGGCTCCGTTCTACCGTTCTTTTTAAGAGAATCGCGCATCTATTTGTGGAATAATTCGAACAAAACTTCTAATGAAGAACCAGGAAGTGTAAGTGTATCATCCAATGCCCTGATTTTGCCAGCCAGTGAATCATACAGCAGCGAAAGTAGGATGCTCGTGATTCGATTCCGTCCTCCAAAAACTCCAGCTCACACTCGTTCACATCAAGTAGCACAGCTAAATGGAACAAAAGAGTTCTACGATCTCTGTTAATCAAGGTCTGGGACTGTTCCGTTGGAACTGAAGGCATATCGGTATGCCAAGCACAGGAAGACGACGGAACCGGTCGCCAGAGATTACCTAACCGCAACGACAAAGCATCACACAAGCGGCGGCAGAGGTCCTGCGCAGCGGGTTTCACGAGGCGAATCTTCTGAGTTTTGTCTCTGGCAGCGTCATGCGACGCCGTACTTTTGATCGGCGGCCTTGCCGTTGCTTCTTGAATAGACATAGAAGCTCCAGGAGAAACGTTCGTGTCTTCGTGAAAAAAGGAAGCGCTTGGAACCATATCACCGCTCATAATTTGGAGCGTTTCATACAATTCACATAGAAGCCGAGGTGCACGTGACATTGTTACCACCTGATCAGCCTCCAGTTGACGCGCCACACGTCTCACCTCCGTAAGCACAGCAACGATTTCCGTAAGACAATTCATCTGTTCTTCTGTTAGCTGTGGCAGGTCCGAAGATTGTATGGGTAGTTCAGCTGCAACGGTAGCAATGTTTTGTGACCTAGTCAAGTAGGTTGTTATTGCTCCCAGCCGAGAATGGCAGCGTGTAGGCACATCATGCTTTAAACGCTGTATTCTATCCAGCGTTACACCGTCAGATACTTGCATCTCTTCGAGTCTCATGCTCGCCTTCGGGTGGTAATTAAAGTACGAAGTCAGGTGATTTATACGATCCATATAACTTTGCCATGCTGTTCCTTCCGTAAAATCATCATTTACTACCAACGCAAGGGTGTGAACAACACATCTCACTGAGCCTTCATTGTCAGTATAACGATCCGCTGCGCATGTTGTTGCTGGTTCACTGTCTGTGGTAACCGTTGACACAACAATATCCTCTGAGCCAACGATTAAATTCGTGCTCACAATTTCTTTCAGCTCCGCACACATTTGTTCTCCGTTTTTAAGTAGCGTTCCAAGACTTAGAGTGGCAACGGGTATTGAGCACAGCTTCCAATTCGAATCAATGAAATGCCACGTTACGCCCATAATTGGTGCACCCAAAGCAGCACTCCAACCATCGAAGGTTAAGGATCCCTTTTTTGCTGTAGAGACTCTACTCTTAAGCAAGTTAAATATTGCTTTGTATGTAGATACCAAATGTGAATCAAGCAATCGCTTACTAGAGAACATACCACGACCTCCAAGAAGATCTACCAAGCCCTGAAAGCTTGGAGTTCCAATAGTTGAAAGACTTATTTCACTACTGCATGCAAGCAAGATAAGACCAACGATTTGCAGTGTTTTGGGAAGAACATAGTTGGATGTATTGCGTGGAGATTTTTGCGTGGTATATGCGTTAGAAAAGAACACTTGCTGAGCTTGCAATGCATACTTCCTTTTCGCAGATACTTCCTGGGAAATAATGTTTCGTAGTTGTGTTTCGTTTTCATTTTGCCCAAGAGCGGCTTTCAGTTTTGTGTAGCACGAGGCATGATAGGTCTTGTAGTGTAAAACAATATTATTGTTGAAATAGGAATTGTTGATACTGCGAACTGTTCGGCAAACAGTGCATTGAAACTTCGGTTGATTACCATTTTTTATGATAGATGCAGCTATTGTACTCCAAGGAGAAAATTTTGTACTAGATCCTTTTCCTTTTACTGGGCCTCTACGCTTCTGTTGTTGCTTTTGCTGCTTAAAAATTGCAGCAGAGGCTCTGAGTTCAACGATCTGTGGTCTGTTTTTCTCTTGTGTAGCATGATCAAATTACGAACGTGCTGCTTGTGATAGGTTTCATTGAGAAGATGATGATAAGAAGTACCGACGGTACGGATCAAATGTCTAAAGAGTACTTCATGCTAAAGGGCAGTCTACGCGTGGTTCGAGAAATTTACGGGGATTTACAATAGGCTAACAAACTTA
The DNA here is from genome assembly GCA_022539475.1 of Gracilaria domingensis. NCBI lineage: Eukaryota > Rhodophyta > Florideophyceae > Gracilariales > Gracilariaceae > Gracilaria > Gracilaria domingensis. The sequence continues at coordinate 258,790 of VCMS01000057.1, forward strand.
GCGAAAACTTGCAAAGCTTTCGCTATTCACTAGAATCTAGCGATACAGGCACTATGGATCAGCGTTACGCTGCACACGCTGAGCCAAAAGGTCTCAGATGTCGCCGAGACAGCGAGATCGTAGGCGTCACGCACAGAAAACAAATGCGGTCGAATTGAGATCTGACGTTATACGTCAATCCGTATGCGACGTTAATCGCTTGTGGTAGATACGAACCGACGGCGCACAGCATTGCTCGTAAACATCTAGTAGCCTAGAAGGCTACGCTATGACAAGGATTCACAAACGAACTCGCAAACTCACCAATCGCCTCCTCGCAATATGTGGAGCACTCACGGCTCTCATGGCAACAACCAGGAGCCCTCCCACACGAGTGGAACGCGAAAGGCGGTGCTTTGCACAGGTTAGTCAGAGGCTGAGCGATTCGGAGTTTCGCTCTTGCTACCGTCTTTGTCGCCATACATTTTTCCTGCTTTTGGCGCAATTGCGTCCGTTTCTCTCACAGCATAATAAAGAGGAGTATGAAGCCGAAATACAAGCGCAACACAGTGGTTCGGCAATTGAGGCCGCAACAAAACTAGTAATCGTTCTCAGATTCATGGCTGGCGCGAGCTACTGGGATCTTATGCTAACATATGTAATCGGAAGGTCAACATGTTATTCTATCTTTCGCGAAGTTTTGACTATTTGCGACTCGTACCTCACGTTTGAAGGTCTGCCTCCGAAAGCCGATATTGCGGCCTACCAACGAAGAGCAATAGATTTTGCCATCTCGCGACGAAACTTGAACTTACTTCCTGGCTGTGTTGGTGCCTTGGATGGCACTTTAATTTTCTTGCAAAAGCCTTCAAAAGAGCTTATCAACCAACAGTTCTACACGAGAAAGGGTGGTTTCGGGGTGCCTGTGCAGGCTCTGGTGGATGCTAAGTACCGTTTTATTGCTTCTTCGGCTGTCTGTGTTGGTTCTACCGTTGATGCTGTTGCGTTCGATCATTCTAATATTGGTAGGTTTCTTCAAGAAGAAGGTCTACCAGCAGGGTTTTGGATTGCCAGTGATGAGGCCGATAGATGCACAATGTTCATTGTGACGCCAATACCAAGGAGTATGGCCCATCGTTATCAAGATGGTTTTAATTTCTGTTTGTCATCGCATCGGGTGCATGTTGAGCAAGCGTTTGGACGCTTGAAAAACCGCTGGGGAATACTGTGGAGACCACTGAAGTTTGAACTGCAGACTTCTTTGATCATTGTTAATATAGCAATGAGGCTGGAAAACTTGTGCATTAACTCTGGTGATGCAGCGCAAATGAATGCCTCAGCTGGTGTAGAATTCGAACATGAAGCTCTTCAATGGCTTCATATCTGGCTGGCGTGGTGGGAGAACGGTTTTGATTACTCATTCGATCCGCCGAATGCGTTTGCGGGGTTTGAATCAGATGAAAGTACTATCTTTAGTTCAACAACAACTTGTTCTATTGGTTTCGATGATAATTACTCGCTTACGCGTATACGGTTATGTATGATAACCGAGAAGTACCGGTTTAAGCGACTAATGTTCAATTAGCAGAGGTCATGAGTACAACTCTGGTCTCAAGAGCCGCGAGACCTACGTCTGTAAACAGAGAAGTAAAACAAATATCGCCTTCAGCATCCAATAGGAGAAAGCTGCTTCCGCTCTGCGGATTTGTGGTGACTACCTTGTCGGAAAGCGTTGCAGCGTTCCGGAGTCTTCCCCTCGGTATAGCGATTTTCATTCTGCGTGTTTGTCAACATGGGGGTTTTCCGCCGCAGAAAGTCACGCTAGGTTACCAACGAGCCTCTTTCGGAATGGGACGACAAACGCTGGCGTTCTCATCTTCGAGCTTGCGCTCTTGGTGTTGAACACCACTGCAACTTGTACGTTGAAGTGATCCATAACGAAAGAAGGGAAGCTGCCACATATTTCATAGACAACGATGAGGCGCGAGCAAGAAGTCACGCGGAGTCCTCTTTTAAGAACAAATGCATCATTTCCGCTCTTGGCGCATTTGCCCCGATTACGAACGCACTTCATCAAAGACCAGAGCCGCTGGCTGGTTATACTTCTATTGCGATAATCCCGGACCCTGCTCGTTCCGACATCATAACCATCATCTACGCTTCTAGCCGCTTGCAAAAGTCCTACCTTACGGACATGGTCGAGTTTCTTCGTGAACAGTTCGGGTCCTACCATATTGAGCAAATTCAGCAAGGCATTGGTGATTTATTCCTGCATATCAATCCAACCGTTCGTGACTCGCTCTCCACCATGAAGCCATCTCGTGAGGACGCAAGTACTGAGATAGCCTCGGCAGTGAAGGAATATTGTGGTGTTTCCGTAATTCCAGTCCCCGTTCATCCCATTACACAAAACTCAATCTCAGTTTCAAGCAGGGTCCCACCCCCACCATTTTCAGATTCGACGCAGAGCAATGTATCCAACGTGACACTGCCGCCGCCAATGCGAACGTCGAAAGATGCAATGCGCAAATCTCACACGACACCGTTATCTGGTCATTCTTCTGAAATTGGGCCAACGTCACCCGAGCTTCATAACCCACACGGTGTACCGTGACATGAGCATAATCTTAAAACCCCGTCTCCCCCGCGTCCAGAACGGAATAGAATGTTCGCCGCTCGTACGGAAACGCCACAACAGAATACGGAGCATACGCTTCAGAATCAGGAACAAATGGAAAAGCCGTTTACTTCTGCTGCTGACGATATCGGAATAGCGACGGGACGTTCTTGGTTCACGGACCAGGTTGAAGCACCCAAGAACGAGGAACAGGGCGCAGTGTTGATATCGCAACCAAGGGAACTAGTTCAAATGAACAATACTCCTGCATCAGTGAAAAAGACTCAGGATGTTTCGTCGCAGAAGTCCTGTTCTTTGCGCGAAGACAATTTGAAGCCAGATCGAAGTACACCGGATCACTTGAAGAATTTTCAGGATTCAGATGAGATGCTGTTCAGGAGATATGAACAACTGAAGGAAGTTCGGGAACTCGTTGCAGTTTCACAAGCAAGTGATACACAGCCACGGCAAGTTCTGTGGACTTCAACTTGAGATGGACATTTTGACGGACTTTCCAATAAATGCAATTGGTTATCATGTATTAATGATGCTTGACTTACGGAATACGTGGTTGATATGTTGATATCACTTGCAATTGCGATAGCCAGGCACATGTACCATGCGGTAGGATAGAGTGATCAGCAGTTGACGATAGAAACGTGGAGCCTTATCGCTTGTGTGTGCCGGATAAGAATCTTTGTTCACTGCGTTCAACTAAGCGCCAAAAGAACCAATCATGAAATCTAAGCGACAAATGCCCACTCGTCCAGAGGGAACAATCACCTCTTCCAAAACGTGGTCTTCAGATATGCGAGCAAGAGACACACATCAAAATGTGAAATGAATAACTGCTTCGAACAGAAGTATGATGAGAAGTACAAGTGACCATAGTACGATACAAAAGGAGCGAATGTTGTACGGCGAAGCTGAAAGTCCTTCAGTTCCACGATCTGTTCTGACGACATGATCAGACGCTCTTTCCATGCCATGAGAAATTTCGTCGAGCATGACATTCTGTGAATCAACTTCGTTGTACATCAGCCCAGCTATTCGTTTTACGGACTCCACGCCTGTGGCAAGTCCTTGGAGGTCTTTATCTTGTGTGACAAGAGCAAGCCGTTGTTGTTCCAGCACTTGCTCTGCAGAAAGCGCTGCTTCATTTAAACTGCCATAAGCGGATGCACTGGATGCAGGCTTTCGGTCACCAAGGAGTTCTTCGCGTGCTGAGAAGGACGAGGGCGCGGAACAGACGTGGACGACGCAGCGGCGACGGACGGGCGGCTCTGCGTAGGCGAGAGAGACGGGCAGACGAATTGTAGGTGTGTATCGGAAGGGGGGCGACGAAGGCTTGAACGCGAGCCATGACGGACAGCGGGACTGAGCGCGACTGAACACGACGGGGTGTGCCCGTGAAGAGCAGACGGACGGGAAGACCGAACGGAAGCGCACAAGATCAAACGCTCGCTCGGCAAAAGATGCAAAAATGAAAAGGTACCGACGGTACCCAAAAGTACACAGAGCGAAGCGTTTTGATTTCGGGGCGGGCGGCGCGCAGCGGGGCGCGACGGCGAGACGGCGGCGGCGCGCGCGCGAGCGAGCGAAACGTGAAGCATGGCGCGCGTGAGGGTGCGGCGGCCAGACGCCGACACGCTGCGACTGCTGCTGCGACTGACCAGCCGGCACCTGCACGCGCAGCTGGTGGACAAGCATGCCGGACGCGTCGTCGTCGCCGCGGACACTACGGAGCCGGTGGTGCGCGACATGATTGACGCGGCCGCGCCGCGCGGCAGCTACGTCACTACGTCCTTGCCGGCGGCCGGCGTGGTCGGCAGGGTCTTTGCGCAGCGTGCCGTGCGCATGGGTATCTCGGACTTCGAAGTGTACTGGCAGCGGTCTGGCCGATATCACGGCAAGATCAAGGCATTCATCGACGCCGTGCGTGACGAGCGTATCGGCCCCTTGCGCGCGCCCTCGTACGAGATGCCGCCCCTTCTGCCACTGAAGAGCAGTTGACCGGTGCGCTTGTGTGGGGGGTGAGCGCTACGCCTGTCAACAGCACCGAAATGCAGTCGTATCCGCAGCAGCGCTTCCGCGCGCGCACGCGCAACACAGTCGGCTGTATCTCGCGCCACCTTCGCGACGGCCTCCGCCGCCCCGCTGTCTCCGCCATAGCGCGCTTCCCGAGTTACACCTCCCCCCCACCCCACCCCCTCTGCCACCGCTGGCCGCCCACGCCGTTCGTTGCTTGCGCGCGCCTGTCATGCTTTCTACGTCTCTTTCGTGCGCGGAATTCAGCGCTGACGCGCAGATGCAGATAGCGTCGGAGCTCTCTCCGCATGATCGCTTTGCGCTCGCGCAGACCAGTCACGTCGTTTTCCGTACCATTTGACCGTCCGTCGTTCACCACCTGCTCACCGCCCGATTCCCGTTTGAAACCATGTCTGCAGCTTTCGTTCCACATACGCCCACCCTCACTCGAGTGAAATGCACGCCGCCCTTCTTGCGCTGCCGTCTCCCGCGGCGAGTGGCCCGTGCCCCCCGCCGTCAGCGTCCGCTCTTTACAGCGCAGCAGAACCCGGTCCCGCCCAAGGACGAGGTAGCACCGCAGCTTGCGTTCTCCACAGCGGCGTCGTCCGCCCCCACGTTGAGCTCCGCCTTAACTGAAGCTGCTTCACGTGCCCTTTCAAAGCTTGGCCCCGGAGGACCTCCTCATGTGGCCTTTGTCTTCGTTTTGGTGCGCTACAGCCTATCGAACATCGGTCCGTCCGGTCGCGACTCGCTCGACTTGGTGGTGCCCCGCCTTCGCGCCTTGGTGCCAGAGCTGAAGGCAGGTCTTGGATGCACTTCTGACGGCGTTATCGGCAGTAGCCCCTTGAGCGATGTTGTTGAGTTGCAGGACGTACCTTCGGTTTCAATTACACTGGCCCGCCTTCCCAAAATGAAGATAACTTCATTCCACGTGATGCCGGATGATTTGCCGAATCCGGACGCCAGACAGAGCGAGTGGAGGCGCCTTGTATCTAATCCAGACGACACGAACCATCCCCCAGCGTTTATAGTGCTCTCAGATCCGAGCTTCGCTGAAAGGGGAGAGCTCGATACTTTTCTTTCTGGCGTAGAATTTGCGTATCCTGGCAGCTGCGTAGTTGGTTCCTTAGCTTCTGCTGCTGCGGCTTTTGCCCAGGGACACATGTTTTGCACATTGCCCACAGATGTGCTTTCGCCACACTCTTCGTCCTTGAGAGACTCGGGTTTGGTAGGAATCGCATTAACGGGTGATATTGAGGTAGACTGCCTTGTTTCATCTGGCTATCGTTCCATTGGACCTACGTATGAAGTGCGCAAAGTTTCCAATGGCATTGTTCGCGAGATGGAGTTGGTTGGACGCTCATCCACCCTCATGTCAGCAATGTCGCATTTGAAGAGCATCATATCCTACGCAACACCACAAGAAAAGGTTCTCATGCAAGATCAGCTGCATGTGGGAATTGCCATCGAATCTGTTGCCAACTCAGATTCCGACTCCGAAGCTTACCTTATTCGACACGTGAGAGGAGTTGATATGGATGGTGGGGGTATTTCTGTCGCCCACAACATCGGTCCTGGTCAACGCATTCGTTTCGTTTTGCAAGAAGCGGAAGCCGCGGAAAAAGCGCTGGACGCCAACTTACAAAGGTATAAGCGTGCAGAACTGGCCAATTCTTTAGTCGGGTATAGCAATCCGCCTTTTGGAGCGATGGTGTTCGTTGACAATGGTCGTGGCCGAGCTCTCTTCCGTGAGCCACGCATGGAAACGAAGAACCTAACAGAGTTTGCGACAGGGGTACCTATAACTGGATGCTTCGCTGGGGGACAGATTGGTCCCTGCAAATCCGGTGCAGGTAACAAGAATATGCCCTCTGTAGTTCATCATGTAGCAAACCTTATCGCCTTTGTTCGAAGAAGAAGTGGTATCTCACCGGCGAAACCTGTTGATAGTCCTTCCACCTCAGGCGCTGATCTCGATGAAACCCCGGAGAAGTAATCTGCCTGTCAAGCAAGGAAAGGCATGCTTGCTTCGTCGTCGAATAGGGTTAGATTGCATGGGTTTTCGAAGGAATCCCTTTTCTTGGTTACCCGCTACCAAACATGAACCCGTATCGTAGTCGTACCTTACTATCAGAACTAACAGTCTATTAAACTTCATGCAGGCCAATTCTTCTGGTTATGTGTTTTGATGAGAATCACTGAGCTTCGCTCGTGTTCAAGAAAGTCAGTCAGTAAGCGAAACAATAGCATTCTCTACTAGGGATATTACCGTTTCGTCAGTCTATGCTCAGTTTTTGAATTCTCTCTAGTGCTGTCGCGTTCTGGTAGACCCAAAGCAGTTTGGTGCTCAATGCGTTTTTTACTCTGCTCGAAATATGTGGGTCTATCAGAGTCCCGATGTTACCCTTAAGGACCAAGTCAAGAAAAGACGCCAAGCACGAACCACTATCTATTCGCCGTTCAAGACGTTCTGACAAGCCCTCCCTCACTCGACCCCCATTCGTTTGGCAGACCAAGCGAAAAAGAAGCTCGTCGCTTTTCACCTGCTCAGACCATCAAGCACAATCCTTCAGCGCCTGTTTGATCAGAACTACCTGCTGCTCCCACTCCTCTTTCTCGACTCCTTCTTCAACTTTTGCCTTCGCTACAGCAGGCTCGTCCAGCAATTTTCTTCTGTTTCCAATTCGAGTCAACTTCGAAGACGCTCTCGCATTCTTCCACGTTCTGTTCCTCAGTCTCGTCGTCCTTTCCCCTGTCTTTTTCCTCTGCCACGAAGTAGCTGCTTGCCGACTCAAAGACCTTCATCCCAGCCTCCTGAAAATCCTCTGAAGAGCGCTTTTTCGACCTGGACTTCGTAACAGATATTCCTCCTTGCGACTCCATATCAAACCTTCCAGCTCCACCTTCATGCCCAAAGTTTCCACTGTAATCAATCGTCCTCGCTGCGGCATTAAGAATCGCTACATCCTCGTTATCAGTACCCAGCCCAAAAACAACCGCCCCTACAATAACTTTCTTTCTGTCACGCTCCGAAAGAGTGTAGCATTTCTTGCTCTTATCCGTCTCCATAAACTCCTTAAAATTAAGATTCTTCTGGCCACTTCGTCGGAAATTAGCAAACGATAAGGACGAAAGTGTGCGAAAACCATTACTAACCGAACGCAAGTACGCACCAGGTCGATATTGGATAGGAGAATCTTCCGGAGTGTTCGGTTCATCGAACAAATATTCTAAATCCTGATGTAAACGCAACGTTGCATCGTTATACCTTTTCTCAATTACATTCACCCATTCATCAACCGTCTTCTTTTTTTTGTCTAGATCAGACCGCCTCGAAATTGTCTGTGACGCTCGGAGATACGCAGGACGGCATTCCAGATCATCACGAATCAGGAGTATCAATCTCATAAACTCAGAAAGAGAGAAAGGCTTCTGCTTTGCTTGTTTCTTTTTTGACGTCAATTCTTGTACTCCGGTCAAGTCCAAAGCCGTCGATTTCGAAAGGCGATTTTTTTTCGTGGGAGTGTCTCTGCTCTTTGCAGGGCTTTCAGCCTTTCTTTTAGAACGAGCACAAGAGCTCTTCCCGCGGGCAACAAGTTCAGGAAACCGCTTGATCTTCACAGCCGTTTCGGAAGGCGCGCAAGTCGCAATATCGCGCAATGCTGGTATCACTAGCAGTGGTGGATTTCGATACACGAGTGCCCACTTTTTTTTGAAAGTAGGATAGTTCCAGGCTTTCCCTTCCAGTACAGCTTCGATCGTCGATAGTTTTTTCACAACGCAACTGTCGTAAACAAATATCATTAGTTGCGCAATAAGAACAGCTTTTCCAGACGCCGTGTGCTTAAAATGCTGGGATACATCCCAAAACTTGTGCATTTCTCGCAACTTTTCGACACATTGAGAGCACAAAAACACGTAGGCCCTATGCAAGTCAGTGTCTCTTGCGACGGACGCAATGTTTGTGAGTGTAGACGGAGAGGACGTCATTGGTCTCAAAATGTGATTGACGTCACAACTTGCGGAAATGCTGCCTTATTCTGCTACCGAGGAAGCAGTACTCAATTGTGAGAAAGGCGTAAAGGGAAGAGTGTTGCGTCGTGTCGAAAGAGGTGGTGGGAAGAGCCACGACGAAAGGAAAGAGTAGAAGGAGGAGAGTTGAACCCTTGCCCACCCTGAGTGCGCTCCCTTGGAGCGCAGAAGCAAACGCAACAATGTGCGCCGGGAGAATAAAACTGCATTTTGGTGAGCTGGACACCAAGTGCTGGAGTCAGTAGATGTCACGCAGAAAGAATCACTACACTAGTGATTTTTTCTGCTTGACACACTTTGGTTCCACTGTTTGGGATTGAATCAACGAAATGTGGTGCAAACTCGGTGACGGGAAAACAACAGCCGCGTCGCGGAAGAGCACCGACAGGGGTGTTCGAACCCTGCTCCCTGCAGGAGTAGGCGCGGTGACAGAACCCTCCGATGAGGTCAACACGAGCCGGGTGTAAATCCGGGTGACCCCGATCTGGGCGTGCAGTTGGAGGTAAAGGGGGTAGAATTGGCGTAGGTATCCGGATGGGTCCGGCGAGCCACAGCGAGTGGGGGTATCCAGCCCAACGGTATGGGACGACAAAAGATTAGCCAGCGAGCCGCACTGCGGAGCACTGACTCGAGATAACGGGAATAAGTCCCGAGACTAATAGGCCAAACCTGTATGACAGGTCAGAGTATCGAAGAGCCGTAAGACGGAAGTAAAAACAATAGAATAGATAGTAAAGGTGCCGTGACGACGGATTAGTACTCCTCAGAGATGGAGGTTGGTTGATCAGCCCGGAATTGGGGCGGTATTCCCCAGGATGGGGCTTGTGACCGTGCGCAAGCGGCAAGAAGATCAGAGCCAAAGGCCTCGTTGAGGTTTACTTCCCATACATTGGCGGCAAGTGCCGCCACTTATATACGGCACTTGAAAATATCAATTAAAATATCTAACTATCCGGCGCAGCCGGCCAATACACTACAGGTGTGCCCCCGTGGCAGGCTTGCCACGGCGCCCGCGCGATCGGGCCAACTTGGCACACGTGTGCAGAAATACTACCCTTCCTAGGCATACCCCAAAATAGGGGCACTAACCCAGTAGCCTCTCATAACCTGAGGTGTCGAAGCCGGTAACGGATCAACAAACTATGAAAAGCACCTCGGTGCATCCCCACAAAGGGCGTTTTGCTCTACACGAAAGAAGCTCCTTTTTGTAAATAGCATCAGCTTTTCACAAAATAGTTTCTAAATAGCTTTAGCTTTTCACAAAATAGTTTCTATTCTCGCAATTGCGACGAATTCGTAAACACTTCTTTTGCAGTTTCTTGGTGAGAGGTGAGACAGGAGAGGCGGGAGAGTCGGGAGAGGAGCGTTGCTATAGTTGTGCACCACCTCGATGGACAGCCCCGCGCCATGTTCCTGTGCGAAATGCAATCTTGCAACTATCTACGAACCCGATTACATCATCAACGCTCAGAGTTTCAACGCTTGCGGGAATGCATTGCAAATCGCTGCATGTCGGAAACGTACAGGAACGGAGCGGCGCAGCACCATGATGATCATGAAATGCAATAAGACTCAGAAGGGCTCTTCCCCATTCCCGGATTTCAGCGCGAATCAGCATGCTCCCAGTTGCCGCCAGGAAAACGAGTCGCACCAAAGCAGCTGCTGCCTTCTTTCAGAACATCGCCATCGAACGCCAACAAAAGCTCAATCCTCGTCTCCCGACCATCCGCCATTCCTCCGCCCCCGTCGTTCGCGCAGCGCAATGACCGAAGTCGACCTGCACGCTAACGCCGATTTCCGCCAGTTCTTCATCCCCCCAGCGCATGAAAAGGCCGCACCGTCCACTTCAACAGAACCCCATGCCAAACAACCAGCCACAGAGAGCAACGACGTGCAGTTCGACACCAAACTCTCAAATCTCTTTGACGGCCTCGTGCCAAATAAGTCACCTTCATCTCCTCCTTCTGCATGTCAAATTGAACCGGTTCTCGCAAACGACTCTGACGTTGAGTTGGATGCCGAGCTCTCATAGGTCTTCGACAAACCGGCTGTGACGGAGGTATCGCCCTCCCCGCCACCGTCCGTCGCGCCGCAGCAAAACCACTCTCTAGCACATGCGCATCGAGCCAACTCGAAGCGACTTTCGCTCTCCGCTGCGTACAAGAAGAAGGGCGCTGGCGACCTGCTTTTCGCTTCGTCAGTAGCGCCCGTGACGACGAAGGCGAAGCCCAAGCCGATCAATGCCGAAGAAACGGAGCCTGCCACCGAGGATTCCACCAACGCAACGAGCGAGGGTGATAAAGAGGTTCGAAAGCCGCTCAATGACGGACACAAGTCAGAAGACGTCGCGCCTGCGTCTGCGAGGGAGCTGATGAAGAGGCGCCTGGCGGCGAGGAATGGCGCGTCCAGGAAACGGCATGCTCCATCAAACTCCTCGTTGATGAACGCATCAAATAACGTGTCGCTCCCAAAGCCTTCAGAAGGACAATTCCCGTATCATGACAAACACAGGACCAGCAGTTCGCTGAAAGATGCACAATTCGGCACCGCACAGGCGCGCCGACGCACAGTACACGCCAAAGAGTATCAGCGCGGAAGGGCAACAAGTATAAACAGAAGGGTGAGAAGCGGCTGCGCCGCCTCAGGGGCAGTGGAAAAGCCCGTTTGGTACAGCCAGCACAGAGTGAACACCCGCACCAAGTGACAATCGTGCGTAGAACGCAGTATAAGAACGCAGTGCGCACACTTGAGCACCTGGGCTTCACCTTGGATGAGCAATGTTCCTTCTGGCTCCGCGCGACGAGGTGCAGACCGTCGGGTACGGCCCACTGCTGAAGCGGGCGCTCATGCACGTGGCCGCCGAAGAACGCACTGCGGCGCAAAGCGCGGCTGCAGACGAGGCGCGCACGGCGCTGATGGAACTGTCCAACGAATACGAGAGCGAAGGCGGCGGATAAAAGAGCGGTACGCGAACGTGCAAAAAACGTACAACACGTGCTGCATACAGCCGTAAAGGCGCTCGATACCGAAGGTATATCAACGCAGCTGTACATCGATGCACAACAAACCGATGTAGTTGCAACCACGACGGCGCCTCCGCGGCGATGAGCAAAGGACGCGGGCTCAGCGCGACACGACCTGCGGCTGCCCGAATGGCGCCTTCCATGACCTGAAGCGCCGCCACTAAAAGCGCGGTGTCAGTCCCGACCCGCGTAGCTAGCCGTTCCACGCCTCGTTCACGCTGGTGAACCGGCCTGCGTCCAGCAGCTCCTCGCCGCCCTCCGCGTTCATCGTCGCTGCGCTGTTGGTGGCAGCCGCAGACGTCCTCTTGACCGAGATGTGCGAGCAACTCTGTCTGTTGGCCCCGCACGTCATAACCACCGCCTGCACGCGAAACCCTTCCAAGACCATCATCCCGTTCTCCGCATCGGCGCCCGACTCTTGCAGTCGGCGACAGGCCGCGGCGGCTGTGAGCGCAATCTCCGCGGGCGTGGTGCGCTGAAAGCGCACAATATAACGATTCTGGTCGAACAAATGGTGGTGTGAAACGCCTTGCAACTGCTCTGTATGCGTACAGCACGCCGCTGCCCGTGCTTCAACTCGGCGGCGCTCCATTCGTCAACCCTCGATTGAAGCACGCTTTACTTGTGAACAGTAACGTGTGTGTTTTCGACATGCAAGGAATCCAGCCCAAGGTTGTTGACAAACGGCGTCAACGAGCGCTTTCAATCAGGTAACGTTAACAGATTCGTTTCGTTGCCCGGTGTCAGAAGAGAGGGCGACTGTGTGAGTCCGTCGCTGATCAAGTCGTGCGCGCGGAGATCTCGGCCGATGAATAGACCGGAGGCGGCCGATCAGCCGCAGCTCTTGTTGAGGGTAATCAAGATCGCTTTCCAAGCGCCCATGTCGATGGTCACATGCGTCGCAGCGCTTCCCGAACGGTGACAGGTATAGAGCAGCCGCAACTTTTTGTCGCCCTGCACGAAGGTGCCGTTTGATGACAGGCCGCTCGTGCTGATGGACAGCACTCTGTCGGAGCTCTTCACGCTTGGATTGGCGTATTGAAGGGCTGTGGCCTTCTGCTTGACGCGCACGATCAGCGTGGTCACCGCAGATGATGCGGACACGAGCATTGCGTACCGCATGTCACCAGGTGAACGAAAAAAGGCGGTACGTCACTGGCGCATCGCTTTATCACTGTGGTGTGTATCTAGTACTGATCCGTAGGACGTACAGAAACATGATAAACCTGGTTTCATTCTCGCGCTTTATCGCGCGCACATCGAAATAACAACGTGAACCAAACGCGCCCATGTGGGTGTGCAAACGCGCTGAAGACGGCATGCGCTTGCGGCGAGCCTGTAGAAAGCGTCTGAGACTTCAGTCGATACTCTGCCTGGCGCGCACAGTCAAACAGGTGGAGGAAGGACACTCGATCGTGGTGGGTTGGCAACATGGTGAACATTGGGGCGAGGCGGCAAACACACACGCGACTGTGGTCACGGCGGCGGTGCTGGCGATCGGATGGCGGGCGCAAGGCACGGGAATGAAGGGAGATATTTTTACGACATGGTGAGCAGGATGTAGCGCGCGCCCAATGGGCGACGCCCATGTTGTTTTTGTGAATACAGAACTGCACAGGTGTCACACGCCCAGCCACTAGTGGCTCAGCGTGTGACAGTGCACTGCAATGAAGAGCTGAAAAGGCCGCCGGCGCCGATCCGCGGACGCCCACGCTCAGCGCTTCTTCGACATACCGCTCGACGGATCCTCCGCGCTCATTTCATTGCTTGGGAGTTGCAGCGTGGTGAGCTACGTTGCCGCTTTTCTCCCTGCGCCGCAGATTTTCCACAAGGCGCCAGCCGCAAGGCGACGAACACGGATTGAGCCAAGCTCCAGCACGGCGCCTCGCACGCCGTCCGTCGACACGCCACAGCCCACTCTGCGCCCAAGGTGGTTCCGCGTGCCCGCGCCAGACACGTACGCGCCGCACTCTCAGCACGAAGAGCTGAAGAGTTCGCTTCGATCGCGAGGCGTGTACACAGTGTGTGAGGAGGCGGCTTGCCCCAACATTGGGGAGTGCTGAAACGGTGGCACGGTAACTATCATGGTGCTGGGCGACACCTGCACGCGCGTGTGCCGGTTTTGCGCGCTGAACACGGGGGCACAGCCGGCGCCTCTGGATGAAGATGAGCTTCTTAATGTGGCGGCAGAGATTGCGCAATGGGGAATCAGGTACGTGGTGCTGACTAGGGTGGAGCGCGACGATGGCCGATGGGATTGCGGCTCATTTCGCAAAGACTGTGCAATACATCATGCTAGCCCAACCAGAGGTTCTGGTGGAGTGTCTGGTGGGCGACTTTCATGGCGACGAAACCGCGGTGCGTTCGCCGGCGGAGTGCGGCTTAGACGTTTTCGCGCACAATGTGGAGAGGGTGCGACGGCTGCAGCGGCACGTGAGGGACAGGCGGGCCAAGTAGGAGCAGAGCCCGATCTCATTACTGTCGCCGCCGAACTCGCATTAGATGCACGCCGGCGCAACCGCAGGCGATTCGTCTTTCGGCGACGCCCGCATCGCCGCATCGCGTTGCTTGAAACTTTGAAACAGTACGCATTCTGGGCCTCCACCACCGCCCTCCAGCCGCATGTCCTCATCGCCTTCGTTGAATCCTTCCACCTGCGCCTATCACATCTCTCTGCGCATCGCACCGGCGAGCTTTCTGCTCATGTCACCTTTAATTGCTCCCCGCTCGCATTCACACCAACTGCTGCGTCCACCACTGCCGCCGATGTCGCGAACGTCGTCGCTGCCTCGCGCAGACGCTGCATAAGGGAGAGAAAAGCCACATCCTAGCGCTCAACGCCGAGAAACTGGATACTTTACTCATATGAGCGATGATCGAGGTCCCTCGACAAGACTGTTAATAGAGCGCTGAAGCGTTATACGAATTGCATCCTTCTCCTACTCGTCTGTTCCCTTCTCCATTAAAGACTTTGCCTTCTCAATAACGCTCATCGCCTCATTGTTCCAACGCTCCCTAGCATGTAGCGCTTCGTACACCATCTTGGCTCGCTCTACCGCCTCCAATTCCCTCGCGACAAGCTTGTTCTGCGGCTGCAGAGCCGAAACAATATCTTCAATTCCTGCTGAGTGCTCCGCAGACGCAGTTCTTCTTTTTTTACGCATGCGCTCATGAAGTAGAGTCGATGTAGAGAGCTGCGGACGCAGACCTTCTCCGATACCCTCTTCTCTCTGTGCCTCTACGCTTAGAGCTCTCGTTACAAGAGGTTCCAATACTGGATGTTGCTTTAAAAAGCAGTGGGCGTACATTATATATGTTCGACCTGCTGCGTAATACACAAATCGTTCTGGATCTCCCTGTCTGGAGCTCTCAAACTTAGCTTGGCATTTACCATAAAAGCTTTTAAACTCGCCGAACTTTCTCTTTAGCACACCTCCGTCTCGATGATTCAACTTCACTGAAGGATTGATTGACTCAATGTCACTCAACGTCACTCCTCCACAAAACGTTCTAATTGGTTGCGGTTTAAACTCAACGTTATTGAATAGAGGTGCAATATGTTCGCTCCAAAGATCTACTGTTTCTGCATCTAACTCTTCTCTTGTTAGAGTTCGCTTCAGCTTCTGAGTGGTAGACGTCATTCGTGTATCATCGAGCACGTGCAAAAGGCGACAATACTCATTGGCTTCGATCACCGGCCGCCTCCCGTCAATTAGATGTTCATTGCTAGATCGGGTCTCCGGTTGACCAACTTCTACTTCTCCATCCCTGAAAACGGGCTTATCGCCACTAACCCAATTCACAATCTCCGTCCGTGCGGCATTCCTACTGACTCGGACAGTAGTAGAATTCAGGTGCACCAATCTGTAGTATTTTGGATTACTACCGTCGTATGAACCATCAACAAGATTGCAGAGAGAAGCCAGCCTATTTTTCTCTGAACCATTTTTGTACCAATAACGACACGCTTCGTTGATAGCTTGGCATTTTGCGCTCCGATTACATGGAGCTCTTTTAGCGCCTGCTTGCAATTGGCGGTGTGAAACTTGTGGGTTTGTAGAAGCTCAATGGCTTGTCTCAGAGTGTTTGGCACTGTATCAGAGAGATTTGATGGCGTTACGAGAAATGGCTCGGAGCGTTGCAACGTTGGGCTCGTTTCTTGGCTGCCCTGGGCACTAGATGCGCTATTTATCTCGACCTGAGATGTGCTCATGTTGCTCGGTTCTGGAACTTGAACTTCTGCACCAGCGGAAGAAGACAAATGTTTTCAGTTGCAGAGAGAATGCTTGGGTGTTGTTGTTGTCCGTTTTCGTCTGGAGAAAAGCGGAAACTCCAGACGGAAACGAACAAACTTTATTTGTTGAACAGCATGACCACAACGTGTTAAGATATGATTGGTTTTCGGTTGGTTTCGCTTTTTTTTACGACAATCTCATCAACTCGTAGAACGCCCCTTAGTTTGTAACCTATTTGAAGGTAGTTAGTCATTCATTGGTACGGGCCTGGTTATAAGTTGAGGCTTCTGTGTAGAACAACTGCACGTCTTTGTATATGCTGCGAGACCATTTTCCTCACAATCAATGAGATTCTGAGTTACAAATTACAGACGCTGTCTGTGCCATTAACCTTCCGGATAAAGTAACTTCGTTGCTTTTCTCTCCATTTCAATCATTCCAAACTACATTAGAGCCAGCCGCAGATCATGGAAAACCGAATAGGCACATGACTCACTCTATGCCTCTTGCTCAAGTGAGCGTCTTCATCAGTACATATGATCGCGCAGAGAGCAACACCCAACAAGTATATGGAACATCGCAGGATCCTAGAGGCTCAGCGCTCCTTTCTTCCGTACAAGCTGACTATCTAGGCGGAAATTCTCATAGCTGCACTACTTCAATACCGTTAATAAATTCGACTGATGTTCATACATTATCCGTCCGGAGAGAAGCAGACCCTGTGAGAGCGTTCAGTAATCGAACTTACTCATTGCTCACTGCTTTTCAATTGAGCATTCCTGTTGAAACAAACGTCGTTGACAAAATAACTGACACTCAAGATGTAAGAATGGAATGAAAATGGGCAAAACAGCGTCAACGGCATGCAAACAGGTTCCGCACCCGTTCGCATTTGTCCGCGCCATTGCCGGCCGCCTCCCACTTTCTATTTCCGCGTTAGCTTTTCGCCTCCACGTATCCGCATCCGCCCCCGACCTAACCTTTCGTCTCAGCCCTCTGCTACGATTCTACTACCCGCGCCCAGCGTTCTCGCCCTGCGCACACCCCCCTGTTGTCTCTCAAAACCCCTGCCTCCGCCACCCTACACAGCACCACCCCCCTCCTCACCCCGCCCCCCCAACGTTCATGACAGTGCCGTCTTGGCTATCAGCCTCTTTGACAAGAACCTCTTCAAGAAAGACGTGCCGATTGGCACCGCCCTCGTGGGCCCTGACAATAGGCCTCTTTAACTAAGGAATTCCTCCTTAGATTCTTAACCCTCGGAATCAGGCCGTTTCTTATTTTCAAAATAAGAGCGACCTCTTATTACCTGTCACACGTTCACCATGTGAACCACAGTTCCATCTCGATCACAGCCGATGTAGAAGATGGACCTCGACGAGGACGCGCTTCTTCCTCTGCTCTTTGCAGAACAAATGAGGCAAACAGAGATACATACCCAAACTCTTGTTCATCAGGGTGCGCTCTTAAACGCTTCGTTGTCTTCTGTAGACCCAGAGTCACCTGACACCCCCTTTGTACTCCATCCTGGACGTGGACATTCACCCACCGGCTCCAAAGCCATATATGCGCAACGCATATCTCCGAACGTGTATGAAAACATTCGATACAAAGACACTGACATAAATATGTTTGAAAAAACTGTACATATGAGTAGAACAGACTTTGATTCGTTGCATGACTTAGTGCAAACGGCCTTGGAGGCTCCAATTGACGTCAGGAACGAACACACGGGAGAGCAGCGTATGCCACGACGAAGACGCCTCAAAACTGTTGAGATGTTGTTCATGTTTTTAGATCTTTATGATGGTTCAAACGAAGGAGGAATTGGCGTAGAAAGAATTGGACACAGGTACGGTATATCCCCAGGCACTGTATCTAACTACTTTAGGCACGTTCTGTATGCTCTTTTTAAATGTCTAGAAGCTCAAACGCCGAAGCTTATCGACTGGCCTACGGCAGAGGAAAGAGAGGACATGGAAGGATTGATTATCGGTTTCCCTCGATGTGTGTTTTTCATAGATGGCAACAAAAATCGCCGCTGGCGCCCGGACGACAATTCGGAGCAAGAACGCGCGTACGATGGCTACAAGAAGGCCCATTCTTGGTCCATTCTAGTGTCCTGTGATCTTTTCGGGCGCTTCATCAGAGTAGAGATCTCCAATAATGGTGGAGAGAGCGATCGAAATATGTGTACTTCCTCTGATGTGTTTAAAATCCAGATGAGTATCTTACTCCTGGTCAGCACGGCATGGCCGACATGGGTTTCTCGGGAAGCGGAGCACTGGTTCTCCCGTACAAGCGCAACGAGAGCACAAGTTGGATGTATAGAACGTTGCACAACAGGTACATCAGGATGCAAAGGATGGTGAATGAGTGGGGTATCGGATTTATAAACAACAGGTATCGTTTATTCCTTGCGAAGTGGCCGTTCGAGAAGAATCTCTTTCCGCTAGCATACACTACTGCTGCTATGCTTTGCAACTGGGTGTTGAGACGCAGAGGTTATGCGCTACAACCTCGAAGTAGGTACGAGGAAAAGCTAAACAATCATGCCTCTCTCGAAGGAGATGAGCTCGAATTATGTATACCTTAAAGTAAATCCGTGGCTCGCGAAGCGGCGAGCGCAAAGTCCGCAGCGAAGCGAGCCGAGCCAACCGAGCGAAGCGAGGGAGGCGAGGCGAGCGTAGCGAAGGACCTAGAGCCGGGGGAGCCAACTATATGTCGTTCACAGAACCTGGTGCGCTCTCGCCCTGGTTCGATGCAGATAGACCATTTTCTCCATCGCCTCCAGTTACCGCAGCGTTAAGCATATCACTCTCAGAAAGCCTGACGAGTTCAGGATCGAGCATGAGTGGCTCGGAAGGGAGCGCGGGAGACAGTGGTGTTGCTGGCTCTGTTACAGAGAGGTTTCTGCTTTTAGCATATAGGTTGACGAGCATGCCAAACTGTTCGCTCTGCCTTCGCTGCAACGCAGCACTCGCGCTAGCGGCGTTAGCAATGCAGGTTTGTGCACGAAGGTTTTGAAGTTCAGCTGCCATTCGTCGACGTTCCTTTGCACGACGTACCTCCTCATGCCGCTTCTTATTCTTCTCGAACGTCTCCTTCTGTTCGGGGTTGCGCTTCTGTTTGTCAGCTCTTGACTCGTGATTCCGCGCCAGAGCGCGCGCTGCATTGTTGTCTGTTGTTAAGGTCTTCTTCGATGCTTCGTGGCGGTATTCAAGAAAAGCCTGGTCAAGGACATGAGTTGCGTCATTCTCCGGGATCCTTGCTTCTGCCACCGGTCCATCATTTTCCGTTCCGTCAGCGGTTGTCACAAAAACCTTCTTATACAAATCTTCTACAGACCCGACAGTGTGGCGCACATTTTCAGCTGTTATATGAACCATGTAGTCTCTCCGCCAACACATACCATAACGGTTGTGTTCATCCAAGATTTCGCGGTGTGTAACATGACGCATGCGGGCACTTGCCGCAACACGAGAACATGTATTCTCTACAGTTTTCTGCTTTTGGACGGGTGCGTTGTTTGCAAGCAAAGAACGAAGGATCCAAGCCTTTTCTATCTTGTTCATCACAAAACGTGATGGTGGGCAGGTTGAAGCGCCGGTTTGGGATTGACGGTTGGTGCTGGTTGGTACTGATGGGTTAGATATGGGTATCGCTACTGAGATTGTTGAAGTAGTTGCTGTATTACCCGTTGTGGCGGTTAAAGGAGCTTTTGTAGCCGGCGCAGGGCTTGGGGGTTTGGATGTGCTTCCTACATCGCCGGACGTGGATCCCGTTCGTGGTGCTGGTGACAAATCGTTGGTGGTGGAAGCCATGTTTGCAGCCAAATCTGGTTTTCCACAGGAGAGTGGAACGTCGGTGATCTAAGCTAAGGGATAAGCTGGGGCACCTGTAGAAGATGGAGAGACCTGGCTCTCGTTTACTGCTCTGAACTCGTTCGGCTCTTCTGTCTTAAGTGATGTAGCCTACTGTAAGGCTGATTGGCGCCTGGAAAAATGCTAATCAGCAGTGTTGGTTGGCTGATTGACAGTCCCCGGTTGATGATTGGCATTTTGACAAGGGGCTCGGGACCATGTTAAGTTGGGTGCAAAGGGTGGTGAATCGGTTGCGCTGGAGTGGCTTGGTGAGCAGGTCTGCTAGCATTTGGGTGGTGGGGATGCGACAGATTGGGATGAGCTTCGAGGACACATGATGATCGAGATAATGATGGCGGATATCTATATACTTTTTGCGCTTTGTGGGAGCTTGGTTTGATGCAATGAGAACGGTTGATTGGTTGTGGATGAAGTGCGGCGTAGGCTCTTGTTGGGTTGCAAAGCAGGATTCGAGAAGGTTGCGGATCCAATTGGTATGTCGAGTAGCATTCGTTGCTGCTATGTACTCAGCTTCAGTGGTTGAAAGGGCTACTACTGTTTGTTTGCTGGATTCCCAGGAGATTGGAGTGGCGTCGAGCAGGTGGACATTGCCGGTTATTGACTTGCGGGATTTGGAGTTCGCAAAATCGGCATCGCTATACGCCTTCATTTTCGTCTGTTTTTGCTGAGTATTGTGTGATCGATAGAGAAGTCCGTGGGTTCGTGTCCCCTTGAGGTACCGGAGTAGCGTTTTGAGTGCCGTCCAATGGTGTTGTTGTGGGTTGTTCATGTATTGAGCGAGGCTGTTGGTGGCGTACATTAGATCCGGGCGGGTGCTTTCTGTTATGTAGCGGATCTCACCTAAGGTACTGCGATACTGCGTTGCTTTCTCTGGCGTAAGTGTTTTCGATTCTTCTTGTTGATCTAGCGGTTTAACGTTGTTGTATGGTGTGGTGGTTGGATTGCAGTGCTGCATTCCCGTTTGGACTAATAGTGCGTCTATTGTATCGGGTTGCGATATATGTAGTCCTTGTGCGCTACGTTGGATGGTCCAATTAAGGAATCGAGTTGGAGGTCCCAATCTTTTGACTTTGTATTTCTGGAGCAGCTGGTTGTGTAGTTCTTCGATCAACTCTTGGGAGGTTGCAAGTACGAAGAAGTCGTCTATTGTGGTGCTAATAATTGTGTAGCCGTTTGGCTCCGCTTTTGTGTATAGGCATGGATCATGTTCGGTTGCTTGGAAGTTGAGTTGTGATAGATACTTTTTGAGACCGTGGTTATAATAATAAGCTGCCGGTGGCGAGCCATAAAGGTTGCCTTTCAGGAGTCCGTACTTGCTGTTGTGAGTGTAAGTTCCATCGAACTTCGGCATTTGCCGTACGTAGACCGGTCTTGTGTGTTGATAGGGTTCATGCAAATATGCGGATTTGATGTCGAAGTGTTCCAATGGTAGGTTGTGCTGGGCATAAAGGGATAATAGTATGCGTTGAGTCGTTCGGTCTGCCGTGTATGTTGTGGTATGTGTGGGGTCGTAATGTAAGCCCGGCTTCATTAGATCCCCTCTGAGGTTACAGCGCGCTTTTCTTTGGATGATTGTGCCTTCTGCTGAGCGCTTATATCTATAAAGCATCATCAGGGGTATGATGCTCTCCGGCGGCGGTTGAAAGTCGAGGGGGAGCCATTGGATGCTCTGATGTTGGTCTATGTTGTGGAGTTCGGCATCGTGTGCTTGTTGCCAGTGTGTAGCATCTGGATATTTCCTGGCTTGCTTCAGATTGTTGTGTGGGGGTGTGTCAATTTGTATGGTGGATGGTGGCAATTGCAGCGCTATTGCGCGGGCTTTGTAGGCATGAGTGAGAGCGACGGAGGGGTCCGTAGTTGTATGATATGGTTTGAAGTCCTTGTCTCTGATACTTTGATATTTGCCTGTCGCTAGGTTCATCGCTGTGATGTGCGTGAGTGAATTAGCATACATATACCGAGCCGGTGGTGCTCTGGTTTGGAGTTTGCTTTTGGGTGCATATGCTGGAATACTGCGGAGCTCTCCGAATGTGAATACACGTTGTAGGTTTGGCCGCGTACCGTACCAGAGGTGATATGGGGTGTTCCTACACTGCTGTGGTAGAGGAGGTTGTATTTGAACACCGTGTCTCTGGCTGCGTCTTCCCAATATGTGTTGGGGAGTTGGGCGGCCGCTAGGAGCGAGCGTGTTGATTCCATGATGGTGCGGTTGAATCGTTCTGCTATGGCATTTTCTTCTGGCTGATGAGGCGTTCTTAGATGGTGTTGTACTTGATGGTTGGAATATATTGTTTGCATTCTGCTGGAGGTATATTCCTTTGCGTTGTCGCTGCGAAAGTCTGTGAGGGGGTGTTTCATTCTGTGGGTGATGTGGTGGAGGGTTTGTTCTATGCATGATGGTATATCCTTGCGGTGTTGGAGGAAGTGCGCGAATGCGAATCTGCTGGTGGCGCAGATTAACGTGAGGATGTGGCTGTTTCCGTGCGTTGATGGGGGCTTGATGGAGCCGCAGGTATCGGAGCTGATGTATGCTCCTACCTGGTAGCCATGTGTTTTCGGTTTGTGTGGTTGTGGTGTTGTTTTTGCGTGCGCGCAGGCTGAGCACGTTAGAATGGTGTCATATGGTAGTCCTCTTGGGAGTGTGGGTATAAGTCTGTGCCTTGCGGTGAGTGCCAGTTTTTGTGGGTGGGCGTGGTTGAGTTATACATGCCATTGGTGGGCGGCGGCATGTATTCTTGACAGTGGCGGTTGTTGTGCCGCGTTGTGTATGTTGCGGAGATTAGCGAGTGTATACCTTGTCTTTAGTGTTTGTGTCTTGGGCGGTGGGGCAGCTGTGGTTGAGTGTTTTTGAGATCGTTTGACTTGTTTGGTTTGTTTTGGAAGTACTGCTTTACGTGGTAATGTGCGTGTGGCCATATTGGCCATTGCAATTCCTATTACTCCCTTGAGCACATATTGTGTTCCTGACCACGTTGCTGTGGCAATTGGTGTGGGCACAGTCTTGGTCGTGTGGATGATGGTGGCGCAATTGTTGGTAAACGTGACAAGTCTGTAACGAGTAGCTAAGTCGTGTACGGACAGGAGATTGTGTTTCACTTTTCGGTTTGCTACTGCATATGTGTGTATAAGGGTCTTACTCTTGGCTGGCTTGATTTTGATTATTCCATGGTGCGTGCATTTGCTCGGCTGGTTTGTAGCCGTTTGGGTGTAGACCGGAAAGTGGAGGGGATTCATGTTAGGGGCAGGTTGCGTGACGTGCGTGGGTGTTGCTCCGCTGTCGAAGTAAAACGTACTCGTTCTTTCCGTGTCTGCCTCCGACGTTATGTCAACTTGGGGGGGTGGGGGAGCGTACTGAGATGTAAGGAAGCCTGGAGGGTGGTGCGGAGGCGGCGGCAATTGGGGATAGCTCCACTGAGCGTAGTTCGCCTATGTTTGTTTGGTTTTGGGATGGGCTGGGTCTCTGCATTGTTCGTCGGTGTGTTGTGGGCGTATGTCCTTGCTAGCATGGTATTTGCAAGGCGTACCTCGGAAAGGCTGTCTGTTTCTCGGAGTGTAATTGTAATAAGGGTTGTATGGTCGCGGAGGTCCTGAATGGCCGTAGTCCTCGGTGATTTGCGGCTGTGCTGGTGCGGGTTGTGTGATTCGTTGCAGGCGTTTCGTGTAGTTGTAGAGCTCTTTGAAGCATCTTGTGAATTTTTGTATGGTATTGGGTTTTTGGCCAAGGAATTGGGGGACTACTGTTGTGAGTGCCGGGTTCGTCTTCAAGCCTTCGATGAGAAAAGAGACCGTGGTTTGTTCGTTCTCTATTTTGGGATAATGAGTGGCTAGCATTCTTTCTCGGACTTGACGATGTGTTTTGACGTATTCGTCTATGTTGGTGTCGTCGTCAAAAGTTATACTTTCCGCCTCTGTCTTTAAGAACTGATGGTATTCCTCGGTATTTCTGTTGACTTGTTCGAGCACTTTATTGTAGAGTTCGTGTGGTGTGGGGTCGTCTCCGGGTTGGAATATCTGTCCAAAAATTGCTGGTGGTACGCTGCACATAATGGCGTTCGCCAGATTAGACTGCTTTGTGTAGAACGTGGTCGCTTCTGCTGGGTCTACTGGTAGTGGCGGGTTGGTCCTGAGATGTTCGAGGGTTTGGATGCGTTTGGCATGGTTTCGAATGGATTACTCCCAATACGAGTAATTCTCGGGGTTGATAGGGAGCAGATGTGGTGTATTGTTGGGCTGCATGTTTGGCTGGGCTTGTGTTGTGTCGGCTGGGTTATGTGTGTCATGTGCTGTTGTGACAGCGTTAAGATAGAGCTCGTCGGTGATATTGGCAATGTCGCGTGTGTCCTGTCGTCGCAGGCGACGATTGAGTCTGTTGTAGGCGTCCGTTGTGTTGTTTGTATGGGGAGGGGAGGTTGTGGTATGGTTTGGAGTCTTGTTTTTGCGTGTGCTCCATAACCTGTGGAAGATGGAGAGACCTGGCTCTCGTTTACCCCCGTTATGCCAAGGTGAGGATTTTTCCTCACCATTTATTTGGGTGAGGAGGGGGTGAAGAGGTCCCACGTCACCCACGGAGGGTGACGTGGTCCCACTGTCGGGTGACATCACCCTACGAAAGGGTGAAGTCACCCGATGAACTCACCAAACGGGACGACGCACTCACCCAGCGGGACTGCCGACTCACCCGGACTGGAGGAACGAATGCACTCGTACCGTCGTTCACAGATCAGGCATAAAGCTTGTGGGATGTTTAGCTTGATGCGCGAGCGCATCCGACCATTCTTTTCGATGGCACCGCGCTTTACAGCAACCTGACGCTTGACATCTGAAAAGTAACAGCAGCAGGAAGCAGGATGCTCCATGGTGGTGAAGCAGGCCGTTTCGAAGAGCGCGGACAACGGTCACGAGAATGCGCAAAGTTTGCTGGAAGACATTAGCGAACTGTCACCGATGAACTGGGTGTCATCGTCGGCGAACTTGGGGACGGAAAAGATTGGAGATGGGATCGTTTCAGAACAGGCAGGCGCGATGCGTCATTCTAAATTGTTTCATATGTGAGTGTGGCACTGAGCGGTGGTGAGCGCATTGCTGGGAAGTGAAGGCGTTGATGTGAAGTAGGAATGTTTCGGGAGATTGCAAACAGAAACAACGACTCGTAGGCACAGAGGTGTTGTGAAGCACGCAATTTTTCGCTCCGACCAGCTGCAAAATGCCTGTAATGTTTTAATGCTCATTGCTTTGACGCCAGATGTCTAATACACTGAAATGACGGCTTCGATCCAAACAAGGATAGCTTCTTCTATAAGCCTTCTGTACTATCGTTACGAGAAGAACGATTGTGAGCTATCCAATCTTATCTTGCAGTTTTTGAAGTTCTTCATAAGATATTTTCGCCTTCTGCAATACTTGCTTCTTGTGCCATGTCTCCCAGCATCCCGAACAAATTGCTTGACGACAGACAGAGCACCACTGCTTTTGTCTGGCCCCTTCTTTCTTACGAACTTTTACCCCATTCTTCGAAATCGTGTGACTATACGAGCACAATGCACAGTAAAGGTCTTTGCCTTTCACTTTGATATGTGCTCTCCTTCTCGTGAGTCTTTGTTTCCTGTCCTCAGGACGATTGTACATTTCGACAATGTTTCGACGGTAAAGCGGTTCTTCCACTGTTTCAGTGCTTCCAGGAATGCCGTCAGACACGTGATTGTTATTATTACTTATACAGGTTGCGGATCGTGACCGCGCTGAAGATATATCAACATACTCCATTGCCAATCGTCTTGCATAATATGCAAAAGATGTGCACTGAGAAACGCCTTTCCTTATTTCTCTATATCCTTTCCCACCATGTTCTTGATAGTTATCCGGTAGTTTTCCCTTCCTTTTTGCCAGCGAGAGACGATAGACGACGGCCGCATTATTAACTTGGGCACATATCAGCCTACCAATGATACTAACGATTGGATTTTCACCAGTGTTCGTGTATGCACGACTGAACTCATCCACCCCACCCTTTAAGTAGTTCCAGTAGACGAGTGCAGTAGGCCGTATCATTTTAGCGGGCGGCAGCGTTCCAGTAGTTCTCACTAGAGTCCGATAAGCTTCGCTCAGACTGTAATAAGAGGCGTAAGAGTGCAAGTCTGTAGCGTGAGACTGCTGCAGTAAAGTGTCGTATGCGCACGGTATATTCTCTGCACTCTTCCCAATCCATTCGAAACCAGTTGCAACTAGTGCAGCAAGTACGTAGCTGTAGGCAGACATTAAGCTTGAATGAAATTCAATGATGAAAACATAAAGTATCTCACCAATCCCACAGTTGCTTCCTTTTGATTCTACATACATAACGTACTTCAGCTGTGAGGTAACGGCGTGATGAATACACTGCGTCCGGTATTCAGATGAAGGGACCAGAGATTGGAATTGCTGAGTTGATATTTCGTTCCGTCCGACATCATTAAACAAAGTAATAGAAGTAAACGAAGCCCGTCTCTGACGCGCTGCTTCAATTGTAGACAGCGACGTCATTGTCTTCACTTCGACAGCGCAGACATGATTTTGGCCATTGCAATCTGAGAAACATAATATTGCGTCCGGAGAATCAGCAATCAACTTCTCTGTTCGTGATGATAATAATCCAACTGTGCGAATAAACTCTACAGTGTACTTCTGGTCAGCAAGGTTCACATTATTTGAGCTGAAGAAAGATCCATTCGTAACTTTGTTACTCTCAAAAAAGGAAGGCAACGCCTTCAGTACCTGGGTTTCGTTGAAACTTCCCTCTCGCATTCCAGACGTACTTATCAAAGGCTTCATGACCCAGGAGGTCAAAGAGGCTCTATAAAGACGCTGCAAAAACGTGTTTGTCTTCTGGGCTTGTCGCTCTTCTTCAGTCAGCTCTTGAGAAGAAGCAACGGGGAGATTGATACTTCCATCATTGACCGGCTGTTGTAAGTGAAGCACTCGTTCAATCAGCTGCGGTTTGCGCTGCGATGTCGACTGGCGATGCCCAATTGTGAGCATCATCGAATGAATAATCTCTTACTGTCATCGACTGAAGAGATGCAGCTGTAGCGGTCATGAATTGTGCCAGAGCGAGCTCTTTCTCATTATTGCTAGGCGCTGTGGTTGTAATCATCTTCGTAGCGTGGCAAACGCTACCCATTTTTGACAGCAAGCGTTGTGATGTCTCCTCAATTGAGCTTGGGAACGTGACAGATGTCAATCTGTTAATCGATTTGCCGGCTACAAGAGGTGAAAGTGTGTCCATGTTATCTACCAAACCGTCTGCGATTGCTTTCAAAAACGATTGTGACGTTCTTGACGTGAACCGAAATGCACGTGAAAGGAACCATCCTGGGTCCTCAGATTGTAGTAGGGTTATTTCATCAACTCGCAATAAAACTTGGCCAACCATCAATCTTGCTGCAGATACTGTAGTTTCTCCAGCTTCATTTGCCTGGAAATCGTCAAAAACAGATCTATCGAAGACGATGTGAAACAATTCACGGTCCCTTGCGGACCTCAGGCGCTCATGTCTAAACTTCGGAATCAAAGTAAACTTCGTTGCGGAGAACAGTCGACTATTGTTGTGATAAATGGCTGCATTGCGACCGCTGAAACTTTCGCGATATACCGCGGCTTCTACAAATCTCCCAGAGGTTGTTTTAGGCTTCCTAGTAGCATAGTAAACAGCCCGACACCCACGTTCGCTGATAACTCGTCCTTTGTGCTTTTTACGGATTGCTCCAACACCCCATACAAACGGGTAGTCTTCATTTCGCCTATGTGTTCCTAGTCCTGTAGCCCCAATTCGGTCATTGATATAGTCAATGGTAGAAGTCGTGTTGTACCCACGATCGGAGGCAAATATTGCGTCCACCATTGGACGCACTGGGCCTGCCGTTGGAACGCCCTGCAGTAACCGAACAAGGCGCTCCCATACATCAATATGCTTTTCACCTGGCCTGGAATAGTGGCTTGCCAAAAAGACCGGATTCAGCGCAGAGCAAAGCGCATTGTTCACAGGCCCCAAAGCTTTTTTGGGATTGTTCACATGTGACAATGCTGTCAGCTGAGCAACAGCTCGCGATCGAAGGCGCTGGTGGTCATCGTCAAGGCTAAAAATAGTTGAACCTGGAATGTAAAGAAACAACCGATTGACAGCGGCAAGCTCATCTTCTAATTCGGTGATCATAGCGTTAGCTCTCTGTGGAAAGTTAAACCATCCCTCAGCAAACGTTTCGACTCGCTGCCTTTTGTGAACAGTACAAGAAAGCGCAGACCATATCTCCAAATACCGCTCTCCTGTTATATTCATTTGAGAGAAGAAACTGCTGTTTTCCTTCGCATTAATTGTGCTCACTGAACAGGAATAAGACGCTGCCAAAACGTGCAAGATAAGAACGCCTTTAAATTCAAAAGAAGTAGTAAGTTTTCTTCCCTGAGAACCAAGAACCCGATTAATACTAGCAGAAAGTTTGCTCAGAATATGATCCGGTAGAAAAACGTCAAAAATAGCCATTCTACTCAGGTTAGTCTTCGTAAAAACTTCGTGTTCTTTTTGCCGTTGCTGTATATCCAAGTTCACTCTATCGAGAACTTCATTGCATTCCGCCAGAAAACGTTTGGCCAAAACCTGGTTGATTTCATCCACATCAATTTGAAATGGCGATGAGTACTTCCACCCATCTAATCCGCCAACAACATCCGTATCCCGATTGTCCACAATTGCATTGCTTGCACCACCTTCTTGTGAACTTGAACCTTCTGTTTCCTCACTGATATTCATAATTTCATCTGCCTCGTTGTAAAAGGGAGAAGACCAAATGTCTGAAACAATAGATTCCGTTGCGTCCGTTATATTGTTTCTCTGCATACTGCTCCTACTACCAACACGAGACTGTATGTTCTCTGCTTTTAAATCTTGAAGTTCAGATTTTGAAACATGCATTAAATCTACTTCGGGTTCGATATTGCCGTGATCGGTCGTTTGTGTTGAATTGTTTGATGGTACGTATAAGGAATTTGCTTGATCCTGTGTGTTTCTAACCATAGTTGTCGCAGAGTCTTCAATGACCTCTAAGATGTCTGCGGTGAATATCGAAATACTTTCTTCAATATTGTGGTTAATATTAGGACAAACTGTTTAGAGGTTAATTTTGGAAGCATTTATGTCTGCATTTGGTTTTTCAAACGGCGTTTGGCTTTAGGAAGGTTTTGAGTCTTCAAAGAGCGTTAAAAGATTTCGTTGAGGATCATTAGCTGCGGATTGTTGTGTTGGACCTGTTTCTGTTTCAGGTTGTTTCTTTGGTTCCTGATAGAAATCATTGGCTTTGTCAGGACTTGGTTCAAAGGTATTAACCTGCCAGGGAACGGACTGTGTCGATCGGGGTGTAACAAAACGTAGTGATCTCATATCTCGAGTTCAGAAACGATCTTCTTGGGCATATGTGTTAACAGGCAAGCAGGGCAATGCGCGAGTGAGTCGGCAGTCCCGCTGGTTGAGTGCGTCGTCCCGTTTGGTAAGTTGACCGGGTGACTTCACCCTTTCGTAGGGTGATATCACCCCAAAGTGGGACCACGTCACCCTCCGTGGGTGACGTGGGACCTCTTCACCCCCTTCTCACCCAAAAAAATGGTGAGGAAAAATCCTCACCTTGGCATAACGGGGTTACTGCTCTGAACTCGTTCGGCTCTTCTGTCTTAAGTGGTGTAGCCTACTGTAAGGCTGATTGACAGCACCTGCAGCTCTCGCTTATTTCTTTCACTATTTTGAAATAAGCCCTGTATTGAGGAGTACACGGTTTGATAATTAAACAGAGATATTCCACCAAGCACGGCTTATTTCAAAAATAGGCCTTTTTTTGCTTAGTTAAAAAGGGCTAATAGGACACGCGATCTAGCACGCTTCCGCAGTCGTCTCGCAGGTTTTTTGAGTGAGCTGCGGCAGCGAGGCACTGCGCAGCTGCTCAAGATTGCCAGCATCATCGACCCTTTAGAGATGAACCAGGAAACAGAAGTGGAAATAAGTAACACGTAAGTAACGTACCCAGATAAATAACGTGTAAAGAACGTTATATAACGTTAGTTATTTACGTTCCATAATATAAGATTATTTGACCATTTAACCCCTATACAAGGGGTCTCTCTCTTGTCAGCTGACATGTATCGCAGTCGTCGCGAGTGACAACCCGTGACGATTTCAAAGCCACGGAGGCTACAAATGGGGCTATTTCATAGTGACTTATAGGTTACCACCTGAGAAAATGCAGTACAAATTACGAAACATTTTCAAATCTTTATTTTCTAGACACATCACGCACTGATGTCATCGCTGTGTTGTGATGAACATTATCATGAGAAACATCAATCACTCATGACCAAACGCACACAGTATATCTATAAAACAGGGGTCAGAGCTTATGTTACACAAACGGTGTCTGATTCGAGGGTCATTGCCAGACTCTTTCCTTCCCGAATAGCTAATCTACGTAGACGATCGACATGTAACCAGTAGGGATCATTTTATGCAATAATGAAAACTAAACTCATTATAAACAAGAATGATCCTTACATGGCAAAACTATTGCCACCTAATATTGTAGATGATATTAACTCAGTTCTCGTTATCCTTATAACAAAAGAGAACCAGTAACAATTAGAACGACAGTTTACCTTTGCAAAAAATGAAACATATCTCTAGGCACCACATCTTCAATGTACCTTATGAAAAAGTGATGTAGAAGAACGGTTTAAGTTTAAACTTGGTTTAATTTGTTAACAAACGCAGACACAAATGCTTGAAATCAGCCAGCTCACTACTTTCTACGATGTGAACACTATTTGCATTACCTCTACGAACATGGATTCTACTCGGGCTAGCAATGCAAGAGTAACCAAAGCGTTCATTCTTGTCGTTTTCCTTGGCACGGTCGTTGTGGTACTGTTAATTTCTTTCATCGACAGGATTCGAGATAGCCCCTTTCCTGTGGGTTTATCTGGGATAACTGATTACATCGTCGGGGCCCCTTTTGCTGCTCTGTATGTTTATCTTCCTGATGAACGTCCCGTTATGTGCCCATCGAGCAAGGTGTCTGCCGTCTTGTTTCCGTTTGTAGGTCCTTTTGCTCTGTTGTGGTACGTTGCGCACCTGATTTACAGGTCGAGGGACGTCACCTTGGGTTTGCTACCTTAAAACACAGATGGCGTGACCAGCCCTCTAAACATGCGTTCAGAAGGCACATCCAGACAAAACAAGATTGTTTAGGTCGTGATATTCGCTTTGCTGATGGGATTTGCCTCTGTTTGCCTTTAAGCTTCGAGGTTTGAAAGCCTGCAAGAGGGATATTCAGTTCTCAAGTCGGTGCAATGGGCGGCGTTCCTTTTCTTCGGCAATTTGACCGGCATTCTGTTCAAAATGGTGTTCGTCACTGTTCGCGAATGTGAACTAAAACTGCGTGACGACGTTATGAATCATTTTGTTTGTCTTGTTTGGGAATGCTCCCACACGTCTATACGTAACTAACATGGCACAACGAGCCATAGCACGAGACGCACCGTTCTCAAGAGTTTTATTGGCGAGGAAAAAGTCAGTGTTTGTACACAGGCAAGAGAACTTGATCTGGAGAGAGCCTACATCCAACACAGGACACAGAGGCCTAAAAAGAGAACGCAAAATGCGAAGCAAGAACAACTATGGAGAAGAACTGCGCAACAAGATGTTTCTTTACTTGAATATACACATGATGAAACGGTCCGAAATCTGCTGCAGGCAAGCAGTTCTATCATTCGTCTGTACATATGACTAGAACGGCATCTTCAGTTCACGGAGATCTTCTGTGTTTCCATTTGCATCGCATCGGAACTGCTGATGAGCTCCTTGGTTTGCATGCACATGCACCATGAGCTCGTCTTGTGACATTCCGATTTTAGATCTGGAGAATCTCCCGTCTCGCTTTTCAGCCGAAGCGTTGTGATCCGTCTTGGGCGGAGCTTGTAGATTTTGGAACGGTTGGCCAAAACAACATCATCAGTACGGGCACTCAGCTCGAACACAGCGCCAGCTTGCACCCCAATCGAATCTGTTGGGAACTGCATCTCCATACTAAAATCGCGATAGGCATTCCGCAAGGAGCTTGCAAAAAAGTCGACGCTCATCTCACGCACGAGCTCGTCATCAATACGCTCCTGTGAGCCAATTCGCCTCGCAGACAGTAAATCCATGGAACTATCTCTCCGAATCATATCCATCGACACATCCCTTTTACCACCAAACTCGCCTCTTCTGAAATTCATAGAGTTCTCCCTCGAAGCAAACGGCGCATTCTTGAATAGAAAACTAAACGAACGACTTACCGACGTCGCATTCTTGCCATTGTTAAAGCGAGAAGCATCGAATATCTGGTTCGTAGTGGTAGCGGATATGTTACAATGATTGGCTAGTCCAACCGAAGTGCCAGCACTATTGAGCACCTTGTCAATATCATCCGCACGCTGTGTCCTAGCGTCCTTTGCAGCGGCGTCTGACGAAAGGTGCGTCGCATGTAAATCAAGCCCCTGTGAAACAGACTCAGACAGTTTCATATTCGACGGCATCATCTCCTGTGACGGCGACGCAACCAACGCAACATCAAGCGGTGCCGCACCCGGATAATTACCCGCACTATGCGTCGATTCCGATTCATCAATTCTAGTACCGGCAAGTTGGAAAGTAGCAGCATCCACGTCGAACGCAGTAAGCGACGAATGCTGAGAAGCGCCGTACGGTTGCGACGTAGCCAATGGCGCTTGCGCGGACGACTGCGCCACAGAGTGCGTCATGCGTTGCCCAGGACGCGCCATGTGATGGTGCATGGAGGCGTGGTGGGAAACTTGCTGCATCGGGTTGGACACGACTGGCAGCTCATGCGCAGACGGCATGGACGGCGAGCTCTTCTTCGCATGACTCGGCAGCACATTTTGAGAACGCGACGATTGCTCCGCCTTCTTCTGCATCATCACCTTCATGTCCTTGAAAAACTGCGTGGGTGAAAGTTGCACCGCGTGCTTATCCTTGCCGTTTCTCGGGCCAGCGGCAGCGGCGGCAGCAGCGGCGGCGGCAGCGGCGGCGGCGGCGGCAGCAGCAGTAGCGGAATTCGGGACAACTGCGGAAGCGGCACGATGCGCATGTGCCGCATTTTGATCCGGAGGGAAGGAGGCGTTGGGTTCACCCTTGACATGGCCCCTCATCTGCGCGTTAGCCTTCGCAAGCGCATTGGCGACAGTAGACTCGGCTGTCTGGCGCGCGAGCTTGGAATCAAGCGGAGCATGCTCATTCACGAGGGGGAAGGTATGATGCGGGAACAACGGCGGCTGTTGCAAGGACTTGTGCTTGTGCAGTGTAGAGCCACGCTTTATGCGGTATTTGCTCGCTTTTGGTGTGAAATCGCTGCCCCTGCAGTGCAGTGGAGGTCAAGGACTCTGGTGAGGTTGGCACATCATTGCTGGATGGCTACACACGTGTATGGACGGTTGGCAGCCAACTTTGGGATATTCTAGATATTTATTATTTATTTTAGTTAGCCCGGTTGCACACTTGACAGTGGCACTCTACACTACTTAGTAGGTTGAGCTGCACCCATTGTCGGGGAAGTAAACGGACTAACCGAGTGTTCGGCTCTGATGTTTCACCCTTGGTGACCGATATCCTCCTCCCGGAGAGTCGGCACCTTGTGCAGGGCTCATCATCCGCCTCGCGGCATCATTAACACCACTACCGCTTTCGCGTGTTTACTTTGTGTGTGTTTTCTTTATTTCTGTCCCTGTTATACAGGTAGCACTACTTGGTGTACCGGTGCATACCGTTCGTGGCTCGACACACTCGCGTGGGCTATTACCGCTCTCGCGTGTCATCGCCACACTCGTGGGTACCGCGTGCTACGCACGTGACGCTACTGCCGACTTGTGTCGTGTGTTCTCTACCGCTGGACGCTTCTTCTTCGCCGCTTCGCTCCCTCCATTACTTGGGAAGGGTCGACCCCGGTCTTACACCCGGCATTGCCGTGTCGTACCTGTGGGAGCGCTCTACTGCTGTGCTCGCCTCTTGAGAGAGGGTCTGAACCGCCTTTGCGTGTCTTTCCCCATCGCTGGGTTTTGCACAACAATTGGTCTCCCGACCTAGAAGTCGCGTTGATCCAGCAAGTTGGTTTTCTGATCAATTTCCGGTTTGCCGGTTCGTATCTGGTCGTGGAGATACACTACACAGTTTGTACTGGAAGGCTTTGCCGACAGACGTCGTGTTGGTACTGCTTTCCTCATCTTGGGTTGTTGTTTGGACACGGTTTACTACCGGTGGCACTACCTATTTCCGTAGTGTGTGATTCCCGTCGGTACGGTTGTTGTCACCCCGTTTGGGTTGTCTACTGTTCCCAGCAATCTGGTCGAATCAGCCCTAATTCCGTATACGGCTGTTCCCGTTGGTACGGTTGGTTCGTCCGATTTGTCGGTTATCGTCACTCGTGTGAGGACGCTACACTCATTCGAGGTTAATTTGTTGTTTTGCTTTCCTGTTCCCAGTTTTCTGGTGGTATCTCGTCGTGGACGATGGCGTCGGGCAAGCGCTCGAGCCCTACGAAGTCTCGCTCCGTTGGCTCTGGCTTGCCCCCACGTCTGCGGTCTGTTCCTGAACCCCTACAGGGTGATGGAAAGAAACCCGGAAACCGGAAACAGCCTCACAAGTCGTCTGACGCCCCAGTGGCTGGGCCCTCATCTGCTCCTTTGGAGGGTCTTATACCCGCTGTCGCGGCGAAGGATGCGCTCGTAAACGAGTTGGAGACTCAAGTTCGTGTGCTTGAGGCTCAGACTGCTGTCATGAGGAGTTCTCATGAAGCACTCGTTTCCGAGGTCGACACACTTCGTTTGAAGGTTGACGCAGCCCTCAACGGAGGTGTATCAGATGATCTACGTATTTTACGGAAGGATGTTAATGCCCTCTTGGAGGTTCTTCAAGGATATCCCAGTTTCACCGAGGAGGTTAACACGAAGTTCATTCGGATCCTTGGCCGTCTTGAGACGTTAGAGGCCACCATCCGTGAGGATGACGGCCCTGCTGCCGCCTCTGCGGGAGTGTCTCGTGGTACACGTGACCGGAAGTCCGGGAAGAGTCGCTCTAAGAAGAGGAATGTCGACGAGTATGACTCGGATTCGTCACAGTCTTCTGGTATTTCAAACCGCTCGGCGGGTTCCTTATCATCGAGCTCGTCAAGTGACGGTGAACGTCGCGCTCGTTCTACGCGTTCGCGGAGTTCTACGTCCACCTATGGTGTTGTTGGTACCCGGAAACGGGGGCGAAAGCACTCAGGTTTGAGGGAACTGGAGCCGACGAATCCCTTGTTCAAAAGGTTGTTATCTTACCGGTATTACCGTTTGGAAGATTCAAGTCTGAACCGGACGCCCCGTGGCACGGGTAAGGTGAAGGACTGCATCAAACGCATGTCCTTAACCTTTCGCAACCAGTTGTTCACTGGGGAGGATCCCATTCTGGTGCTTGACTTTCTTTCACGCTTTGTAGCGGAAGCTGACATCCTCGGCATGAGTGAGGGGCAAGCTTATGTTGCCTTACCGTATTTTCTACGGGGACTCGCTGAAGATCAGTATAACTCTGTAAGAGGTTCATCTCGCGCCTCTGAAGGAGGGGTCACCTGCTGGCCCGAAGCAGTGCAGTATTTGTTGCGCTCGTATGCGACAAATACCTCTATCGAGGAAGCAATCACCGCGTTGCGGGAGACGAAACAACGCCCGAAGGAGTCGGAAACCGAGTACTCGGTACGCCTGAATAAGGCATTCCACCGTTGTGGCAATGTTTACTCCTCAAACGAGCGCTGTACGCTGTTTATCAACGGATTGAATCCGGCTATTCGCACTCTGGTTGCCCAGCGACGGGAAGACCGGAAGAAGACTACCTATCTGGAGTTAGTGCAGTACGCGAAGGCGGAGGGAGACGCCTTGCGCGCACGCACCGGATACCGGGTTTCAACCAAAGCGTTGCACCTCGAAGGAGGGTCGTCATCGGCTTCACTGCTACCGCAGGACTTTTCTGGCCACGATGTGGATAACTTACATCTCGCACAGGTGGACCTGGATTCTATTCCGACTACGGAGTTGCCTTCTACTTCAGAAGCCTCGTCGAAGACGGAAGATGCGCTGCTTTACGCAGACCGTCCACGCGTTCGCGGTCCTCAAGTACCCTATTCAGGGAGTCGTTACCAGCGACCTGGTTGGGTAGACCCGCGAACGGTGAAGTTCCAAGACCCACGGAGTTCCGGAAGACCACCCCTGATCTGTTTCACGTGTTACAACCACGGTCATGCAGCTCCGAACTGCAACCTCTCGATGAGGGAAATGCCCACGGTTGTGGCGAATTTTGAAGCGCTGACCCCCGCCGAACAGGCGTCAGTGCCGGTAACCGCATATCTGCGTGCGAAGGCTGAGTACCCCCGTAGGGTGTCTGCTGCAGAATTGGCTGCGTTACTGCACTCTGGTTCGACCCAGGTCAATGTTTCACCGGCTCAAGCCGTGGCGGCAACCGCTGTTGCGGGTAGTTCTGTCGCTGTTCCACAGGAATCTGTGAAGATGCCTGCTGCACAGGACGCCGTTCCCGTTAGAACGGATGGAACTCAGTTAAACTGAGTACGGGAGTCTCCAATGGAGAGGCGCCCGAGTCGAGGTCTACGGCGCCCGAGGCGTCACCGCCTCGCTCCCAGGTCAAAATCCTTTCGAGGAAACAGACCGTCTTAGACGTGGACTCTACCACCATCGGTGTGTTACGTCGCCCGTGGATACGGTTCAGGAACAACCGGATCCCGGATCGAGTCATGGTAATGGCCAAGCGAAACTACAAGATATTTGCTGACCTTGGCCTATCCACCCAGTATATGGTGCGTCATCTCTCTGTCTTGGATACAGGTGCTGGCCCCAACTTCATTGTTGAGTCATTACTACCGCCGGAACTCCGTTGTCGAGTCCGCTCTGGACCCGTCATGGACGTGGCAGATGCTAACAATAACCCGTTACAAACGGCTGGAATGGTTTCACTGATTGTCAGGATTGGTAACTGCATCGAGCAGGTAGAATTCATCGTCTGCAAGACGCTCGCTGCCCCTGTCATTCTAGGGTGTGACTTCTGCGACAGATATGTCGAAGCCATACGACCGCGTGCGCGTGAAGTGGAAATGGAAGATGGTTCGGTTGTACCGATTGTTCGTCGCTCATTACGCCGAGCGTCAGCTAAGCTGGTACCACTACCCGCTCCTCTACAGGATTCCTCACCTCCGAAGGAGTCGCCGAAGCTCCGCGTAGCGCGTGCAATTTCTATTCCGCCAGAATCCCAGGTTTGGGTTGATGTTACTGCCGCACCGCGTGGTTTGCGGGTTGTTCAACCATTGAACTCGTTATACGAGAAGTATCAGGTCGCGTTGGCGAACGGAGTTGTTCAAATCAACAGCGAACACCCCTTTCGGGTTATGTTGGCCAACTTTGGCAAGAAGCCCCAGTATCTGGTGAAGAACCAAGTAATTGGTACTGTCTTACCGCACCCTACGGCGCTTATCCCTACAAAGGTGACTGTCGCCGAGATGCTCGGGCTTGCTGAAGAACGCACTGGTTTGCTTCACCCTAAGGAGGGGGAGGGAGAATCGTCGCGCTCGTCTGCGTCACACCCGTCCCAGACGGTTGAACACCCGTCCCAGACGGTTGAACACACGAATGACTCGGAAGCTAGGACCGTTCCTACGAGTTATGACAAGATTGACCCTATCAAGGAGTTAGAAGAATTGAATCTCGGTCATGTACCGGTTTCACACCGTGAGAAGTTGCGCAACATGTTGCGAGAGTTTACACCAATGTGGGATGGTTCCCTCGGAGAGGTTTCAACTACGGAACACCGGATTGACCTCCTGCCGGAGACCAAGCCGATTGCTCAGCACCCTTACAGGGCAGGCCCGAAAGCACGGGAAGAGGAAGAGTTTCAGATCAACAAAATGCTCCGCGCTGGCGTGATAGAACCGGCTCAGTCGCCGTGGGCATCTCCAGTTGTACTGGCTCCGAAACCCGACGGGTCCTGGCGCTTTTGTATCGACTATCGTCGCTTGAACGATGTCACCGTCAAAGACGTGTACCCCATACCTCGTATGGACGAGTATATCGACTCGCTTGGCGATGCTACTGTTTTCTCCACTTTGGATGCAAACTGGGGTTACTGGCAAGTACCAGTTAGACCGGAAGACCGTGACAAGACCGCGTTTACCTGTCATTCAGGACTATACCGCTTTAAGCGTATGCCGTTCGGGTTAACGAACGCCCCCGCTACGTTTCAGCGTGCTCTGGACATTTTGTTAGCTCGCTTCAAATGGCGGAGTTGCTTGGTATACCTCGATGACATCATCGTGTTTTCCAACAGTTTGGACGATCACCTCGAACATGTTCGGGAGATAATGACCGCTTTGCGGGATGCTGGAATTACTCTCAAATTGAGGAAGTGTGAGTTTTTCACTCACTCAGTGAAGTATCTGGGCCATGTCATACGTCCAGGACGGTTACTGATCGAGGAAGCTCGCGTGAAGTCCCTCAAAGAGGCGAAGCACCCCACTACACAGACAGAGCTACGCTCCTTTCTAGGGCTATGCAACGTTTATAGACGGTTCATTTCTCGCTTCGCGAAGATCGCGGGACCGCTCAACGAACTCCTGAAGAAGGGACAACCGCCCAAATTGGGACCACTTACCCCCACGCAAGTGGAGGCCTTCAACTCTCTTAAAGAGGCTGTTACCACGGCACCCGTGTTAGCGTTACCAAAGAACGGGTTGCCGTACACCGTGGATACGGATTCGAGCGATTACCAAATTGGCTGCGCTCTCTTTCAGACTACACCCGAAGGGGAACGCAAACCAATTGGCTATTGGTCTCGTACACTCAACGTGCACGAGCGCAATTACTCGGTATCCGAGAAGGAGTGTCTCGCCATGGTATGGGCTTTGCAGACTCTACGACCATATCTTATGGGTGTGCACTTTACCGTCAATACGGATCATTCCGCCTTGCGTTGGTTAATGTCAGTCACGGAGCCTTCCGGACGCTTAATGCGTTGGCGTCTTCGGCTTGCCGAGTTTGACTACGAGGTCACCTATAAGAAGGGTTGTTTAAACGCGCAAGCGGATGCTCTTTCACGTCTAGGAACTGAAGGTGAAGCTTTACCCCTCGATGACGAGGATGAAGATATCCCCTGTTTCCTCATGGAGGAGGGTGATGAAGACTACGACATCGTGTCGGACGACATCTGTGATGATTTGCTCGTCGCAGACGGTGAAGACCCGGAATCCGGTACATTCGTCCCCATTACTCCAGAAGAGCTGGTGCGGGAACAGCAATCTGACCCGTTCTGTACGAGGATACGCTCCCAAATTAATGGTGGTGCTAACATCCCGTTCGGGGTCAACACACAAGGTTACCTCGTCAGAGTGGTTCGTTCTGCCCCACAGATTGTGGTTCCTCACTCCTTACAAACAAGGGTATTGCATCTCTCGCATCACTCGCGGATGGCTTCCCATCCGGGTGCTAAGCGGTTATACACGACACTGCGTCGGGATTTCTACTGGCCCGCGTTAGCGTTGGACTGCTACACCACCGTGAAGGCGTGTACACATTGTGCTCGAGAGCGAGTTAAACAGCGTCGCCATGCGAAGAAACTAACACTTTTCCCCGCAAGGGCGCCGTTGGAGTTTATTGCCATCGATATACTCGGCGAGTTCTTGCGTACTTCCCGAGGAAATCGGTTCTTACTCGTTATTACGGATAGATTCAGTAAGCTAGTCCGAACAGTTCCGTTGAAGTCGATTACAGCACGCAGTGTTGCGGAGGCATTCGTTCGCCATTGGGTTATGGTCTACGGTCCCCCGGTCAATCTCCTCTCAGATAATGGTCCGCAGTTTACTGCACGTTTCTTCCAGGATGTCTGTCGGATACTCGACGTGAAGAATCTCTTCACGACGACGTATCATCCCCAATGCAATGGGCAAGTCGAACGGTTTAACCGGACGATGCTCTCCGCGTTGCGGGCTTATACTGTTGAACACCCGAAAACTTGGGATCTCTACACGGATACCGTGACGTATGCGTATAATACGCAAGTTCACAGAGTAACTGGTTTATCGCCCTTTGAGCTCGTGCTCTCACGGACACCACCGCCAGTTGCGGTTGAACCATCAGCAAAGCTGGATACGTCACCGTCAATACGGGATCACTACTTGCAATGGAAGCAGTGGTTATCCGCAATGGTACCTGTCGCCAGGTCGTCAATGGCGAAAGCACAACACGCTTACAAGCGGAACTTTGATGCCCGGGTACGGAGACCACTACCGCCACTGAAAGTGGGAAACCTCGCCTTTGTCAGGAAGGAGTACTACAACCCTGAAAAGGAGCGGCGCCACAAGCTTTCACCCATCGCTGATGGTCCATACCGCGTTATTAGCGTGAATACGGACACAGTCGTACTGGAAGTTGGGGACGCTCATGAGCGTTTCTCCCGCGATCGCGTGGTAAGAGGTCCAACCGTTCACACGGAAGTACTTTCGGACACACAGCAGGAAGCTGGACAGACAGAGAACCGAGGAACCTCGTCGCAGAACACTACACCCACTGTGGGGCTCCGTCACCCAACACGGGGTCTCGCAGATGTACCGATTATATCGTCGCAAGCCGAGGTATCGGAACATACACCGCTGGTGAAATCGCGTTTCACAGCGTCTGTTACACCGTCAACTGACGTGATGACTGCTCCCCGTAACGCTCCACCTAAGGAGGGGGAGGGGAATTCACGCGTTGTCGCGGAGAGTGAGTCACCGGTGTCGCTACCGTCGCAGCACCGTGATTCACGGGAAAGTAATGAAGAAGCAGAGGCAGAGTCGCCTCAGGACACCGTCGAAGACGTAGTTGCTACGGACACCACTGTCAGTGGGAAGGATCACCCGCTGTCGCGTGTTGAAGTCGCGAAGGACGCGCCGCAGTCGGCCGCTGTCGCGCAGAACTCTGCGGAGGATACACAACCTTCCACGAAGGATCGCGACCTTCAGGAAGGACACCGCACGCAACGAACGGACTCAAGGTTGTCCCAGGATACTGGTATTGCCCACCCATCTGGGGAATTGTCACAGGAACACGCGCCCATCGTCGCACGGACGCAGGACGCGGAGCATGCTCTCGTTCGCGAAGTTTCCACGGCAAGGCCGGAAGTTGATCAAGAACACCCGACTTCTCGGCAGAGCAAGGCTACAGCGAAGCTGGATACTGTATCACGGAGTATTTCGGACGCGCAGTCGCCGCATTCCGCCGCTGACGACCGCCGCAAACCGCCTTCGCAGGCGCGCTGTAGGGTAGTCACGGCAGATCCCGGTATCGTTGACACTGCAGAGCAGGAAGAAGAGAAGACGCTCGCTGAAGCGAAGATCACACACCCCGGTTCGGGTAATGGTAGTGCACCGTTGCACCCAGCCGTGGGGAAGTCGCAAGTCGCACGTCATGACGTTTCGCTAAGTCATGACGGCGCACCGCTCTTTGGAGATACGGATTACAGCCCTGATTTAGGGAAAACGCACACTGCAGCTGCAGGAGCGCTTGCGCACCACAAATCTTGGGGCGCGCAGCGCGCCCCACACAATGGGCCAGTCACAGCTCGTGGCAGTGCCACCACCGCGAACCGTCGCGTGTCTTCACGTGAACCGGCACGTGCCGTGGTGAACAATCCGCCTCCGCGTCCGCCTTCACCGTTAAGACGGGAACTATCGCGTGAACTAGCCGTTCGCGGACCCGCCGAAGCGGCGAAGCTGCTTGAAGAAGCCCGGAAACGGGAAACGAACACTCAGCAGAGGGCAAATCCACCGCCGAAGGCGTCAGGAGAAACTCACAGCACCGCTGGTCACGAAGTTACGGCACCGCCGCAGCGCGCTGACGACCCTTCGCAGGAAGAGCTCGAGCGGGCGTATACTCGAAAGAGTTCGTCGTAGACCACATCGTGGGACACAGTTGGAACCCGAAGGGGTCTGTTCAGTACCAGGTACGCTGGTATGGCTATCCGCCGTCGCGGGATTCGGACGAACCCGTGGAGCACTTACCCCGATCGAAGATCGTGCAGTACCATCGTCGAACAAACACGGCGTTGCCGCTAACCTACATCAAGCGATGGTCGGATAACACACGTCGTTGGAGACGGAGGCTTATCGCGTACCGCGCACGAACGGTTCTACGAACGACAACACTCAATCAAGGAACACTGCGACAACCTCCAGAGGAGTACTGTACCGCTACTCGCGTGGTGAGGAGACACTCTAGGAAGAAGAGAGTTGAGTTCAAGATCAGTTATGCCCTCAGGTGAGGAGAAGTTTAGTTGTACTCTGAAGAGGATGAAGTACACTCGGAAGAAGAATGAAGACTCTATGGAGAGGAATTGTCATTCAGATGCGAAGTTATGAAGAAGGAGTTTCACATGTGACTCTCACCCATGTGGGGTCACTTGGTTGCTCGCATTTTGCGGTTGGAATCCGACTCATGTCGTGTCTAATCGCTATTCAATCGTTTTCGATGTTGTTTACCTGTTAGGTTTTTTGTCCAGCTTGCGGGTTCGCTACTACCATAGTGGACCGCAATCACGGTTTTTCCCTAGCAGAAGGGTGTACAATTTCCGTGTACATCATGTGTATCTACCGGTTTGATCACCGTTTGCCATTTTCGAGGAGCACCGCTCGTTCGTTTGGCTTTCACGTTGAACAGGGTTCGTTCTCGTCAGTGACGGTCTTTGCACGTTTCACGGTTCTCACTGCACGCCACATGCGGCCGAGGTTCGAAACCGTCACGCATATTGCGGAAGAACCCCGATCTCATCGGTTATCATCACCTTGTAAGGGTTCGTCACTCTCGTGGTCGAGGATAGTTTCTGGTAAACCGATATCTCTGGAGCTTCGTTTGCGCCCGCACTGCGGCCTATCATTCCATCTCACCGTTTGCACGGGTTTTCGAAAGCTTACCGAGACGTTCTCGTGAGTTCTGCACGGTACGGGACCGGAAGATACACATCTTGTTGAAGGATCATTGTTGTTTTGCGACCCATTTTTATGGTGTCATTTGTTGTCTCAGCCTTGCTGGTGTGTTTGATTTTGGGTTTCACGAACCCTCTGTGAGGTCTAGTGACTGCCCTCGGTAGAGGTTGAACCTTGATTAAGGTCTAGTACGCCGTCATCCGGTTGAAAGTTTTCACGGATTACCGGTTTAATTGCTGCTGTCAACGACTTTCGACCACGTCTACTACTGTTCACTCCGTTGTGGAGGCCGTCTTTTACGCTTCTGCGGTCTCTGGTACAGCCGCACAAGGCGTTGGTATCGATTACCAGTCGTTTCTGGTCTTTTTCGCGTTCTCCGATGTCGGGTGTATCACCTCTACAGTACCTTGCGAGGGTCATCTGCAAAAGACCCGTAACTCGGTGAATACTGGCTCGTTTCTTCAACGGTTTTGTACCAGTAGTCACTGGATGTATACAACACTTTGGCGGAAACCGAACGCAATTGGTCTTGAAGAACTTTGGAGCTACGGCACCGTTTCGGTTCAACAATCTATTTTTAGACCGCATTTTTGTCAACTGAAATGGGTCGGGCTTTCCCCACTTAGTGGTGTTAATCCCAACAGTTTTGTTGTCAAATGAAAGCTCTGATTCTCAGGAGTTCTCCGATGTATCGGGTTTGGTTCAGAGCGTAGCTGGTTCAAAAGTTATGGCGACTACAATTTTTCGGGTATGTCAAATTCCCAATTTCTTTGTGTGAAGTTTCCGAAACGTCGTCGCAGCGTTGATTCGACAATGTCGTAACTTCTGAACCCATCTAGAGACTACGTGCCGCATGATTGCGTGATGTGAGCGACCGTATAACGGGACGGTGGACCTCGGAGAGGAAGGAATTGGGCAGGAAAAGGTCGCTACTGTACTGGGTGACCTTGGATCGCGCTTGTCGATTCCACAGTGTGGCAACCGCCCCTGAAAGGGAAAATAGGCGCCTCAGAGAGGAGTGGCTAGTGTAGCACTTTCACCGGCAACCCCGCCGGACAGTGAAACGCAAGTTCAGGAGACTCGCTCCCGTTCGGTGTGTCGAGCGTTGCTGCAGCACTGCTGGCACCGAAGTCGGCTCGCCGCTACCTGCGAGTGCGCAAGGCCACCGTCAAGACGCTCCTGGTTGCGACACCCCACTAGATATGAAGCGCGAAGACGATAGTTGCGCCTACTGCAGGACCGTTACTCTGGGCGTGAATGAAACGCAGCGCAACCCATCTGCGGCTCGCCTCGAGCAACCATTTTCCACGACGAGTGAGCTCGGGAACGTTATGCCACGTCGACGTAAGACCTCGATCGCAAACTCCAAAAATAGAGCAGGTACATTGGACGACGCATATAGACCCAGAAAACGGGTACAGATGGCGCGATTCAGTCACGATCGCTCGCAGATACCGGCTCTATGCTTTGGATGCACAACGCTTGTTGGCTCTTGCCGGGCTTCAACCTCATTGATACGACGCTGAGTGTTCGCCACCTCAGAAGGGATATGTAAGCCACGCTTTATGCGGTATTTGGCTCGCTTTTTGTTGTGAAAATCACTGCCCCTGCCAAGTGCAGTGGAGGTCAACGACTCTTCAGGTGGCACATCATTGCTGCAATGCGGCACACACCGTGTACTGCGGACTGGGTATGAGAGGGCCAATGCCAACTTTGGGATATTCTAGATATTTATTATTTATTTAGTTAGCTCCGGGGCTTGCACACTTGAGCAGTGCGCACTCTGACACTACTTAGTAGGCTTGCGAGCGTGCACCCCATAGTCGGGAAGTACAAGGCGCGAACATATGTCTGTCTACTCGGTCGGCCTCTGATGTTTTTACACGCCCTAGCAAGTGGACGATATCCCTTTCCTCACGGGAGAGTCGGGC
This sequence comes from Gracilaria domingensis, assembly GCA_022539475.1. Classification (NCBI taxonomy): domain Eukaryota; phylum Rhodophyta; class Florideophyceae; order Gracilariales; family Gracilariaceae; genus Gracilaria; species Gracilaria domingensis. Next base: position 303,573 of record VCMS01000057.1, read on the forward strand.
CAACCTGTGTGCACGCGGGTTCTCATAACTAACCCCTACCGGGCGATCCATTAACACCACTACCGCTTTCGCGTTGTTACTTTGTGTGTGTTTTCTGTAAATTTCTGTCCCTGTCTATACTATGGTAGCACTACGCTTGAGCTACCCGGTACCGTACCAGCATTCAGTGGCCCGATTCTACACCTCGCCGCGGCTATTACCGCTTCTCGCGATGTCATGTCGCCACTATTCTCGTGAGGTACCCGCGTGCTACGCACGTGACGCTACTGCCGACTTGTGTTCGTTGTTGTCTTCTAACGCTGGACGCCTTCTTCTTGCGCCGCTCGCTCCCTCCGATTACTTGGGAAGGCGTCGACCCCGTCTTACAGCCCAGGGACCATTGCCGTGCGTACGCTGTCTGGGGAGCGCTCTACTGCTGCTGCTCACGCCATCTTGAGAGGAGGTCCTGGAACCGCCTTGCTGTCTTTCCCCTGAATCGCTGAGAGTTTTGCACGAACACACCGCCCGCCTTGACCGCTGCGCACGCCGGCTTGCCTGTTTCCGGACTTGACAGCCCCTGCATTTCGTGCACAACACCCCAGCCGGCATGCGCGGCAAGACAGCGCAAAGGCGCGGTGCAGGACCCTCTCTCCAAGAGCGAACCCCAGCCAGCCCAGTATCTATCTCGGCTCCCACAGTACCGCACACACTCTTGGGCCATCCGGGTAAACGGGTCGACCCATTTCCAACCCAAATAATGCGTATTTCAAAGGGTCGCAAGAGCGAAAAGCACGGCGAAGAAGCAAGGCGTCAGCCGTAGAGAACACACGACCACAAGTCGGCAGTAGCGTCACAGTGCGAAATCGTTATGCACGCTCATGGTGGTACCCACGACCCATCCCCGTAGACGGCGCGAGAGCGAGGGTAATAGCCAGACGCCGAGCTGTGGTGTCGAGCCCACGCAGACGTATTGACCGGAATAAACATCGCATTTAGTAGTGCTACCTGGTATAACGAGGGACAGAAATAGAAGAAAACACACGACCAAAGTAAACCACGAGCACGAATAAGAAGACGGTGCATGGCGTGTTAATGATTGCCAGGCCCAGAGCTGACGAAACCAGAAATTGATGAACCACATGCACAAGGTGCCGACTCCTCCGCGGAGGAGGATGATCGCGTCCACCAACCGACCGTGAAACATCAGAGCCGAACACTCGGCTTAGGTCCGTTTACTGCCCCGACAATGGGTGGAGTTCTGCAATACCTAACATAGAGCTAGATGTAGAGGGCGGCCACTGCTCACTGTGCAAACCGGGAGCTTAACAAAATAAAATGAATTTAAGATATCATATGAAACTTATGCCTCCAACAGTTGCGGCTGGCAAACCGTCCCATACACGTGCTCCTCACCCAATCCAGCAATGATGTGCCAAACCTCACCGAGTCCTTGACCTCACTTGACACACTGCCCGAGCGGCAGCGCCACTTTCAACACCATCAAAGCGAGCAAAATCACCGCATACAAGGCGGCTGGCTCTTCACATATCCCGCCTTCTGAGTGCGACACTACGCTCTTCATGACGGTTGAAGCACGGCGACAAAACCAACAACGTTTCTCATCCCAACACGCAAGACTCTGGTAGTCTGCGAGCGATTCGTGATGAATTGTCTGCGCATCTACTCCTTTCTGGGTCTCACTAATGCGGTGCGCTTCCTGTACCTCGCTTATGAAAGTGGCGATCACTCGTTCCTCACTCGACCTGTGCACATAACGTCCGACATTCGTTCGTGAAAATGCGTTGCCATGCCACGCCCAGATTGGGGATTCACTGCGTTTCATTCCCACGCCCAATAACGCGTCCTGAGCCCCCGCGCAATGACGCGTTTCGGGCTTCTCTAGCTGGGGTGCGCCAACCAACGTCCTGACGGTGCCATCTGTGCCCCGCAGTCTACGGCGAGCCGACTTCCTAGCACCAAGCAGTGCGTGCTAGCAACGCCGACCACGAGCCCGAACGGAAGCGGTCCTCCTGAACGTCTCGTTCACTGTTTCCCGCGGGTCCCGCGTCTATACCTCTCTGCACGGCGCTTATTTTTCCCTTCAGGGGCGGTTGCTCACACTGTGGAATCGACAAGCGCGATCCAATTCACCCAGTACAGTTAGCGACCTTTTCTGCCCAATTCCTTCCTCTCCGCAGTCCACCGTCACCAATGTATACCGCGTCGCTACACATCACCGCAAATCAAGCGGGCCACCCATAGTCTCCTAGATGGGTTCAGAAAGTACGACATGGTCGAAGCAACACTGCCGACGACGTTTCGGAAAACTTCACACAAAGAAATTGGTAATTTGACATACCCGAAAAAATTGTAGTCGCCATAACTTGTTGAACAGAAGCTACGCTCTGAACAAAACCGATACATCGGAGACCACTCTTTGAGAATCAGAGCTTTCATACCTGACAACAAAACTGTTGGGAGAGAACCACCACTAAGTGGAGAAAAGCCCCCGACCCATTTTCAGTTGACAAAAAATTGCGTCTAAAAACTTAGATTGTTGAACCGAAGACGGTGGCCCGTAGCTCCAAAGTTCTTCAAGACAATTGCGTGTCGGTTTCCGCCAAAAGTGTTCTGTATACATCCCAGTGACTAATCCGGTACAAAACGTTGAAAGAAACGAAGCCAGTATGCAAACCCGGAGCGTTACGGTCTTTTTGCAGATGACCCTCGCAAGTACTGTAGAGGGTGATGACACCCGACATCGGAGAACGCGAAAGACCAGAAACGACTGGTAATCGATACCAACGCCTTGGTGCGGCGTACCAGAGACCGCAGGAAGGCGTAATAGACGCGCCTCCACAACGGACGTGAACAGTAGTAAGACGTGGTCGAAAGTCGTTGTACAAGCAGCAATTTTCAACCCACCAGGGCTAATCCGCTGAAAACTTTCAACGGATGACCGGCGCCCTACTAGACTTAATCAAGATTTCAACCTCTGAACCGAGGCCAGTCCACTAGACCTCACAGAGGGTTCGCTGAAACCCCAAAAATCACACACCACCAAGCAAGGCTGAGACACACCAAATGACACCATAAAAATGGTCGCAAAACGAACAATGATACTCTCCTTATACAAGAATATGAATCTTCTCGGTCCCGTTAGCCAGTGAGCAAGAACTCACCTCGAGAGCGTCTCGGGAAAGCTTCTAAAACCCGTGCAAACGGTGAGATGGGAATTGAATAGGCCGCAGTGCGGGCGCAAACGAAGCTCCAGAGAGATCCTGGTGTAAGCCAGAAACTCACTCCTGCCAACCACGAGAGGACGAACCTTACAAAGGGATGATAAGGACTCGATGCGGAAGATCGGCGCTGGTTCTTCCGCATATGGCGTGACGCGTTTCGAACCTCGGCCGCATGCTGCGCGTCAGTGAAGATAAACCGTAAACGTGCCAAAGACCCGTCACTTGACGACGAAACGAGCACACCCTGTTCAACGTTGAAAGCCAAACGAACGAGCGGTGCTCCTCGAAAATGGCAAAGGTGATCAAACCGGGTAGATACACGCGAAATGTACACGCGAAATGATTACACCCTCTGCTAGGAAAAAAACTCGCGTGATTTAGCGGTCCCATATGCGTAGTAGCGAACCCGCAAGGCATGTGACCCAAAAACCTAACAGGTAAACAACATGAAAACGAATTGAATAGCTGATTAGACACGACATGGAGTCGGATTCCAACCGCAAATGCGAGCAACCAATACCCCACATGGGTGAGGAGTCACATGTCGCAAACTCCTTCTTCGAGTAACTTCGCAATTCTGAATGCAATTCCTCTCCACAGAGTCTTCATTCTTCTTCCGCGAGGTACTTCATCCTTCTTCAGATGGCTGCAACTAAAACCTTCTCTCATGCCTCAGGGCCATAACTGATCTTTTGAACTCATACTCTCCTGTCATCCCCAGAGTGCTCCTCACGCACGCGTAGTACGGGTAGCAGGTACTACCTCCTCGTAGGTTGTGTCGCCAGTGTTCCTTGATTGATGTGTCGTGTTCTAGAACCTTCGTGCGCGGTACTCGAGTGACGAACCTCCGTCTCCAACGTACGTGTGTTTATCGACCATCGCTTGATGTAGGTTAGCCTGCAAGCGGCCTGCCTCGGCTCGTGTCTAGTGTGCGACATATGGTCACTGCAACGATCTTCGACCTCGCGGTAGTGCTCCACGGGAGTTACAGTCCTCTCAATCCACGCGAACGCGGATAGCCATACCAGCCGTACCTGGGTACTGAACATACCCCTTCGGATGTCCAAATATTCTGTGTCCACGATGTGGTCCACGGACCGAACTCTTTGCGAGGTATACGCCCCGCTCGAGGCTCTTCCTGCGAAGGGTCGTTCACAAGCACGTCAGCGCGCTCGCGCGGGGTGCCGTAACTTCGTGGACCAGCGGTGCTGTGAGGTTTCTCCCTGACGCCTTACGGCGGTGAGTTTGCCTCTCTCTGACTTGCCAAACAGTGTTTGCGGTTCCCGCTTTCGCGATCCGCTCTTCAAGACAGACTTATCGCCTCCGCTTCGGCGGCGTCCGGCGAACGCTAGTTCACGGCGTAGTTTCCCGTCTGACGGTAGAAGGCAGACGCGGAAGGCGGTTGTTCACCACGGCACGTGCGGTCTCCGTGACGGACACGCGCCGTTCACCCAACTGCTAGGTGCACGGTAGGCCCTGCACCACGAGCTGTTGATTGGGGCCCATTGTGTGTGCGCATCGCCAGCGCCACTCCAAGATTTGTGGCGTGCACGCAAGCGCTCCTGCAGCTGCAGTGTGCGTTTTCCCTTAAATCAGGGCCTGTAATCCGTATCTCCAAGCGAGCGCGTGCGCCGTCATGACTTATCGACGTCATTGACGTGCGACTGCACTTCCCCACGTCTGGGTGCAACGGTGCACTACTCACCGAACGGCGGCGGTGTGATCTTCGCTCCACGCGAGCGTCTCCTTCTTCTTCCTGCTCTGCAGTGTCTAAGGTACCGGACTGCCGTGACTTCCTTAGTGCGCGCCACGCGTAAGGCGGTACTCCGGTGCCTCAGCGACGGTTTGCGGCGACTCTCCTGGAATACGTCCGTTGATACTACTATTCAGCTTCGCTGTTACCTCACTCCGGCGAGAAGTCGAGTGTTTCTTGATCACACTTCCGGCCTGCTGCCGTGGTAACGTCCGCGAACGAGAGCATGCTCGCGTTCCTAGCGCCGACGAGGCGATGGGCGCC